>JAWWEE010000159.1:34641200-34697145 GCA_035221455.1 Xenops minutus
CAAGGACACCCATGGCCCTACACACAGGACACCCATGGCCCTACACACAGGACATCCATGGCCCTACACACAGGACATCTACAGCCTTACACACAGGACATCTACAGCCTTACACAAGGACACCCATGGCCCTACACAAGGGCACCCATGGCCCTACACAAGGACACCCATGGCCCTACACACAGGACATCCATGGCCCTACACACAGGACACCCATGGCCCTACACACAGGACATCTACAGCCTTACACACAGGACATCTACAGCCTTACACACAGGACACCCATGGCCCTACACACAGGGCACCCATGGCCCTACACACAGGACATCTACAGCCTTACACAAGGACACCCATGGCCTTACCCACAGGTTTGCACACAGGATACACCACCTGTCCCATCCGGAGTGGAGCACACGTAGGTGGGCAGCATTTTCACCGTGGCCTCCTCGTGCGTCTCCTTGCCCAGCCCTTTCTCCATCTCCATCCTCATCCTCTCCTTCACCTCCAGCAGCTGCTCGTGGCTCAGCCTGAAGGGCTCCAGGATCTTCTGGCGTGCCCTGTGCTGGGCGTCCAGCCGGTACGCCACGGCCGTCACCATGGCCGCCCCCTTGCCGCTGCCGTCCTCGGAGCGGATGAACCGGATCTCGCAGTCCGGCAGCAGCTTCCGCACCGTCTTGTGGAGGCGCCGGGCGAAGCTGAGGAGGAGGAGGGAAAGGGACCTGAGTGTGCCACCACAGGGGATGGCACCCTCTGGGGACGCCCTGCCATCCGAATGGGGTGCTCAGGGGGAGATGCGCTGCTTGTGCTGAGCTGTGCCCACTGTTGGAGTGAGCAGATGTGTGTTTCCTCTCCCTCTCCCTGTCCCCATCCCAGTCCCCATCCCTGTCCCCATCCCTGTTCCCCTCCCTGTCCCCATCCCCCTGGGCTGGCAGGGACAGCAGGAGCCCACCAGCCCTCCTGAGCCAGGCAAGGGAAGCACATCCAAGCTCTGTGTCGGAGCACTGTTCTCCCATTTCCTCTCGTTAAGCAAAGCTTCCCCTTGTTTATCTGAGCTATAAATAGTTCCCCTGTGTCTGCGCTTGCTCTCACTGTGGTCACTGACAGGCAGAGTTGGGGTTTGGGGATGGGCTTTTAGACCTGATGGTGTTCTTGCCTATTGCTGGTGTCAGGAGGGAGTGCAAAACCAGATTAAGCACAAAGAGATTAAAGGGAGAATTGTATAAAAGCGCCTAAAAATAACCCCTGGGCTCCTCAGGGCGACAGGGGCCGATTGTGCACAGGGCAGAGCAGGCTGTGCCATGTCCCATGGTCCCCACTGATGGCCCTGCACAGGGGACAGGGACCACACGGCTCGTGGGCAGCTCTGCAGCCCCAAACCGAGCCTGGTGTCCTCCCACTGCCTATGCCGGAGACACTGGGGTGCAGCAAAGCCCCCCTGGGCTGGTGGCCAGGTGAGACCCGGCTTTGCTGGGTCCTGTCCTGCCTTTTCTGCCCTCTTGGCTGGAGCAGGGCTGTGGCAGAGTGGCTCCAGTCAGGGACATGGGCAGCTCCTGTCACAGCAGGAGAGGGTGCAATGCTCCCAGGGCTCAGCATCCACACATCTGGAAGGGCTGGGACAGGGCAGAGCCTTCGCACAGCTGGAGCCACGGCGGGGCCATGGGGCAAGAACTGAGGAAATGGAAAATCCCAGGCCAGGGGAGACCAGAGGCGATTCCTGCACATGCCCCATGCCCGAGCAGTGCTGAGGAATTTTGGCTGATTGGTGCTGCGGGGCGGGGGCAGCTGCTCCGACAGGCCCGGTGTGGAATTAGCTGTGGGTAATTCCCTATCAGGCATTAGCAGTGCTAAGGGTGGAGTAATGGAAAATGTGGAGAGCTGGCACACTGGCTCAGAAACCTGCTCGACAAGAAATAACCTTGGGCTGCTGGAGGTGGATGGCTGAGAAGTGCCACTTGTGGAAGGGAGTACACAAGAGGATTAGTGAGCTGGGAACAGATTCCTTTGTCTGAGAAATGAGTGCTGATAATGGAGATATCGCCCTCCCTCTAGGCTGTGTGTGTAAGCACCATCACTGTTTGCATTGTCTGCTCCCTCCTGCAAGTTACCTGTGCCTGCCATGTGTGTCCTGGCACTGCCAGGCTTTAACTGCTTCACCACCAGCACTGCCCTGACACCTCCCTGACACCTTCCTTTGACCTCCCTGCCACCTCCCTGCCACCTCCCTGCCACCTTCCTTTGACCTCCCTGACACCTCCCTGCCACCTCCCTGCCACCTTCCTTTGACCTCCCCACCACCTCCCTGCCACATCGCTGTTTCTGTGACTCAAAACCCGTTTTTGCAAATCCCAGAGGCAGGTTGGAGGAGAAAACCCAAGGGCCCACCTATGGGCTCCCCTATTCCTTCACCTGTCATTGAACACACAGTGTCAATCACACCTACCATGAGTCACCCAGAAAAGCTTTCAACTCCCACTCTCATTCCCAGGGGAAGAAGGTGATCAGTTTGGCTACAGACTTGGCACAGATCTTTTGCCAATAAAGGCTTTTGGCATTTACTCACATCCAGAGGTTTGTTCAGGGACACAGTGTTTGATACTTGGGGAAATGGAGACTTTTAAATGTGGTGAGTCTTAGGAAAACTAAGGCAGTGTTTTTGAGGGAGATTTCAGGTTGCTCTCCAGGTCTCTTGGAGCCCCATCAGGCATGGTAAGAGGCTTCAAGGTCTCCCTGGAGCCTTCTGTTCTCCAAACTGAACACCCCCAGCTCTCCCAGCCTGTCTGCTGTCTCTGCATTGTCTGGTGACACCTTGAGTTTTGATGTAATAATTTAATTTATCCCTTTGGATTTGTCCAATTTCTACTCAGAGCCAACCAGGGTTTCTCAGATACCCTGCCTTTTGGAGTGTGGATTTTCTCTGGCATTTCTCCCTGTGCAGCCACGGAACAGATGAAATCACATTGAACATCACGACTTCCCACAATGGCATTGACCCCTCACCACAGCATCACATTCCTGCACAGCACAGTGACAAACTCCGGCCTTTTATGCCAGGGCTGTTATCAGTGACTTGCCATGATCTGGAATTTACCCTCTGAGCATGACGGGCACAGGTGGGCATTGGGAGCAGCCTGTTCCCCAGCACTGGGGCCATCCCAATTCCCAGTGTCCCTGTTGCTCACTGAGGGACTTGTGACCTATGTTTGCAAGTACTTAGTCTTTAGTTTCAGCCTCTGGTGCCTATTTCTCTAAATATTTATATTCCATCAAGCTACTCTGATTGTTACATTTTCTTGGATTCAATTTCATCTCAGCCTTTAGCTTTGTGTTTTGTAGTGATCTTACATGAAGGAGAAAGGCTGGGAGAGGGCAATGCCTGCAGGAAACACAGAGCATCCCGCAGCAGGAGCCACATCTCTGCCCTGCCAGAGCATCCCCACAGCATCCCAGCAAGGGCCACTGGCAGAGCCCTGGGACAGAGGACAAAGTCATGCCAAGCCTCAGGTTTTTTTGCAAGCTAAAAGCAGACAGAGATTAACAATATCTTCAGAGAGAGGAAAAAAAGGAGCTCCCTAACGTATAATTCAGGGATGAAGTTTCAAAGTCTGGATTTGGAAATGAGAGCCGAAGGCTCTGAGAGGTTCATCTGTCACTGAAACCCTGACAGTGACTAAGGAAACTGTCTGAACCAAGAATGTAAAAATCATGAATCATTCCTGAAAGTCAGAAAATGTTTCATAACTTTCATGACTTCAGACCAGCCCTCAGCATCCTGTTTGCTACTGGCCTTTGTTCCAGGGCTGTGACTCAGGATCCATTGGGAGAGTTACCCTGAGAGAATGGAGGCACAAAACTTAGCTTTGAAAAACTGATTAAAGGGAGACATGATTTTGTCCAAAATGTAGGTATGTGTGCTTATATGTGTGTATTGCTGCTCCCTGTCACTCCTGCTCTTGGGGAGGGAGCAATACCCATATCCCTTATTTCCCAGGGCCCTGGCACGTGGCTGCTGAGGTCTGCACAGGTACTTGCTGGGCATCAGCACACCTGAACATGACCCCTGCCACTACTTGGGGTAGCTTACTGTATATGTATTTTTATGTGCATATATATATATATAAACACAGCTGTGTTTGTGTGTGTGTATGAATATATCTATATTTATATATAGCTTACTGTGGTTTTACAGAGAAATATGAGAGTTCCTGGTCATGGTTACTTTGCAGTTTTAAATATACCTATTCAGAGGTGGAGGAAATAACACATGGATGATTTGGTGGGAGCAGAATGAGACTTCAGTTTCCTGCAGGAGTTTTGGCAGGTCAGGAATGGCTCGGTGGGTCTGTCCCTCCCCCAGCAATATCCTACCACAGTGGTTCAGACCTGGGAAAGTTAAATCACTGGTGGGAACTTTGGCACCAGCCCAGTGTCTCTCCCCTTCCCAAGGCCACAGTCTGCAGCGTCAAATAACCCCTAAAGCAAAGGCACCTCCTCTGCTGTTGGTTTTCAGTATTTCTTTCTTCATGCAGACCCCTAGAAATTCTCCATTGGAGCCAAGAAATTTCCAGGCTGCTGAGAACACTCCTGCTTTTTGGGGTCACATTTTGTGGGCTCCTTGGACCTGCAGAGTCTGGGAATCCCAGGCCAAAACCCAGTCGCTGCTCATCCATTGGGCGAAATCTCATGTATCATGATAACCCCAGCTGAGGGGAACCTTGGGCTGCTCCAGAGTCCCCATTTGCAGATGCCTTGATTTTACAAATGCCAAGGAGCAAATATTAATTATGGATCTTTGCTTTAGGAGAGACATGAGGGGCCGCAATTCCTGCTTTGCCTTTCAGGTTGAGCAATAATTGCTTCACATAACAGGTCCTCCCCTGGGATTCCCTTATGCACTTCCATTTGGTGCAGCTGCAGGAAAATAAGCAGTTCCATGGCTGTCCCTCCACCCCAGCGTGGACCAGCACACAGGGAGCATTCTCTGTGCTGCTAGTGGCAGCTCTCAGCGGCACAGCTGGCCTGTTAATTCACTGTCACCAGCCCCAAAATGACCATTTTCCCCCTGCCCCCCTTCAAGACCCTTGGTTTTAGCTAAGAAAGCCTTGCCCAGGTTCTTAGCCAAAACAGATGACTGCTGGGACCTGTGGGTATTGCTTGGGGATGGACCCACCAGGTCGGGAGAGAGGTGATAATGCATGTCCCTGTGTGCAAGGGGGAGCAGGCACAGAGCCCCCAGTGCAAAGCCACATCTGGGGGCGAGAGATGCCCGATCCCCTCATTGCCACAGACCCAGGCACTGCAGTCCCCACAGGGACACGACCCTCTCTGTCATAAATAGGAACAGAACTTATCACCGCACAGCCGACAGGGCAAGGCGTCCTCCTGGGGAATTAATTAGAGGAAATGTGGAGGCAGTGACCATGATATGCAAATGAGGATGATTCACAGTTACCAAAAGAGATGAGTTCTGCACTGCTGTGGTGCAGGGAGCAGAGGGGCAGGGGTCTGGGTGCTGGCTCCCAATGCTGGGGTCAGGCAGGATGGAGCAAGCTGGGATCACCAGAAGCATTCTTTCCTCAGCTGCAGAAAGCTGAAGACACCAGCTCTGTCCTTTGTGCCAGGACTGGGGGCTTCCTGCCTTCCCACTGCCTTTTACCTGATGGTTTATTGTCATGCAAGGAGCCATTGCTCCAAGTAGGTTTCCACACTGAGAAATGCAAATTTCATTTCTTGTGGAAGACAGTTAATAAATGCTCCTCAACAGTTACCCGTGTTAATAGCTCTTTAATTCTCTAATGAATATTTATGAGCGGTTGCCTGAAAGCAGTGAACCTTGGACTGCATGGACTGATATTGATTGTGTTTGAAATTAAAAGAATAGTGATTTTCCTCTGCTTTGGTGGAAAAGCTGAACAAGAGGAAGTCAGCCACCAGTTCAGGGTGGGGGGTTTAAATTTGTGGCAGTTAATGGATTATTGAAACATCCCCTGGGAGAGAAGTGCCCTCAGGAGAGGGATTTGGTGGCACATCAGCAGCATCTCCCAGTTTCAGGGACCCAGCAGTGGCAGCAAATCCCGAGGGCTCAGGCACCAGCCCCGCTCCTGGCTGGTGTGTTGGGATTTCTCACACAGAGCCCGGGCATTCTCACAGTGCTGTGTTCCCAGATGGACTGTGTTCTCCTCTGGCTGCATACCCAATGGACTGTGGAAATCTCCTTATTAGTATGACAGTGGCATATCCCCATAGCTGTGATTCCTGCCTGGCGTGTTCCTGCTCCGAGGCCTCGCTGGGAGCCCGGCCACTCTTCTGCTCAGGAAAGATGACTCAGCCCCAGCCACGCACCCATGGACCAGGTCTGACCCAGGCTGGTCCTCCCTGCAAAGAGGGACCTGGAGGCGACAGGCTCTGGGCATCGCTGTGACCACGCTGCAGCTCGTGCAGATGGGTTTGGCTGGGAACCCCCTTGCTCTTTCTCGTGTCTTCTGGGTTTGGGCAGAAAGAAAGCAAAAAGTCATGGATTCGAGGAGCAAAACATCAGACACTGTTGGTGCTGTTTTCCAGAGGATGCCAGATGAGCTCACTTGCAGGAAGACTTCCAGCAACTTGCCCTGCGGGTTGCAAACCAGTTGGGTGGGAGAGCCAGGCCAGGGCTTGCCTGAGAGTGGTGGCAGTGGTGGCAGTGTCAGGGGCTGCAGCTCTGCCAGGCAGCATTCCCCTGGGAAAGGGGTCACTCACCACAGCCCCCACGGCCCCACTGTCCCCAGCACATGGCCATCAGCCTGCCCAGGCATTTCCAGTGCGCTCCTCTCCAGGACTTCTGCTACTTGTTGGGCACTCTCTGGATGATGTGGAGATCCTAAGGCAGAGTTTTGTCACCACATCTTTAATAAAATGGTAGAAAAGCTGATGTGAGTGGTTATTGGTTTCCTGAATGGATTAGCTTTAAAAAATAGCCATGTAAACCTTTAGTAAATGCCTGCTTTGGTTGCTAGCTAAGAAAGCAAGCCAAGAGGGTCGCAGGAAGCCAATCTGCTCCAGTACTTTATTCCAGAATATTCTGGAATATCCCGTGTATCAGAATACTTTATTCCTAGATATTTCTTTACCCTTAAGGACATTAAAATTCAGCAGTTTCTAAGTGCAAAGTGCCTGTTTGCAAACAGGAGCAGTACAGTTGGTCGTCACTGGCTGAAACCCATCTCTATGCTGATGATCAATACAAATTAAGTTTGCAATAGGAGTTGAATAAAAGGCACACACGCAGTGTTTGGGAGAACCCTTCTTAGGTTCAGATGGGGTTTCTCTGAGAGGATACATTCCATGAAATTTAATTTTTCTACACAGGCCTCCATGGAAGAGACATGAGAAATAGCTGCTCTTCCAGTGAGGAATAGCACACATGGGCACAGTCACATTGGTTTTTAGGTATTAAGCTCCTGCATGTTCAGTATTAAAGTCACTTGAAACTTTTCTCCCTGGAATAGTTTCAGTGGGGAGATGCAGCTTTCTGGAAACTGGACTTCTAAAATGGTATTTTGAAATGAAAGGTTTCAAACTAGAGTTTCATGCTGAGATTTCCAACCGCTGGGACAGCTCATTTAGCCGAAATCTTGTGAAACTGCTCCACGTCTCCACTTCTCGGCCTCGTTTTGGGTAGAATCAAATGTCAGAATGACAGCATTTCCCACAGCAGATTCCTCTCTGGCTGACTTAATTCCTTGCCATGCATTAGCTGCTGCCTAAGGCTGGTCACTGCATGCCAAAGGAGAAGATGACAGTAATCCTTTCCGGGCTGATGTGGCTGCAGAGGGAAACTGAGGCAGGAGCAGGGCTGTCAGCACATCGTGCTGGCCATGGCAGCACCTACCATCACCCCATACCTCCAGTGCTTCCAACACCTCCAGCTCCTCAGCACTCTCAGCACTTCTGCCACCTCACACACACCTTTGCATGGACTTGGGTAGCCCTGGGTCCCCAGGTAAGGTGGTACCTCTGCTGTGCCCCCTCCTGCCATGCAGCACATGGGACACCCACCTGTTTCTGCCCAGCTGGCACCACGGCACAGCACTCACTGCTGGCTGCTTTTACAGAAATAAACAGGAGGCAAAGCAGTCTCTCCAAGCTGCCCGACCTCGGGGACTGAGCACTGAGGAGCCCCAACAGCCCTGACCAGCCCCACCTGGGCCCCCCACCCTGCCCAGGAGCCCATTTCAGCCCAGCCCAGGGCTGCTGCAGCGTGCTGAGCTCTAGCTGTGTCTCCCATCCATGGGGAGTGTGATGACCCAGCCCAGTCACTGAGGGGTTTCTGCAGGGAGTGGTGCACCCCTTTTCACACAGGGAAGGTGAGCACAGCACTGCTGCACTTTGGGGTTTGCCCTCTCCATCCTGCTGTCCTGAGCTGGGCATCTCAATGTTTCCAGGCTGGTTTGTCCCGAGCTATCTCAGTTCTTGTTGTTGTGTTCGTGTCGACAGGCAGCCCCAGCTGCTAGAGAATGACTCCTGGCTTTAAAATGTAGGTCTCTCAGAGTACTGCAGGTCCTTGCACTGCAGGGCCGTAAATCCAGAGGTTTATGTTTTTGGAAACCCAGGCTGCAGAAGGCAATGCTGCTGGCAGGTTCTTCTTTATCTACAATCAAATTAACCAAATAATAATAAAATTAATAAATCTGAAATAATAATAAATAATAATAAATAATAATTTATTTGAAATTTATTATTTCTAATAAAAGAAATAAATCTGCACCTACAGGTGCAGGAGTCACAAGTTCTATGGAATCTTGCCAGGAAAATCTCCTTTTGCTTTCAGGCTGCAATGGACCCCAGCACCTTCTGGAAGGTTATAAGGAAGCCCTTGTGAAGAATATTTCTGTTCAGAAATTGTTTAGGCTTCCAGGAAGGCATCTCAGTGATGAGGCAGGGAAGGGTGGGCAGCAACTGAGGCCACCTCTGAAAATAGGGCTCAGGCTTCAATTAGAGTGTGTGTTCTGGGTTTGGGGTGACCTGTACCTTGTAAGTTTAACTGTTGGTGAATTTATGAAGCTGAGAAGGGTTATTACTGGGTCTCCTCTGTCTGGTTTATTTATTAACACAATGAACCTTCATATGAACAGCTGTCTTAAGTTCCAGAAAAGCTGCCTCAATAGCTCTCAGTGCAATCACTGCTTGGTGTCAGCACTGGCAAGGACTGGCAGGATCCCCTCTCACCCTGCCCAGGGTTCCACTGGCTTTCCCTGTCTCCAGAATGAACATCCCAGGAGTGTCGGAGCGTGGCCACACTGCTGGAGGCAACACAGGACCTGCAGATGGAAATCAGGTTGAGAGCTGATCTGCCAAAGGCAAGTGGTGAAGGAGAGGTCAGTGATCCACAGAGCTGTCTGGGCACTGTGCCACCCTCGTGTCACTGCTGACGCACAGCCCTGGCCATGCCCAGGGCTGGATGAGCACAGCTTGGAGTGTGTCCCTCATCCTCACCAAGGCAGAGCCCAAACTGCTGGCTCTTGGGGTGAGATTCCCCCCTGCCCTGTGGGGCTGAGACTGGCACATTTTGCTCTGTGGGACTGGCCCTGTCTCCCAGGGCTGGGGCTCAATTAGCTCATGGGCTGGAGTTACAGCCCAGTTTGGGCTCTGAAAGCATCCCAAGGAGAGGGAGGTGACAGTGGGGGTCTGTCCCTCGGAGATGCCTGGTCTCTGTCGCTGTGTGTGGCATGGGGGAGGTGGGCAGCCTCTCCACATCTCTGTCATCTGAAGTCATGCCAGGAGAGGGTTAGGTTGGATGTCAGGAAAAGGTCCTTCCCCCAGAGGGTGGTGGGCACTGCCCAGGCTGCCCAGGGCAGTGGGCACAGCACCAAGGCTGCCAGAGCTGCAGGAGGGTTTGGATGATCCTCTCAGGCACATGGTGTGACCCCTGCAGATGGTCCTGTGCAGGGCTAAGGGTTGGACTCAATGATCCTTGTGGGTCCCTTCCAAGTGAGCATATTCTGAGATTCTGTCACTCTGTGATCTCAGTGCTGCTGCAGTGGGTGCTGGTGCCACGATCACTGCCCAGCCCCTGTTGCAGCAGCACTGTGCCTGAAGTGCTGCTGTCTGCACATCCTTCCTGTGGAGAATAATCCAAAAGTGCTGATGAACTGGAAAGTGCTGGATCAGGAGCTCTGGCTGGTGTCCCAGCAAGAGGCTGTGTGCCACCCATGGCACCCAGTGTCCCCTGCTCAGCTCTCACCTCCCAAGCAGCAAGCCCCCTCCCCCCAGCACAGGGGTGATCCCCACTCCACTGTGAAACGCTGTTAATGACCACTGGTGGGAAAAATATTCCTTGGATTCCAGGGATGCTTTTCTGAAGCACACATTAGTGTTTTAAGCACATAGTTCCTATCTTCACCAGTGGTCAATTGCACCTGCCTGTGTCCTGACCCTGAATGAGGGTCCTGGCATTTTAGCTCTCAGGAGAGGAAAACACTGGGGAAGTGAAAACAAACAGAAACCCCAAACACTCCAGAATTTCTGAGCAGCTACTGGTAACTTAGTGCTGGTATTCTAAATACTATTTTATAAAGGGAGCAAGATAAGGATTCCAGCCTGTATTTCTATGACAGTGTGAGGAATCTGCCCCTTCCCTATGTTTTCTGTGGGAATCCATCTTTTACAGATGTCTGAAATCACAGAACTGTGGCAAAAACTGATGAGGCTGGTTGTTACAGGTTTTCATCACTACCAAAAAGATCTGCAGAGGGAGAACTTCCACTAAATTCAGGGCTCTGTTTCCTGGGGAAGGAAGGGTCAGCCCTCAGGACGAAAGCCTGGAACGAAAGGTGTTCCTGTTACATTTGGCATAGTAAAATGCTAAATATGCAAACAGGCCCTTTATCATGGAATACATGGCAAACCCCTTCAGTCCCATCAGCCACTCTGTCACTGTCACCATTTCTCAGACCTCTTTTGTGTCAGTCAGAGGTTTCTGGTGCATACAAACATCCTGTTTCTCCTTTCAGGTGGATCACCAGAGGGTTTCCAGGCTGGCTGGGAGATGGATGGAGTGTGAAATAGTGAGTTTGTGCTGCTTTGGCTCCTCCCTGTTGCTTGAGCTGGTGGGAGGCTGCTCAGCTCCCAGTTTGCTTTGGTGTATCCTGAAGGCTCAAATCAAGGTATTCCAGGTGCCTGGCTGCTGGAACGTCCCCATCAGGCTGCAGATAACCTGCCTGACTCCACTTTCCCTCAGGACCACTGAGGAGGGATACAAAGCTGCCACCTGAACATTGTAGCTCCCACAGGGAACCTTCAGTGGTACCTGTGATCTCAGTTTTGATTCCTTGGCTAGGGATGGACGTCTGTCTCCCTGGGCTTGGTCTGTGCCTGGTAATGTCTGGAGAAACTCAATTCTGCTGCAGAGGCTTATCAGAACCAAACTGTGAGAGGACAATGGTCTGAAACTTTCTCTGTGCTCAAAATCATGCTATTGTGAAAGCTGTGGTTCCTCACAAGGTGGTTATAAACCACCTCAAACCTGTGCACCAACCTGCTCCCAGCAGTGGGTGGGAATGCCAAGGACTTCGGCTTAAAAACTGCTGCACATGTGATGGGTTTGTGCCAGTGCAGAGGGAAGGCAATAGAAGAATAGCACAGACAGGACAAGTAATGCTGCACTACAGTGGGACTGGGATCCACTGAACAGATCCTGGGATCTGCTCATGCTGTGAGCTCTGGGATTTCAGCCAGGGCAGTGCTTTGGGAGCAGTGTCAGTGTGACCTTGTGTGAGACAGCATCAGCCCCAGGCAGGGGGAGGGCACTGAGGCCCAGCCCAGCATCAGGAATTCCTCCCCAAGGATGCAGGGATGGATGCAGGTGATGCTCCAGCATAGCTGTGTCCCCTTCCACTGGACATTGCTGTTCCAGAGGAGTCAGGCTTTCTGTGTCCAGCAGAATTCAGTTATCCAAAGAATTTTTGTTTCACCTTGTTCCTGTTCAGTTGTTTTCTCTTGGTCCCACTGGTCCACCCCGACCCCAGCGACCACAGCCCCCCTTGCCCTGGGCTGGGGATGGAGCAGGAAAGGCTCCACGGTGTCACCCACACCATCTCCCAGCAGGAGAACATTCTTCTGGGACATCCCTCACAGCTGTGGGGCCTGCTTTTGCTGGTTTTGCTGGTTTTGCTGCTGCTCCAGTGTGCAGTGCTGAATCCAGCCCAGCAGACACAGCCTGCATGAATTTTGCTGCAGCGTGGTGCATTAATACACTAATTATTAACTATTATAAATCCTTTTTATGAGATTCTGAGCAATAGCATCTCCTGTTCTAAAAATAGACTAGAAAGGTAAGAAGGCACATAAGTGCCAAAGAAGCTACTTTAATTTCCTAACGTATTTCGTGCTGTTAATTTACAAGAAAACTGGCTGTTACAGGGATTGAGGAATTAAATGGAAGCTGCAGGATGTAGATTTGAAAGGAGGTAATGTTTTTCTCCCAATGGCCACTCCATGTTTGGAGCAGAACCTGTGCTGGCTCTCCTGGGAGTTGCATTCCTCTCGTAAAGGGCAAGTGTGTGTGCAAAGAGGAGCCTTTCAGCCCTGGCTGTGTCATTCCCCCCCTGAGAATCAGGGTTGCATTGGCTGAGCCAAATGAGTCCAAGGGAGGGTGGGGAGCAGGGAAAGGGGTTGGGGGGCCCCATGGTGGGATGCAGCAGGGATCCCCATGGAGTGGGGCAGTGGCAGAGGGCTCTGCAGCTCCGGGGAAGCCGCAGTGTGTGTTCCTGCAGCGCTGCTCCTGTGCTGATGAGCAGAAACTGCTTCATCATGAAATCACAGAATGGTTCTGGTTGGAAAAGTCCCCTGAGACTCTTGAGTCCAACCCTTCTCCTGCACTGCCAAGCCACTGTGAACCCGTGTCCCCACATGTCACATCCACATGGCTTTTAAATCCCTCCAAGGGGAGAGATTGTCCCGCCAGGGCAAAACAACCTTCTCTGTGGAGAAATTTTCTCTACTATCCAACCTAAGCCTCCCCTGGCACAAACTGAGGCCATTTCCTCTTGTCCTGTTGCCTGTTCCTTGGGAGAAAATGCCCCAGAGGCCCGGAGGTTTCCCAGGAAATCCACAGTGACCCCAGCAGGCTGTTAAACCAGTGGGAAATCAGGCAGTGAGAGAAACTTAGAGGGGTTTGTTTTGTTGGGGTTTTTTTGTTAAAAAAAACCAACAACAACAACAACAACAACAACAACAAAAAAACAAAAAACCAAACAAACAAAAAAACACAAGCAAACAAGACTGTCTTTGGGGTGTTGGACAGGGTTGTTTAGAACTGTTGCACCAAATCCTTGTTTTCTGCCCAATAATGGAACCTGTCTCAGAGGAACTGGCTGTCTGGAGCCCCCGGCACTGGTGAGGATGTGGAGCTGCGATGGGGTTGAAGCTCAGCGTTCTCAGCAGATGGAACACGAGCCGCTAATTCCAGCAAAGGCCAGGGAAGCGCTGCCCGTGCCCTGCCGGGGTCCCGGTGGCGGGGACAGCCCGGGAGCGCTCCCGGAGCCGCATCCCGCATCCCGCATCCCGCGCCGCGCATCCCATCTCCTGGCCGCAGCCGGCAACAGCAGGTGGGAGCGCTCGGGAGCGGCACGGCAGCGGTGGGAATGCTGCAGGAAAGGACACTTCACCTTTTTCCTTTTGTTTGCACAGAAGGTTAATCCCGTGGAAAATACCGGCTTCCCAAAACCGCGATTTTGCAGGGAGGGAAGGGCGATTTTGCTTCGTCAGCTGACTCACAGATCCTGCTGAAGAGCTTGGGAGCTGTTAGGACACGTCCCTCTGGTCTGTCAAAGCAGCAGGGCTCAGCCAGGGCATTGCACAGGGATTTCTGCCCTCGGGATTTGCTTACAATAATCAAACTGCAGCTGGAATCTAGGTGCGGGCTCATCCCAGCAGGGCGAGCAGTGGGGAAGCCAGCCCAGACCCAAGTGTTGCCCCAGAGGTGTTCCAGGGGCTCCTGAGGGGGACCAGGGCACCCTCTGCCTCGCAGCACTGCCAGGTTCCCCCGTGGTTTTCCTCCCTTTCAGCTTTGCCATCAGTCTGAGCTTTGGGCTGCTGGTTCATGGCTGGCCGTGGCCACACAAGTGCCTTATGTCACACCATGCCACCCCAGGGCTGCTCCCACTCCCACCCATCCACCTGCAGAACATGCTTGGTGGCTGCAGTGCCACCCCATTGAGCAGAGGCACATCCTGGCTCAGGGGAAGTGTTATGTTTGGGCAAAATTTTGGAAGAAAATGTCAACATTTGGTGAGTTTCCAAGGAGGAAATAGTGCCTGTATCTGATCTCGTCCTGAGAGGATTTGTTACACTTGAGTGTGACAGGATGCGTTGGATGCATCCATGAAGACAGAGGCTGGGCATGTGGCTGCCCAGCACAGGGAGCCAGGGAACCCTCAAACCATGTTGTCTGAGCTACTCGGCCGATGGTTTTCAGCCAGAGCTGGGCAGCAGCAGCACTGCCTCTCGTTGACATCACCCTGCTCTCATACACCTCATCAAACATTGTACACAATCTGGGGAATTAAAACAAAATCCCAGCCAGCTCTCAGAGCCTGCCTGGGGCGTGAGTGACTGCCCCAGGACTGACAGAGCACTGGTTCACTGGTGGCTCAGAACTCGCAGTGGTGACTCATGGGTTGCTGGAGACCCGAGGCTCCCAACCAAACCCTCTGGCTGTCCTTCCTTGGCAGCTACTGATTGATGGCATGGAGCACACGGACTGACTGCTCAGAGCCCACGTCAGAAGGACCGAGCCAGACATGATGTACATTCTTTGCACAACAATTGTCCCTCCCTGTAGCAGCTCGTGGCACGTGAAGCCAACACACTTTTCTCTCAGAAGGACGAGGTTGGGTGTAGGGGACATGGGCACGGAGCCCCTTGGCAGCGAGAGGCAGGGAGGTGCTGGGAGGATACGAGCACTCAGTGTACAGCACTGCAGCTCCACAGGCTGGGATAGTGCTGGAGAGCTTTCAAAAGCCCATAGGAACTTGTATACGAAGGGAAGTCATGCTGTTTAGATAAGCACACCTTGACCTTCAGAGCTGCAGGCAAAGCTGCCTGTGGCTGTCTCTGTCCCGCTCCCCAAACAGCACCAGGCCCTCCAGGCTGGTACCTGCACTGTCCGTGGGCACAGAGGGAGCTGCTCTGAGCCTTCCAGAACAGATGTGAAATACTGGGGCAGATGGTGCTTCACCCACACAGGGGCTGCTTCTGCACAAGGACATGTATGTGAAGGACAGGGCTGGTCCCCGTGGCATGACATGATGGGACAGGGCTGCTCTGCTGGCTGGGCACACCTAGAAGGAAAAGAACAAAGTATTTCAAGGCTTTCAGTATTTTAAGGCCTGTTTTCATAGCCCTAAAATAGTGGTTTTTCTTGTAATAAAACACCACAATCGCTTGACAGTGCCCAAAATAATCTCGTTTCCTACTTCACATTCTGGAACTGAGAAAGCAGCTGAGCCACAGAGGGATAAAGCCTACTGTGTACATCATGATGGGCTTGGGATATTGGGGCTCAGCTGCATGCTGGGGCACATATGTGGGGGGAGAAATGCTCGAGGGGCAAGAGCAGGCCAGGGCTGTGGTGATGGCTCCAGTGCCAGTGGCTCCAGAGGTGATGAGATTGGTGCTCATCCATTCACCAAGCTGTGGGAAGCAGGAGAGAAAGGCATGGAAAATCTCAGGGCTAGGACTTGTCTCTGTTGTGCCTGGAGTTGGTTTAGTCCACACTACAGGCTGATCAGCAGCATTCAGAAAGTGCTGGAATGGAGGCAGTGCCTACAGCTGCATCTGCCAACTCAGCACTTTCTCAGTGCAAACACTCATCAGAGCCCTTCAAGGCTGCAGCTCATCTGCAGCATCCAGCCTGGCCCAAGGGGTGGAACTGGACTGTACATGAGCATCTTCATCACCGTTATTTTGTTTGCTCTGATCTATGAAGTAGAGCAGAAATGAGTCCTGCAGGAGATCCCCCTTTCCTATTCTTCAGGCATGAGTCTCACAGCCACAGGGCAGAGAAGATAATTAAACATGAGCTTCTGCAGGCAAATGAGAGACTGCATTCCACTAATTATGTATCTCCACCCAACCCCTGCCCTGGCCTGCAGCCCAGCTGTGCTGGGAAGCTCAGGACAGATGCTGTGTGGCACAGACCTGTTCCAGCCACACACCCACAGCCAGGGCTGTAACTGCTGGGTCGTTTTGGGAAACCCAGAGAAACAGAAATACACTTGAAAGCATTTGTGATCAGGACAGGGATGTTTGAAGCCACAGTGGTTTCTGCTGTGACAGCACTGCTGGGGGGAGGCTGGTCATGGCACAGGGCACTGCCTACCCTACCACACATGTTCCCTCCCTTTCTGACCCCAGGGCCTTTGGTGTTAAAAACATGGGTGTTGTTTTATGTTCCTCTGACATGCAGGACTGCAGAGCTTTAGTGAAATTCCATATGGCATTTCAAATGAAAACGAGGAATGCAGCTGCAGGTTTGGAAGTCAGCCGAGGACTTGTGGAGCTCTAATAGCAGTTCTGGGTTCACAGAGAGCTCGCTGACCACACCAGTAGCACAGACACTGGCACCAGCAGGTCCCAGGTGGTCACAGAGACTCCCATGCAGCCAGCTGGGGTCACTGACTCATGCAAGTGAAGTCCTGTGATGCCATTAATGATGCAAAGTATGCAGATGGGGATCAGGCTGCACTGTGTTCGCCAGGCACAGCCTTTCAGGAAGGTGTACTTCAACAAAAATGTAATTTTAAAAAATAATTCTGTCCATGAGAGACAAATACAAATACAGCCTGTGAAAATGAGGAGCCTGGTAGGCTATGGTGCACATGCTGCCTGACAAGAGGTGGGAACAGCCAACCTGTGCCTCAGTGCCTCTGCCTGATAAACCGAGTGGCCAGGGCAAGGAACAGTGCTCCTGGGAGGATGTGGGAGGCTTGTTCTAGGGACTTCATAGATTGCAAAGAGAAGCAGCAGAAATGAGGGCTCACTTGCGTGCCATTGTGCTATTTGGCCATGGTTCAGGAGCTGGAGCATTTCTGATGGTGACAAATCCCTCCCCTGAAGCAGTGCAGGTCACTGCTCCCCAGTCTGTGCTCACTTCTTGCACATCATCCCTCACGGGCTTCCAGCAGGCACAGCACTGTGTCATGGGGGCAGGAGCTGCTACCCCAGCCAGCAGCTGCTCCCTGAGTGCACTGAGGAGCAGTCCCTGCCTCTGTTAATTGTGGGTATGAAAAAGGGCTCCGTACATGCTGCAACCCATCCTCACAGACACAGCTCCACCTCATTGTCTGGCACAAAACTCTCCAGTTAACACATCAGGCTTGGAACTCAAACACCTGGACTAGACTGTTTTGCCAACCCCCTTCCCTATCATTTTATACGACACGCTTCTGTAATTCCCTCATTTCCCACATGAGTTGGGAAGCAGACGATGTCCCGGGTGCCCAGCAGCCCCCCACGGGTCTGGGGGAGTTCCAGCCAGGAGTTCTGTGAGGCTGGGACGAGTTTCCCGTGCCCTTCTGCAACACGGTGCCAAACCCTCCTTCGGCCCCCACTAACACAGCCCCTGCTCAGACACGGAGCTGCCCCTCGGCCCCCCAAGCCCCCAGCCCAGCTGTGAGTCAGCTCCGGCAGCTGCGGCTCCACTTCCCTTCCACCCACCACTGTGGCCCTTTCTTGTGGTGCTGGGGCAATTGCTTACACAGCAGAAAACAATTTGGGGATGGAGCTACGTGCTTTTAAGCCATGTTTGATATAATCAGTGTTGACTGCCTCTATTTTAGAAAATAATTTATCATGCTGTTGCCCTGACTTTTCCTTTAATCTCCTTCCACAGCCGATCCATTTGGAAACATCTGCTGGAGAAAAATCACCTCCAGTCCCCGTTAGATGTGATCTCTCCATCCGTCACCACGTTATTTCTCACTTATGTGATCACCAAACGCAGATGTTATCAGTAGCACATGGTAAATCATATGTGACTCTAAATCTCTCTGTGCAATGTGGTTCAGCCCTGCTTTCTGGGTGCAGAATGCTGGAAGAAATGTGGATTGCTCACAGATGTGTGGAGCACACACAGCTCAGGTCTGCCACACCACACTGCAAGCCCAGTGCACCATGTGCTGAAAGAGCTGTGAAAACTGGGAAAAATGGACTTGCCAGAGCCAGTGAATAACCAGCTAGATCGGGAGTAAAGTAGCTACTTCCCCTGCTGGGATGTGATGTCTGTGTATATATACCTAAGAGTCCACTATGATTTATCAGCACAGACCAATAAATCCCGTTCCTTTGGCCCCAGAGCATGGAGCACGGTCAGGGAAGCTGTAAAAGTAACTCCTATGAAATGAGACCCTCTAAAGAACATTCCCCGAGCGAGCATGGAGCAGTTTCCTGGTGGAGCAGTGATGGAGAGCTCACACAGGCTGCTGGCACTGTGGAGGGTGCAGGTGACTGCGGTGAAGGAGGAGCCATAGGAGCCATGTCCTGGAAGGGGGCACTGGGAGAAGTGGCAGCTCCCTTCTTCAATACGTAAATAACATTTTGGAAAAGCCCTCTGCCTTGAGATGCAGCTCCAAACTGTGAATATTTAAAATGGTTTTCTTCTTAATAATGGCTTTCTAAAACCCATGTGAATGTCAGGCTGGTACTCTGACTCAGCAAAAAAAGGATCAAATGAATAAGCATTTTATTAAGAATTTTATCCAGTGTCATAAAAGGACTTGCACAAAACCCCCACTGGTCTTGGTGGTTTATGTGCAAGTACTGTATTTACTATGGGCAATTGAAGAAGAAATAAAATTCAACTTCAACCTCATTTTGATTTGCAAGTTATGAGAAATGTTTCTGGAAGGAGCTAATAAATGTGATGGATGCGCCCAGCAGTAATTGATCATTTATATAAAAAATCCTGGCAAACATTTAATTCCACTATTCATTAAAATGTTGCCCTTGCGAGACATAATCCATAAAAATGATCTATCTAATAACCATGATGTCAGGGAACTGAGATGGAGGGTGAAGGTAACCTGTGGTTCCAGGAGGCAAATTCCAAATGCTGGTTCTCCTGCAGGTTAATTCAGTGGTCTCTGCATCCGTTTGTCCTGGTGTAATATATGAGGAGCAGCCTTTCTCCCCCTTGTTTGAGTACATTATTTTTAAAGACTTCTGTACAATTTAAGGTTTCTGGTGTTGGGAAGAGCACACATGAGCACTGGACACTTCATTCCTGCCTGGCTGCTGGGCTGCAATGTGAGGAGCAGCATGTCCTGCCACAGCTCTGGGCTTGGCCCCAAGCCCCCCACCTTGGCCAGTGGGACCTGATGCCCCCAAAATCACTGGGGCAAGTGTCTTGCCACATTCCCTCTTCCTCCTGTAAAGGTGTTTGGCTTCTCCAGCGGTGCTTGAGGGATCTGCCTGAGTTGTGACTGAGGAGATCCACCACCAAACCACTTTTGGAGCTTCATAGCCATGGGAGTATTAATGTGCCAAATTGAGGTGTCCTGCACACAGGGAAGCAGAGTCTGTGTGGGCAATGAGGGCAGGATAGGCAATACAGGTAGCATGGGCAGTATAGATGGTGTGGATGGCATGGGATGTATGGATGGCATGGATGGGATGAGTGGGATGGGCAGGATGGGTGGGCAGGCATTGATTGGGGCAAAACTGGTGTCACTGCAGTGTTGGAGTGGCCCTGGCTGATGCTGGGGCAGCACTGGCTGATGCTCGGGTAGAGCTTCTCATCTTGTGCTGTTCCCATCATCTCCATATGGAGTTTCTCCATCCTGTACAAGAGGGGAGAGGAACAGTTTGGGACAGCTTTTCACATGGGATATTTGCTCTGTGAAGAAGAAAGGCCAGCACCGAGCACACTGCCCATCATCACCACCACCACCACTGCTTTTGAGCCCTGAGAGTGAAGTACAATTCATATCCCATTTTTTGCTTTGCTTGGCTTTGGGGCTACAGGGACAGAGAGCAGCGAGGGGAGTAGGAGCACAGGCAGAGCAGAGCCCACCTCTGTGCTGTGGCTATGGAAAGTTGTTTGGACCATCTGAGCAGAAAGTATTGTTACTCATAGGAAATGCTGAAGGATGTTCATTGATTTCTGGGTGTGGATGAAGAATAAACAGTCATCAGCACTGCCCTGCCTGTGAATAATCCACTTTTCCCCAATGAGTGCACACAGAGAAATACAGACAAACAGCTCAATTACTGAAATGAAAGTGCTGGTGAGAGTCAGGCGAGCTGGGATTGTTCAAGGTGGTTGGGCATGGGAAGCATATGAGGAGTAGGTGGGTGACAGCAGCCTGGGCCAGGCACTGGGCCAGGGCAGGGGACCCTCCCAGCCAGGCTCCTGAGACCACACATCACTTGGCCTACAGGATGACAATGACATCACATCAGAGCACAACTTCCACGTTTCACCTCACTTAGTGTTTAATCCTGCGCGACCTTGCCTCCCAAGCCGCTGCACCCCTGGCACCTCTGGATAGAGAGCCAGGAAGAGGAGCTGGTGTTCCCACTGCCAGCATCCTGGTACTGAATGTGTCACACAGCAGGGTGCGTGTCCCTGAGCACGGTCACAGGTGACCACTGCAGCTGCCACACCAAGGGGAGGCTGCAGGCAGACACAGTGCAGCACAGGCAGCCCCTCCTGCCCACCCCAGCCTCCAGCTGCCACCACCTCGAGTCACAGCTGTCCCAGCACAGCTCCAGGAGTGCAGGTGGTGGGAGAAGGGACATGTGGCCGTGCAGGTCAGTGTTGGGGAGCACAGGGTGCCTGAGGCCACAGAGCCACCCTGTGCCCCCAGAGCCAGGGGAGCCCCAGGGTGCATCAGCCGCGCACATCGATGGGCTCTCATCCCCCCTGCCCTCACCTAAATCCAAACCCTCATTAAAGCAAGCAAGAGAGACATTGCCAGGTAATTCTAATTAGTTTGAATGGCAGGAAAAAAATAAAACCAATTAAGGACTATTTGCAGAGTTGCCCTAATTCCGGGGGGTGATCTGTTCCTGAGCAGATAAACAAAGGCAAAGGGGTTATCCTTGCTGGGAGCTGCAGTGCTTTGGATTGGGACAGACCCAGTGGCCACATCGGTGAGGAAATGCATCCTTTCAACAGTTTTTGGCATCTTGTTTGTCCTTGTTTTTCAGCTTTTGTTTCTAGTAAACATAAAGGCTGTGTGGGTGTGGTGCCTGGGGACATGGGTTAATGGTGGCTTTGGCAGTGCCAGGGGAAGGGTTGGACTTTGATGGTCTTAGAGGGCTTTTTCAACCTATAAGATTCTATGATTTCCTACAGCATGCCAGTGCCACATGGTGGGCTTCCCCGACATTAGATCCTCCCAGGGAAATGTATCTTGTCACCAGGCACAGGGATGGTGTTCGTGGAGCAAACTTTTGTCCTCATTTCTCAATAAGTGAGAGGGCAAGTTTATTTTAACAAAGTTGGGGGTTTTAAGTTCATTTCTGTTATTGCAGAGCTTTATGAAAAGCAATCATGACTGCCCTTTTGGAGCTACCTTTTATATTATTATGCAGAGCTCTGTTACAGAGATTTTATGGTTTTCAGGACAAATCCTTCCATACATACTGACATGCATTCCTGAGAAACCTATTTGTTTAAGTCACAGCATCTTCTGGAAAACCTTAAGTCAGTTATGAGGATTAAGTGAACCATTATCATTTTAAGTACTACGTGGGAACAAGGGGGTGTAAAAGAAAGCTTTTTGCTGGGGTATTTCAGGATGAGGTTGCAATGGAAGCTGACCTAATTAGACAATTTATAGATATTCAGTTACCTAATTTAAATTGGCTGCAGTGTAAGTGCCAAAAAAAATCCCTTTTTACCTTCCCTCTGCCAAGTCTTCTATTTGGAAATTTATTATGTTTTAAAACACCATTGGAGCAGCATTCCAAGTTTATTTCTCAAGGTTCTGTCATTTTAGAGTCGTCACAGTGCACTGCAAACAAGGTGGAATCATGGTCTCACTGAGGTCTTTCCAGGTAGCAGAACAGCTCAGGAGATGCTGCTACAGCTCACCCTGTGTTGAGTGAAGCACCCAAAGGGACAGCAAGGGCTCCCAGGGATTTGATTGCCTTAACCTGCCCATCCAGGGTTTCTGTGGAATCACAGAAGGTTTGGGTTAGAAGGGATTTTAAAAACCATCTGGTTCCAACCCCCTGCCATGGACAGGGACACCTTTCACTCGACCTGGTTGCTCCAAACAACAAGAAGGTCCCCTCTGAGTCTCCTTTTCTCCAGGCTGAGCCCTCCCAGCTCCCTCAGCTGCTCCTCATTAGATTTGTGCTCCAGAACCTTCTCCAGCTCCTTTGTCCTTCTTTAGACACAGGTTTGGCTACTTGCAGGCTGGGACTGTGTCAGCCCCAGGCTCCTTCTCCAGCTCCACAGCTGGGCCATTAAGTTCTTCAGTTCTCCTTTCCAGTGCTCTGTGTTCATTTGTGGTTTAAGGGAAGTAAGCTTGGAAGTCAGGCTGGAAATGGGCATTAGATATGGAGTAGTTTAATTTGGAAGTCCTGATGGATATACTCAATATTGTGAGCTTAATGTGGTTTTATATTTAGCACTGCCACTGCGACTATTCTAAACCTTCTCAGGGAAAGTGTGTACAAAAGGGCATGAGCCACGTAATGAGGTGGAACAGGTGGTCTCACTGGGGGAACAGCCTGGTGCAGGTGTAAATTATGGGCCTCTCGTTAGTCTAGTGACTGACCCTGTTTAAAATGCAGCTTTTCCTCAGCAGAAGGAGCTCTGGTTGCAGGAGCTGCACAAGCAGCTTCAACAGCAGATGCTGCCTGGGACCTTTCTGATAAGCAGCTATTCTGTAACCTAATCTCTACCATTTAAATGCTGCTAAAGCAGCAGCTGACAGCCAGGATTAAGCCAGCATTTGAGGAATGAGCACTATTTCCTCTGCACTGCACCTCTGTGGGAAGCCAGGGCCAAGCCCTCCCAGGGCATCAGCCCGGGATGCTTGGATCCATGTCCAGTTTGGCTGGCCAAGGAGGGAAAGAAATCTTGGCTGATGTTTTACTCCAGTTCTCCCAGAGCGAGGCAGCTGATGGGAATGCAGTGAAACAACAAAGGGTAGCCACGCAAAGGGCAGCTGGGTCGAAGTGGGATGGAAGAGCTATAGTCTTGGAGCTGCAGGAGCCCCTGACAGAGGCTCCTCTCCAGGAGAACAGGGCATGAGTAGGAGAGATCCCATGGCCTCTGGCTCAGCATCGCTGCTGAGCTGCCCCAGGGGCTCCCAGGCCACTCTGCTCTGTGTGACCAAATCCCCAGGGTTGGGGTGTCACACTCCAGGGTGCCCGGGGCAGGTTTGGGGTAGGAGTTCGTGGGCAGCTGGAGGCAGGAGGAGGCAGGATGCTGGAAGTGAGGAGCCAAGCCAGGAGCACTAATTTGCTGAGGCTGCCCACCAGCTTGCATGAAATCTGCTTTGTTTGGAGGCATTCTGTACACAGTCAGCTCTAATTTGTCTGATTTTAGTTAGACACTGTAAAATTAGATTTTGCTTTTGACAGCTGTAATGGTTATGCAGTTTACAATGGAAATATCCCTTTTATTCTGAAAAGTGCCTTCCTAGCTTTGGTTTGAGAGCTTGGTACATGGCAGCTCCGGTGGAAGCCCTCGATTTAAAAAACACCTGGAAATTTTGTCTCTGTTGTTCAGCCCTCAAAGGAGGTGCCTGTCTGAGGGGGTCGAGGCCCGTGGGATTGGCACCCACTTGGCCAGAATAATAGGACACAGTGAGAAGGAACTAAAAGCAGGCTTAGCACTGAAATATCCAACTGCTGTTTCTAATCTGCAGTGTATTATATTGATCCTCTGAACAGTGTGTGTGGGGCCATAAAGCCCTTTATGTAACTCTTGGGGAGGAAGCAAGTACCTCTGAGTGGGAGGGGCAGCAGGAAGGGGCATTAGCAGGTAGCGGGTGGGTGATGTGGTGGGAAAGGGGTGGCAGGGGATTGTAGAAGGAAACTATTCCCTGTAAGTCTATTGAGGGCTCTGAAAAGGTCAGCAGGAAAGAGGGGGTGCTCTGTTTGACAGAGTGCACCTGGATTCCAAATAGTTTTTAGTGGTTCTGCAGCCAACGCCTGTGGCTGACGTCAGCTGCAGTTCCCAGGGGGAAGAGAGAGTTGGTGTTAAAAGAAAAAAAGGCAACTCCCCCCCTAAAAGCTGTGAAATAGTGGGAATGAGGTGCCACTGCCTGCTGACCATAACATGGTCATATGGGCACTCAAACAAGCCAATACTACAAAATTGCTCAGTGGGCAAAAAGGCCAGCAGGGTACAGGAGATCAGATGTGTAAGAAGAGAGTGTTGGCCTGCAGGGTGGCTGTGGCCACGTGTGGGAGAGGTGTGGGCATTGCTGAGGATGCTCCATCAAACACCAGCCTGATCCTGACCCATCATTGCAATGGCAGGTAAAACTCTAGGGAAACACTGGACTGCTCCTTCCCTCTGTGCACTAGGACGTCGTATGATCACAAAGCCATAGAACAGTTTTACCAGCCTGGCCTTCAAAATGCTGTATTTTATTCCAAAGCAGCAGTCCTGAGAGCACAGCTTTCTGTCCTGTGACCCATCCAGGGGCTCCGTGCTGTGCACAGGTGCTGTCACACCTCTTAACTCCTGGCACCACGAGTGTGTGCCCTATCTGGGATTGTGCTGAGCATTTCTTACAGAATCACGCACATATCCTGGTTGCACATTTGTTTTTAAGTGATTAGAATACCTTGTCAAACTGTTAACAACAAGTTTGCCCCTTGTGTATAATGTCCCAAGCCTTTCACTTCCTAAAAGGCTGGAGAACAAGGTCGAACACTCACAATAACGTGAGTCATCACAATAAACATCGCAGTAACTTTGGCACGATCCGAGCCGAGGCTCTGGCAGACCGTGGTGCTCGGACTTGTGGAGGTGGTTTGTGTAACACTTTGCACTGACACTGTGAGCAGGGATCTGCATGGGGACAGCGCTGTCCCTCCCTGAGCATCACACAGCCTGGACCACAGCGCTGCTGGAAGCGGGCAGCAGGAATGGGCTTTTCCACAAGAACTGTTTGTGTTTCTGCAGGCAGAGGGAGTCTGAGCCCGACCAGCCACAGCCCTCGCTGCACTGACTTGCTTCATTGCTTTGCCCTGGGTTCCACAGACTTGTGTAGGAGGTAGGGGATGGTTCTGAAAGCAAACCCAGACCAGCAAAGCCCTGTGTTGTGTCCGCTCCCCGCGCCCCCCAGTCCCCCTGCTCGGGTGCCCCCCAGCTCAGCCCCACATGCTCATCCCATGGGGGCTGGCACTGCTGCCCTGCCCTCCTGCCCAGCCCCTTCCCTCTGCCCACAGCCCTGGCCCCTCCGAGCCCCCTGTCCCCAAGACCCAGCGCTCGCTGGACTTTGTGGGAAGTGGGCACCCGGTAAATCCCACTGAGCAGGTGGGAACTCTGATTCCACCCTTCAGCAGAGAAGGGATCGGGAGGGTGCTGAGAGATGTCTCTGCAAAGCGAGCGTGACCCTCTGCCCTCCCCAGCACACACTCCCAGGTCCATAGGAGAAATTGCCAGATCAGTATGTCCGTAAGATTTCCCTTTCCTGAAGGGAACTGCATCCAAGTTTTATCTCCCAGGACTTTTTGTTAGACACAGATTTTGTGCTGCTGAGCTGCCAGCAGCGGGTTTGAGCAGTAAGAGTCGAACTCCTCCCAGGGGCTCTGAGACAGGATGCTCACGGGGCTGTGCTGGGCACACACGGGCACACCAACACCTGAGCACAGGCCATGCCAGAATGGGCACCACACTGCCACTCACAACAGCTCAGCTGTCCCTGCAAAACCTTCCACAACCAGGCTTTCCTTATTTTTTGAATGGAACGGCATCTAAATTGTACCTCCAAGGATCTGCCTTCCAGGCACAGTGATGTGTAAAGGAGAGGAGAGTGGGCTAATTGCTGACTCCCCCCCTGACCTTGCCCCTGGCCCCTCACGATGGCTGTGAGCAGGGAACAAGTGGGGGGAACAACAAGTCACAGATTTCTCCCCAAATCTGTGGCTGGGGACAGCCCTTGTGTTCATGTCCTACGACATCTGAGTGACTGAAAGAAAGTTGTGACTGAGTTTGTGTGACTGTAAAATGTAGCAAAAAGCATAAATAACACCACAGTAAACTCTAGAGGCGGGCCATTAGTCATCTGAAAAGTGTTCTTCTCCCTTGAAGTACAGTGGAGATTGTCTTAGCAGAACATTTGGAAGCAATACAAACAATGATGCTGACTCTATAGGATGCAAACACTGATAAAATACCATTTTTCTCTGTGTCAATATTGATAAATGTGTCTTGAAAAGCTGTAGTACTAAAGGTTAAAAATTAAAATTAACTTGCGCCTATGAAATTCAGCTCTTTTAATTTATATTTATTCTTTTAAAACAGCCATAAAAAGCTTCTTGTCATAATTTATTCTTGAAATGAGTCTTGCTTCAAGAGTTTCCATAGTTACAGATGTTTCTGGGATTGTAATGTTTGCACAATTCACATTTACTGCACAATGAAAACCTCTAATTGATTTTTCTACCTGGAGAGTAGAACACAAGCGCTGGGTGATACGTGTGGCACCCAACAGGCAGCACCCAGCACCCAGCACCCAGCACTCAGCACCCATCACCCAGCATTCAGCACCCACGACCCAGCACCCAGCACTGTGCCAGTCACTGAAGCATTCCCAAACTAAGAAATCTAAATCTGAAATAGAGGAAAAAATGCAGTGAGAAATGAAAGAATGGGAATAGACCCAAAGAACTCCTGGAAGTTGCCCGTAGCGCTCACACAGTCCAGTGGACTCAAACATAGCCTGGGGGGTCTGATTCCCATCCCACTTGAGCTGCAGACTCTTTGGGACAGTGGTGAAATCCTTTCCATGCTGTTCACTCAGCGTGGCTGGGTGTTTGCAAGGCTGGCAGGTAAAGTGGTGGTCTAAAGTAGAGATCCAACACCAGCCTGCCCAACCCACCCCTGACACCAGGCACAGCCCCCCATCCCTTCTGTCCCCCTGTCCCTGGAGGTCCCTGTGCCCTCTCTGCTCCTCCACAGCCAAACAGGCATCACTGGTCACCTGCACATACTCCTTGTAGGGGCTTCAACTGACCAAAAACACTATCAAAGTATTTCCTGTATTAATTTTTTTTAATGATATTTTGAAGTGTTTGCACTAAGTTAGCTATATTGACAGTAGTATTTAAGTCCTAAAAGGGAAGATCTGGATATACAGTGTATTATATTTCACAGTGGTGTTGTTCCATCTTCATAATGATGGGAAATGATGACTCATGTTAGGGAGAAACAGCATCAAATTATACTGAGAAAAGTAAATCCATTCTCTGCTGCTGCAACTCACAGGACTGTCACTTCAGTAAAACGTGAACTCTTTTTTCAGATGTAATCCTTTTTTCTGAAATCACCTCTCACTAGGATAGTCTTCTTCCTTCTTCCCTGGCTGTTTGATTATTTTCCACTACTTTTAATCAGCAAACAACGGGATCAGGAGAGAAGTATCCGGGGGAGAAAACAAGGTGGATTGTAGCATTAGGGCTGTAGCAAATCAAGAAAGATTAGGAATTTCAATTTATCATCCCAGGGGCTAATGCTGCTGAGATCTGCAAGAGCAGTTTAATGGGCTGATGAGAACATCAGGCTAAACTTGTCTCCTTAAATCCGTTTTCCTCTTCTCCCGCGGGTACCCAGATACTACTTCTTTTTGCTGTTTTAAGAAGATTCAGACCGTGAGATAAAGCAAATTATGTAAAGACACATATGGTGTGTGATTTGTGGGATAACTCCTGTTGAGAGGCTGCTTGGGGTTGTTCTGGGCTCCAGTAACCAGGCACAGGAGCTGTCAGGGTCTCCTGTCTGTCAGGGGTGCAGCCCTGGGGGTGCCTCAGCCAGCCTTTTCCACAAACCTTATTTCTATACAAAGCTTTAATAATAATGGAAATTCCTTTAAAAAACTGAAATTCCTTTAAAAAAACTATTGAGTGTGGCTGGAAAAGTGCACTAACTTGAGCTGGACTCGAGGGTAGTTTAAGAATTAAAAGACATTTTTCATGGAGTGGTGACAGGAGCTTGTTTCCTGTATGGAGAGTTGCCTGGGAGCCCACATGGCTCATAAACTCAGTGGGGTTGGACATTAACCATGACTGTACAGCCTAACAGAGGGAATGGGGAACTGGAGCTGGAGTAAAGGTGTTCCTGTACAGAGCCCTGGTGGGAAGTGAAAAAACCAATACAGAACACAGCAGGTGATGGGGACTGATGTCATGTGCTGTATCCTGATGGTGGATGAGTCCTGACAGGCACTGGGAGAGCTGTGGAGGGTGTCAGCAGAGTGAGCAGCACCCGAGTTAGTTCAGGGGGGCAAAACAAGGGGCAGACACAAAGCGAGGGCACAGCAAAGCTGCATGTCCTGGGAGGCTCCAGCGGGGCTTCTGCCAGCGCCAGGTGTTGGCATACTGCTGTGTTTTAGACTCCTGCTCAAATTCTTTATTGTGTACCTCAAAATTCAAGCTCCTGAGTAACCAGCTAACACACTGTCAATAGCAGCAAGGGCTAATCAGGGTTTTCCTTTTCTATTAATTTCTGTTCTTCAGCTTCCATGCTTCAATTGTGGCTGACAATAGCTCAGACCAGGGGGTTCTTCCATGGATCAGGGCAAGCCCAGGTGAGCTGAGAGAAGCCCCATCTGGCCCCAACACTGCTGGTGGAACACTGCTGGGCCCAGTGCTGGTCATCCCTCCTCACACTGGGCTGAGCTCCAGGCAGGACTTGGGGCTTCACCACCCCAGCAAACAACGACTGGAGCATTTCCAGTCCCACTTTTCTCACTGCTTCATGCCTCAGACTTCAACCAGTCTTTATTTAAATTCATTGGGAGTAGCAGAGTTAATTCACTTGAAGGCTGAGCCAGAAACATTTGGCAGCTGGACAGGAAAATCTCAAACAAACAAACAAAACCCCCTTAAACCGTAGGCATTGGTTAATTTTTCAGCCTTAAGCACCAAACACCTTAGACAAACCATCAGTTCTCTATGAGTAACAAGGCCAGAACTGTTTCATTCCAAGCTACAGCTTTGGGGTTTTGGTGGATATTGCTGTGGTTGCAGCACTGAGCTGGACTCGCTGGCATCAAGTGCCATGAAGCCCTGGCCACGTTCCCCACGGGATGGGGCACAAGTCAGGGTGGCCAAGTGGAAGCACAGGCCATCTTTTCCACTGTATTAATAACAAGACATGAAAAAGCCTAACCAGTGCTTTCCTGTCTGTTCTTCAGGAGCACAGCCCCATTTTGGCAACAGATGCGAGTCCATGCACATATAGAATCAAAACGGGAAACAAGAGAATCTGGCTGGAAGAAAATATTTAGCGTTTCCCTTTGGGATGTTTTCTACACAAATACCTGGGTTGTGGATTTCATGCTGACTTGGCTGCTGGTGCAGACTGACATTGACACACTCTGATTTTACACTGAGGTACCAAGAAAGTGCTACAATAGCCAGTGAGGTAGAGGAGCTTCTTGCTCTTCAGGATCCCCATCTCTGCCAGCATTGGGATAACCCTTTGTGGCTCTGGGGGCTCGGAGGGGCTCCAGCTGCTGACACAGCACTGAGCAGTGACTGTGTCACGGGGAAGGTGGCAGTGCAGTGTGGGGGAGTCTTCCAGCCTCTACTTCCCCTCCAGACCAGGACCAGCTCTGACTGTTTTCCCTGGCCCGTGCTTGTTGAACGTGCACTTGGGAATCTCCAATGATACGGACACTACAGAGTCCCTGTAAAGTCAGTTCTGACATCAGCTGAACTTACCAGTAATGAGTTTCCTTGTGCCTAAATCTAACCTTTCTTGCCCCAAGTTAAGCACACTGGGTTTGTTCTGTTTGCTACAGGGAGTAGCCTATCCCCTGCCCCTTTCCAATGTCTGTGCAAGTGCTCGAGGCTGGCTATGTCTCCTCTGGTCAGCTCTTCCACAGGCTCAGCAACCCATTTCATCACCTGGGCTGTGACTTGTGGTCATTCTCATCCTGTCCTCAGGACTTTGAGCTCTGCTGCCCAGCCCTACTCTGTGTAGCCCATGTCCAGCCCAGGGGAGGTCAGCCCTGCCTGATGATGAGCAGTTCCCTTCTTGTCCCCAGGTTTGGGGGAGCGTGGTCCTCTGCCAGAGCAGCCCCTGGTGCTTTGCTCCTGGGGGTGCTGATGGCAGAGGAGCGTGTGCTGAAGAGCAAGGGCTCCGTGGGAAGGCAGCCAGCACCACCCCTGGGCATGGGGACCCGGAGTGAGCTCACTGCCAGCCAAGGCTGGGGCAATGGGGTCTGAAGGTGATCAGCACCACTGGGCATGGGGACCCCGAGCCTCGACCTGCCCAGCCACTGCTGGGACAGTGATGTCTGCAGGGTGGCACCAGCCTTGGTCAGACTCAGTGTCCAGCCATGCCACCACTCTGTCCCCACACAGCTCTGCCAACAGCCCTGCTCTCCAGGCTCCTCAGAGGTAAAAACTTACTGATGCTGAAAATGCCTCGCAGCACTCGGTGATGCAGATAAACATCTGTCAGGATCCAGAGTGAGAATCCCAGTCTGGTTTTACCTCTGCCCCAAGACACTTGAACAAAGTTTTCAGGAGAAGACTAATAAATCAAGACCATACTTCCCCGGGCCCCGCTCGAGGGAGCTGGTTAAAATTAGCACGGAATGTGGGCCGGAGGAGCCCTGCCTCACATCGCAGTGCCCAGAGCTGCGGCGCCGCACCGAGCCCGTCCTGGCGCTTCCAAAAAAGGCCAGAAGCAGCTCTGGGAGATCGGTCCCTGCGCTCCCCACGCGCCCCAGGACACGTGGAGCAGGTACCAGCCCTCCGACTGAGAAATGAGCTCCTGGCAGTGGGAGAGCAGGTCAAGGGCTGAACTCCCAACTCCAGGTTAAACACTGGGGAAGGAATGGGATGAGGCATCCCTGGGTTTCAAGGTTCGGGTCACTGAATATTAATGGCTCACACAACCCAAACAGTCGAAGGGAAGAGTCATGGACTGCAGAGCACTCACTGCATCCCAGAAAGGAGGGCGATGGAGGGAGCACCTTGGCCATGGCAGCAGCCACAGCGTGCACCAAGGTCAAGGAAACGTCCCCTGGATGTTACAGAGCAAGATCCTACAGTCCCAAGCATGCAGTGAAAATCAGAGGGACACATCTGTTACTGCAAACCCCATGGAGCCAACAGGAGGTTTTGGGAGGCAGGGACAGGCTCGGCATTGCCGTGCCCAGACAGCCCTGGGCTGCCTGCTCCCATGCAGGGAGGGCAGGAAGGGCTCCCAAAGGCTTCCCAGAACTCACTTCTGCTTTTTGGAAGTTGAGCATGAGAAAGGATGCCTGGCTGCTGCCTAAGTTGCTCTGCAGGCAGCAGCAAAGCCCCAGCCAGCACATCCTCCTCGGCACAGGGCAAAGCCCCGTGAAGGGTCCCGACCTTCTGCCCCTCAAACATCACACAGGAGCAGCTCATTGCTCATTGCATGTGCCTGGTTTAAAAACTGCAAGCCAGGTTTTCCTGGTTGTTTCCAGGCAACAAATAATCTGCACTTTTTAAAAGGAGCCTTCATTTTTCTTAAGAAAAGACAGTGATGGTGGAACATCCCCCAGCAACAGTGTCCAAGGCCAAGCTGAACAGGGCTTGGAGCAACCCAGTCTAGTGGAAGGTGTCCCTGCCCATGGCAGGGGGTGGAACAAGAGCTTTAAAGTCCCTTCCAACGCAAACCAGGCTGTGATTCCGTGATCAGCTCTGTGCCAGCCCCCGTGGCCAGGCGGCAGTGCCAGCTGCTCTGTGCCTGCCTGCTGCCTCACACAGCCCACCAAGGCACAGAGGGAGCTGAGGAACCATGTGGAGCGGGGAACAAGCTCAGGATCATCCGCAGAACCACCTCGTCCTCCTCCTCTGCTGGGTGTCCCACTGTGTCCAGGAGCGGGGACTGTCCCCACCCTGCAGTGGCAGCACGACAGGACAACGTGGTGTGATGACAGGACAACGTGGTGCAATGACAGGACAACGTGGTGTAATGACAGGATAATATGGTGTAATGACAGGCTCTGCAGGGACTTCTCCCAGTCTGGGGTCTGCCCCTCTCCTCTGGCAGTTCAGAGCAGGAGCACCGGAGCAAGCGAGTGGAACCCAGGGGCTCTCTTCACTATTGCCTTTCTATTTGAGAAACAGGGGGTTATTGTTAATATATTTCTTCTGTTTGGTTTCTATCAGAGTCAGTTTGTTTAACCAATAGGCAGATTTATTTGCTGGAAGGAGGAGGAAAGCAGCAGTTAAAAGGATACAGCAAATCCAGCAAACATTAATCTTGTCCCAAGCAAAACCACTGGCAGCACCTTGGAATTTTTTCAATTTTTCTACAAGGTCTTTAGGTTGTAGTCAAAATAAAGCCTTAATCTGCACATTCCCAACTCCAAGGTCTGGAACAGGAAGGGCTTGTGCTGAAGAACAGTCTTTGCCATAATATGCAATGGAACTAATTGGGCAACTCAGGAACTGATGCCAAAAAATGTAATTCCCATTTATCTCAGCAGGAGACTCCTAGCTGCTTCTCAGGGCCTGCAGTATAGGCACTTTTCCAATTTAAAAAAAAAATTAAATCTCCAGCAGGAGAGGACAATAATTCCAATTTAATTTTGTCTCCTCACGTTTACCAAACAGAGCAGTTCCATTCTGTTTCTTGGAGACCACTAATATTAAGATTTGCCTTTTTTGAGAAGTGACACAACCTTTACATTTCCACGAGAAAGAAATTTTACTTAAATAAATAAACAAACAAACAACGCCAAATAAAACCAAACCCCACAAAAATAAAACAACAACAAAACCCCTTGAAAACTCAGGTTTTCCACTTGGATATTCCCAAGTGTCTCTAAAGAGGGTGCTTCAGATCAAATGTCCCACGTGGGAAATGTTCTTGGAAGAAGCAAGTCCCAGTGCAGCATACTCACTTTGAGCATCATATTTGGGTGAAACGCCAGTTCCTTGAACATGTGCCAGGTGGGGATGATGATCCTGCCCTGGTCCCCAGTGCACCCCATGGTGTGTTCCACCTCAGCAGGGGCTGTGTAGGTGCTGCTGGGGAGGGGACCCTTCTCTGTCACCGGGATGTCCCCGAGCCCGAGGAGAGCCAGAGCCAACCAGGTGCTTGGTGGATGATGGAGCTGTGGTGCCCGAGCACAGATCAGGGCTCTAAAGGCCACTCTGGGTTCTTGGAAAGCACCCTGAGCGTGAAATTAATCTCTGGATTTTGGTACTTGTACCAAGGAAAAAGCACAAGTTACCTGTGAGTGACAGTGATGCCTTACAAAAAGCAGACTGTCTATTTTTTAAGTTCTTGGTGACCCACTGCCATTTCCCTCTATGCTTTTATCAGTGCAGAAAAACATTTGATTTTTTTTGTCCAGTTAAATTCCTTGAGGCTTCCTGTGGTTACAAGCAATAGTAAAGTCTTAAATTTAAAAAAAAAATAAAAAAAGTACTGTCAGTCTGAACATCAGCTGGTTGGAGAGGCTGGCAATAATTTGGTTTTAACTTCAGCATCCACAGTTCCTATTCTGAAGCTAAAATTGACACTGACAACCTTTGACCATCCTGACAGTCCCACTAAAATCAGTCAGACTGTTGGCGTGAGTGATAACACACAATTACTCCAGTTTATTTGGGGTTAGTGATTTATCGAATCACAGATTCCCAGAAAGGCTTGGTTGGAAGGGACCTTAAAGATCATCTCATTCCATCCCCTGCCATGGACAGGGACACCTTCCACTAGGCTGGGTTGCTCAACAGTAACAGGATGTTTATCTGCCTTTTGTGAAGCTGTGTGAGGGCACAAGTTTGAGCATCACAAAACATCCCTTGTCTCTGATTCACACACCCAAAGAGGGGATTCTCCCTCACTTTCTTAACCATTTTCCTTTCCAGTGCCCCTGGACAGAGCTTTGCATGTGGATCAGCATCCAAGAAAAGGGAAATTAATTTGTTCAAAAAACAAAACAGCCTTTTCTTTGCTCACAGAATTTCTCAGAGAGATGCCTTTCTCCTTCATTTGCTTTACAAAATGTTCATTTTCTTAACCACCAACACACAGCATTTTGTCAAAGAAAACCATTTTATTCTCGTTACGATGTTTATGTTCAGAGGAAGAATGAGCAGCTTTGTGACAAGAAAACATCGGAGTTTTCCAAAGAAGCAGAGCAAGCTGGCTGTCATGTATTGTTTTGCCATTCTCCTATTTGCATGTCAGCGTGATCTCTGTCAGAGGTTTGCAGATGAGACTCTGGAGGGCTGTTTGTAGCCCCTGGCTGAGGGCAAGAGGCAGCAGCCGGGGATGCTCCGGAGGTGGGAGGACACGGTCCCACTCCCACCCTGTGCCATGGACAGTGCCAGGCCAGCGCTCCCTGAACTCCCTGCAGCTGCTCACCTGCTCGGCTCTGAAGGACCATGGATTTGCCCACAGCCCTGGTTATTTTGGAAGTGGAGCTGAGCAGTCTGGTATCACCTGTCACAACCTGCTCTCAGTATTCCTGCTCTGGCTTACCAGTGGTTTTCTGTCAGTGGTGTGAGCTGCTCTCCTCCCTGCACACAGGGACGATGTTTTCCTCATGGTGAGCTCCTGACACTGTCAGTCCCTGTGCTTGGGTCCATGGTTTGGGATGCAGGCAGCAGCTCCCCTCCTGCAACCCCTCAAGGGGCTCACCACTGGGAGAGGAGGTGGAGAAATGTTCCTGCCCCTTGGCACCCCTGTGGAGGTTTGGGGCCAGACCCTGCTGTGCCAGGAGCACCCACCCACCATGGTTCCAGCACCATGTCTTGCAGCAGCATGGCACACTGGTGGGACACACTCCCCAGCCCTTGGTAGATTTTGAATCTCCTCCTCCCCTCCATCCCCTGGGACGCCCAAGAGCCAACCTTGCCAAGTTTTTATTTATTCAGGCCAATAGGTCTTATTTCTTTGATGCTTCCCTGTGCTCATCTTTTTTCACATTAATTTTGCCTTCTTGCTGTTTTATATGTTCCCTAAAACCAACAAAATCGAAGCAAGGATATATTTGGCTTGCTGAATACAAGACTTTCTGACCATCAAATACTTGCTGTCCTGGGGACTCAGGTGTTTCTCACCAAAAAGCCAAAAGGATGCTTGTGCTCAGCCCTTACAGGTCACCCTGTGCTCCCCATCCTGATAGGATCTCTGCTCCAAAGGAACAAGATTGATGCTTTCTCCTGCCACCTACATCAGCCCTCTCTTCCTATGGCTTCACCCACGCCAGGCAATGTAAGACCCTGCCCAGTGAATCAGGATTAGACCTTGCTCTTTCTTGAATGGGCTGATCATTAAAGGAGACTTTTCTAATCAAGACATGTTACTGATTTGAGAGGTGAAACATTTCCTCTTGTAAGTACAGAACAGCACCTGGATGGCATCTATCTGAAAGCTGATCTTCAGAAACCCAGTGAATTCTCTTGATAATCCTGATTATGTGCTAATTTGACCTGTATTTTTTCCATTATCTCCTTGCACCCTTTACAGTTTCCCTCCACCCATTATGTTTCCCAGGAAGGCTGTGCTGGAAGAGCAGATAAAACCTTTACATGAGTAGTAGTGAATAAATGTCTGTGAGAATTCACTACCCACCAGCAGTTTCAGCACCTCTCTTGGAAAGCACTGCCTGCATGTGAGATGCAACAGGCACTGTCACAGCTGATCTGGCAAGCTCCAGCCGTGGAGCAGTTGCCTTCTTTCTGTAAGTATGCTGAGTCTTCTTGATACTGGTTTTTGTTTGCTTCTCTTGTTATTTGCTGTTTGAAAAGGCTGATAATTCTGAAAATCAGTCCCTGAGCACAAATTGTGGAGGGCTGGTTTGGGAGGGCTTGTTGTCTCTGATAGAGCTGCAGCACCCAGACATGGGCTGTGGTTCTACCAGTCACTGACTGCTTTGGGGGAAGGCATCTCTCACACCACTCTGCTTCAATATCCTTTTCAGCAGAACCAATGAAGGCATCTCTGCAAAGCTTTTTTAGGCCTTGTTCCCAGTAGCTCTCTGAAGGAAAATACTGGAGCAGCTGAGCAGTGTCTGGATGCAGAGTCATGTAAACCAGCCCTGAGAGGGCCAAAACAAATGAGCTCGTACACTGGGAAAGCTCAGGGCTGCATCCCAGGAGTGAGTCCTTCCCTCACAATTCCCTGCCAAGAGACACACGTTCACTGCAACACATCCTTTGGTTTGTATTCCCTTCACTGGATGCTCTGAAAAGACAAATTCTTGGATGCTCAGGTGCTGCTTACTCCCCTCTTACTTATCCCCTTGTCCCTGTCCATTGCCTGCCTTCTGGAAGAATACATGGCTGAAGAGAAAGGAATGACGTAAGGGTGGATATATGTTTATGCATTAAAAAAAGAGTACAGAAAAAAAGAAACAACATGAGTCAATGGTAAAGTAGTTACAGAAAGGAGCACAAAAATAATTTCCATGACAGCACCAACATCAAAGGCAGTGTGTGATGGGAGGGCACAGAAAGTACCATCGGATGCAGATGAAAGCCTCAGGAGGGGAGAGAAGGGAAAGCAGCAGAGCTCGGTCACAGCAGGTGTGGAGGTGACTCCTCAGGGGCTGAAAAGCCCCATCACTTAGAGAAGTCACAAGAGAAGAAAAAGCAAGGCTGAACTTCTGCCTTGCCTCTGTAAAGGGATCGGTCATGGGGCTGGGGAGCAAGGCAGGCCCTGTAAAGTTTCCCTCCCTGGCACAGCCATGACGAGCATTTTGGTTCCAATGGTGCATTTTTTGACACTTGTCTGTCTCCTGTGGAAAACCCCAATGGAACACAGGCAGGAGCTCCGTACATATCACAGTGGTCTTGTGCCCTGCTGGGCATTTGTCTGGGGCTCCATTTGTCTGAAGCCAATAACTCAAACCCCAAATCTCAGGTGCTACATGAGAATGGTGTTGGTGCTCACAGCAACACAGACTTTGGGCAGAACTAGTATTGTTTAAAGAATATCTGGTTTATATAAGTCAGAATTAAAAAAAAAAAAAGAGGAAGAAGCAGAAGACTAGTTATATTTGTCAACATCAGCATAGAGGTAAGGAAAGAAATGAGTGGAGTAGGTATCTAAGGACTCAAAGGGAAAGTAGGAGGGGTGCAATCTAGGAATATGTGGACCTTTTTTGCCAGAACTGTGGGTTGAACGTTCCTATTTAAATATGTTGTTAATGTCTTTATATAATTAATTTCTAAGTTGGTCACCATGGCAGCAATGGCAGATTCACATGAATGAAAATAGACTTCAGTATAGATGAGACTAGAGAGTATCTTGGTGGGTTTTTTGCCATGTCTATTGGTCTTGGATCTACCAGCTCCCAGGCGACTGAGCTCCCTCACCGAGGACTGATTCCTTTGGCAAGCTGCAGGGAGCTGGGCACCCTCTGACTGCTTGGGATCATCTCTCTGCTCTGGAAGCAGAGGGCTGGTCAGTCCCCAGGAACATTGCCCAGCACTCAAGGCATCATTTCCAACCCCTTTTGCTGGTGCTCTCAGAGGAGAACAAGGCAGGACAAGGCTGCTGATGGCATGGGGCTGCCATCCCAGCTCTGACACTGTCCTCTGACCCCTCCACCATCCCTCCCCAGCAGCTGAGGCCATCCTGCTTTCAAGGACAGGATATTCACAGATGGAGAGAGGAAAGCGTGGGTGCCCTGTGGAACAGCTGAGGAGCTGGACATTAATTAAAACAAATCTAAGGAAATGAAATTATCTATGACTGGGTAATGACACTGCAGAAGGTTCTCCAGTGCAAGCACTATAATGTCCTTGTGGGTTTCTGGCACTGGCAAGGACAGCAAGGACAGATGTGGATACCAGGCTGCTTCTCACACGGAAGAAAGGCCCCAAGTCATTGCCAGAGTCATACAGGAAAGTGTGTGCCTGTGATGCCAGAGCCACCACAGGGCCACAGAGGGGACACTGGCAGCCTCTCCTTGCTGACACTGTCTGAACAGCACTGTGGGAATGGAGCTGCCTCTTACTCCATGCCTTGACTTTCTCCTTGAAGGAAATCTCTAGTGGAAGATTTACACTAGTCTAGGTTAACACAAACAGAGAGTGGAAAAGGAAGTTTATACCAAATGGAAAGAGAGACAGTTTTCCAAACAGGCTTTTTGCTGAGCCTTATCTAAGGGAACCAGCCATGCTTGGCCATCCAGGGCAGGTCTGTGAGAGAGTCTTATGCTGGGGGGGCCACAGGACACTGGGGATTTCATTCCTGCAGTCCAAGAAAACTGATTGTGATCACAGTCATCAGGGTTTAGGTAAATAAACTGCTTTCCTGCTATAGAGAGAGGCTGGATGATTCAGTCATTAGGCTGAAGAGAAAAAAACAGCTAAAAGGAAGGTGGTGTCAGCCCTTCATCCATTCCTGATCCACGGGCAATGAGCAGCAGCAGTGTTCCTGGACTGGCAAGGATGTTCTGGGAGAGAGATGACGTCGGGTCACTTCTTGCCAGGCTTGGTGCCTTGTTCCTGGGCTGGCTGGGCACCTGAGGTCAGGGGCAGCTGGTCCCTGGAGCACAGGGCTGGTTTCGGCTCACTCGTGTGCCCACAGCGGGACCCCCGGGTGCTGATGAGAGGGCACAGCCCCCAGGCGAGTCTTGGGGGCTCCCCGGGGTGCACCGTGGTGGGGTGAGGACCAGGCACTGCCCTGAGCCCCTCTGGCACAGGCTCTGTGCATGTTCTCCCCAAGCCTCCTGTGGCTGGGGGTTCCTCCCTGCTCCCTCCCCTGGAGGTGCTGCACACACTGAGCTCCCAGACAGCACCTTACACAGCCAGCTGGAGGTCAGGAACCAATATTGGTTTGTTACACCTTTTTTTTTAACTTGTTTCTAGGAAATGGAAACACAATTTTTATCAGAGACCAATTTGCTTCCATGACTATCAAGGTTTCTGCCAGAGGCAAGTGCTGTCTCTCTAGGAAGGGAGGTTCAGCCAAAGGCTTTCTTTGGCTTGGTTTGTTTTCCAGATTCACTGTACTAGTTTTCCAGCCTTTTGACCAATTTCCATGTAATTTGTTAGGGACTGAGGTCTATTAACGAGCTGGAGGTTTCACTGGCGAGGGGAGGCAGGAGATCCCCCTGGGAGGAGCACAGCCAGCGGGAGCACAGACACTGGGGCAGTGGACACCACTCTGGATGGACACACAGACACCGCTACAGATGGACAGACATCGCCCCAGACAGACGGACAGACGGACAGAGAGCGCTCTCCAGCCCAGGCTCAGCCCCTGGGGAGGGAACCGCCTGGTCTAGCCCTGCTTCTCATTTTGCAGCCTGCTGAAGGGTTTGGGATTAACGAGGTGATGACTTGGACTGCCCAGTATCGCAGCCAGGCCACATCCCAACGAGCAAAGTGAAGCACTGAACTATTTATGTTCCAGTTCCTACAGCTATTTTTAATAGAGCTTCGGAGACTTGCTGTATTATCCTGCCTTTTTAGTGTCTGCTGCTTCTCTTAATCTCATTTTCCCTGCCCTTTCTTTATCTTTGGATCAATTTATACCATCCTTTTTATCATGGTCTAATCAGAACACACTTTATGATTTCAGATAAATGTAGTCATGGTAATTTTCCACTCCATTTAGGTCAAGTCAGGATGAAACAATTTTTTTAAATCTTATCTAGTAACCACCAGAAATGGCTCCTTGTTAAACTATCCGTCCCCTTGCTTTTCTAACTTTATTAGTTTTTAATGTCAACTGTCAGTCTTCTTTTTTGGGTTCTTCAGGAAATTGGTTCTGTGCTGCAAACCGACCTGTCAGCCCTGGGAAGAAAGGCAGGGTGGCCCTTTCTGTGGTGGGGGGGTGGCTGATGGAGCCCTTCTGTCCCTCCAGTGCCACCAGCACGGCTATCCTGTGATCCCCCTCCAGCCATGGCAGCTGTGTGGCCTCAGCCCTGTGCCACACATTGGGCTGTGTGTGGCTCTTCACCATCCAAAACTGGCCTCTCAGAGCGGGGCTCCTGGGCACCCACACACATCCTGGGCAGTGGCTGGGGTGGGCTCTGCCAACATGGACACGCAGCAGCCACCGTGATAATCTGCATCAATACACAGGGCTTGGTACCAGCTGCCCACATCCTCTCTGACATGGCTATGTCTCATGTCTCAGATTTATTTGGGGATGCCTGGGAGAACGCTGCAGCAGGTTTGGGAGCAGCAGCAGAGGCTGGGGAGAAATCCTGTGCCTGAGCTTTGTCCCAGCTGCACAAACCCGAGTTCCAGTCCTATCACACTGGTGACAGGTCTGTGGGCACATCCTGTCACCCTGCCTGGGTTTCAGCGTGATGGTGACAGGGCTCTGGGCACCTCCTGTGACCTCGCCCAGGGCTCCACTTGCTTTCTGCAGCCAGAAGAAATTTGCCTCACTCTTCTGAATCACATGGAGCAGAGCTCTGTTGGCTTTTGGTGATACACACTGTCTGAGGTTTAATAGTATCACCAAGAATAATGTTATTCAGCTTTGAGCAAGCTGGCAGAATGTTAACAACCTTTTAAATTTATATTGCACGATTTCAAAAGCATTTACGTGCCACATTGTCACACTTTTCCTTTATTCTGTCCCCTCTCTGAGAATGGCATTGGTTCCAGCTCTGAAGTGCAAATACCAGTCCCAGAGCTCCTGCTTCCTCACAAAGGTTGAGAACACATTGATCTGCTGTTCCTGCCTGTCTGGAAAAGGGCAGGAGATGGGGACTGTGATGGGAGCCCTGGCACAGTGCAGTCCCAGCTTGGCCACAGAGGGTTATGTTGGCTCCTTGCACTCACTTCATACTCTGTTTACATTTGAAGGGTTGTTTTATTGACTATTGTAGCTCTTGGCAAAGATATGTTCAAGACTTAGGAGAGTGTGTGAAGTGAGGGCAAAAGTGTTCAGCATAAATAATATTTTTAAACTTCAGTGTAATTAGTGTAGTTCAACATTTTAATTTTAAAACCACAGTTCAGTTGTTGGCCAGGGTGCTCTGAGGCTGAGCAGCAGAGTGCTGCATCCTCTGTAGACAAGGACTTGGGCAGAGTTCAGGGCACCAACAGGGCTTTGGACAGGGCAGACCTGGCCTGGTCCAGCCCCGTGAGGACAAGGAGAGGGGAAAGAGGCTCCTTGTTCCCGAGGAGCCCCAAGCTCCCCAGGCGAGCCTGGAGGATGCCCAGTGCCCTGCTGCGGGATGCAGTAACAGGCTGTGCCACAGCACAGCTCTGCTCTGCCTGTGCCAGCCTGTCTGCTGGCTGCCAGCAGCCCTCCTGTGCCTGCTGCGAGGACACAGGCGTTCCTTTGCCAGGAACCCTCTTCTCTTTTACAGCACGTACAGCTTGTTTTCGGCCAGTCTCACGTCCTGTCCCCACAGCCTGGCCAGCCTGTCCTGCTGGCAGCAGAGCCCCTGCCTGTGTCGTCCCTGGGGATACCTGGGGTGGGTCACTGTGGTCTGGGGAGATGCCAAGAGCAAGGTGGCCCCTGAGGGAGAGCAGGTCTGCTGGCAGGGCCACACAGACAGAGCAGGGACAGAGGAGAGCTGGAGCAAGCCCACCTGCCTGGGGGAAGTGTGTGAAGATGGCTCAGCCTGCCCTGCCCTTCCCGGCCAGCACAGCCAAACGTGGGGCATTGCACTGAGCTGGGGTGGCAGCTCCCCCAGCACAGGGCTGGGCTGAAACTGCTCTGAATGGGTGAGATGCTGCAATATGGAGATGGTGTCCAAAGAGCTCATCATATTCAGTCCCATCATCTCTCTACTGTAAAGAATAAACAGGTATGTGAACTACTCTAGAATAAAATAAAATCTGGGCTGCACAGTAGCCTGCAGAGTTTAAATTCTGCGACTTACACTACAGATATTGCTGCTTAATAATTAAAGGTGGCAGCATTAGGACTGAGAGTGCTAAAATCAAAGGGAAGCAAAAGGGAAATTACTTGGCAATGCTTTTATTGGGCTCTAACTGCAGCATAAAAAGCTTAAACTGTAATTTCTACTTTCAAAGTGAAACTGAAGTGGAAAAAAACACACTGCCTAGGCATTAATCTCTCACCTTTTACTGAGCTAAGACACCTCTTGACCTCTCCGTGCCACAAGCTCCTCTTGCGAGGAGCTGCCAGCCCCTACACGTTGAGGTCACGTACCCCAGGAGGGGCAATGAGGTGCAATGACCCAATGTAATTTGGAAAGACCCTTTAACATCATCGAGTCCAACCTTTCCAACCAGCACTGCCAAGGCCATTGCTAGCCCACGTTCCCAAGTGCCACATCCACATATCTGTTAAGTCCCTCCAGGGATGGGGACTCCACCACTTCCCTGGGCAGCTGTGCCAGGGCTGGACAGCCCTTTCCAGGAAGGAATTTTCCCTGATGTCCCTAATAATGTCACTTGGTGCAACTCAAGGCTGTTTCCTGATGTCCTGATGCTTATGCCCTGGGAGAAGGGACCAACACCCAGGTCTTTGCTGCTCTGAGGGTGGAGGGGAGGTTTTTAATTTTGAAGACATTTGTGACTTATTCAGGGAAGGCAGCTGAGGCGTAAGGGGACTGATGCATGCAGTCCTTGCCAAATGTCCTGTGTGCTGCTTTTACAGCAAGAGAAGATAATGCCACATGGCCTTACAGCTCTCAGCTCCTCTTGCCCCAGGGAAGCCCCCCATGCCCATCCCTCCCCGCTGGCCGTGGCTGCAGCAGCAGCAGTGCTATGGAAACAGCTCTCGTGAGAGCTGCTTTAATAAGTTTGGAGCAACTGGCTGTTTGTTTTGGTCTGCACTGTAATGGGGAAGAGGGGAACTGTTCATCTGAGGGGTTTTAGATTTCTTCTAGGTACAAGTTAGGAAGTAAACAGCCTAAAGACATGAAGTGAATGTTATCAGGAGTATGGTGCTCTAATTATAATTACATAACTCATATTTCAATTTTATGGGAATATTAAAAGGATTCCTGGGAGAGTTTTGAACTGTCTAAAAGTGCAACAGCATAAAATCCAATAAACCTTGCCTTCATTTGGAGGACATTTCCTTAAAGGGCCCAGCTCAGCTGCCAGGGCTGCCGTCTGTGCAGAAATAAAATGTCCTCAAACACTCTAAAAGATAAACTGCTTCCACACTAGAATTTTCTCCCATCCATGCGATGGAGTAATGATAGCTTTTGCTGTTGTCAGGGCTGGAATCCAGAGGACTGTGTGAGTGGATGAAATGCATAAATATTTTCAGTGCATGCCTGATTTGTATAGAATACAAGATGTATTTATAGCCCTCATGAATACAAGATGGATTTGAGTCGAGAGGGAACTGTGTCTGAGTGGGCAGGAACACTCGCTGACCTCCACAGAGGGTTTAGGGGAGGTTTGGGGGGCAGGAGCATCATCAGATTTCTCCCCCTTTGCAGTCCTGAGGCTGCTGGCAGGTCCATTTCCCACGGGCACTCTGTAAAACTGTGTCTCTCTGGAGCTGTGCTTGCATCTCTGGGGTGAACGTGGGCCCCCTTCATGTGCCTTGCACCCCAAGCACGTCACACATTGCTGCTGAGGGCAGGAGGAGAGTGCCCCAAACTCCTCATGGAGAGTGCCCCAGACTCCTCCAAGGGCACCTGAAAGGCTTGTGGCACTGCCTGGTGTGTCCCAGAGGCTACGTGTCCTCATTCTGGAGGAGGAGAGGTCACTCTCTGCGCCTCTGTGCCCCTGTGGCAGCTGACACAGGAGCCAGGAAGCAGAGCCTGGATGCAGGTGACCACAGGGAATGTGCCCACGGTGCTGTGGGAGCGAGGGGAATATCTGGCAGCTCCACCTGCACCTGGACCAGGTGCCTGGGGCAGCCCCTGGGGTGGCAGGTGAAGGGAGGGGAGTTTGTCTAGGGCAGGAGGACAACATGGGTGGTCACAGGTCCCTGGAGCACCATTTCTGCTGCATTACCAACACACCCCACGCTCCCAGTGCAAACAGGGGATGGAGACAGCCTGGAATGCCCAAGAGGAATGTCGGGTCCAGGTGCAGGACCTGGGGTCCATAGGCAGCAAGGGGGCAGGGCAGCTCTGCCCTGCACAGGACCCTGTCGTGGGATGAGGAGTGCAGGGCTGCAAGGTGCAGTGTCCTGGGGTGATGGGGAGCGCTGCTGCAGCTCACATGGAGCAGAGGTTAAAATAATACCACCCAACTCACAGCCCTCTCTTGATTCAGGAGCCTTAGCCAGATGTTTCCCAGCCTTTGGCCCCTCTGATCTCCAAATAGAACCTGTAGGAAAAACTGCCTGTGCTCCTTGGGGTGGGAGTGAGAGGGGAGGGGGATAGGTCCCTGCAGGAGGCAGCTTCAACTCCCAGAGCCCAGCAGGAAAGGAGCTGCAGCTCCTTGATCCCCACAGCTCCTCAGCCCTCCCACTCATACCCCTGACTTCCTTGGCTTTAGCAGAGTGAGAAAGACAAAATGTTGAAGCTGTCTCATTCCCACTAGGAAATAAAAAATGCCCTTAATATTCATTCTGTCATCATCTTTTAGGTCTTCAGACGCTGCCATTTCATGGCTTGGGTTAACTGCTTCTCACTCTGGAGCACTGTCTGAAAGGAATTCATTTGGAAATCTGACTTCTCACAAGCAGGGTCCGCTGGCAGGAGCATGGGAGGAGACCAAGAAACCTGAGTAAATACCCTGCCTTTCCTCAGAGCTTCACCTTGCCTTTTGGTTGTCAGGGTTAAATGAATTCTCTGAATCTCCAGTCACTGGTCTAATGAAACTGCAGCATACTTACTGGGTTATTCATCTTATTCTCCAGGTACTCTCAATCCTGTCTCAGTCAAAGCAACAGTTCCTGCCGGGGAATACAAACTCGACCAAAAGGTATGCTCTGAGGTTGTAAGGCTTCCCAGGAAAAGGTTGCCACAAGCAAAATAACATGTGATATTAATAGGTGATGGTTCTATCATGATAAATTTTAAACAAAATGAAGCTCAGTGAATCATATTGTGTAATACAGTGCATTGCTCAGTGTAATATATTGAGAATCAGAGGATTAACTGGGAACTGGAGACCCATCTGAAATGTGCCCTTGTGTGTAAATGTATACACTAAATATAGGCACAGATTTGGGCATATGAAAATGTTCCTGTGTCTTTTCCTGTTCAGCCAGAGACGCCCTCCCTGGCTGTGGGTCAGGGCTCCAGGCACAGCCTGGCCCAGGGCTGGGGGATCCTGTGTGCAGTGACTGGATCTGGGGCAAAGTGGCACAAACAAAGTTTGCCCCAGCAAAATGCTGCTCTTTGGCAAATGCACTGCCCTCATCACAAACGCTTTCTGGTCACAGAGCAAATGCTACCACAACTTTCTGCAGTTGTGTCAGGCCATCTATGCAAACCCTTTTGTTCAAGTTTCCTCTGTTCTCTCTCCTGAAAATTTCCAGGCTTGTTCAGCCTATACTTATCTCAAAAATGAGGAAAAAAGCTGACACTGGAATATGTTGTTACCCTTGTGAGGAACACAGTTGTGGGCCAGAGGAGCTCCCCACCCCATGGCAGAGGAGATGTGGCCCCAGGCTGGTGCTCACAGCTGGCATGGCTGAAAGACCAAACCAGACCAGGTGGCCTTTGTCATGCAGGACGTGGAGCCACTTAAAGCCCCAGCTGGTCCCTGCCCTGGCTGCAGCCACCCAAAACTCTGTGTCATGGAAGGAGTTGGGGTTCCTGGGGACATGTGTGCTTTGGTAACCATCAGACTCTGTTGGTGACAAAATGGGGCCTCTCCCCTGCACCCTGCCAGGACAACAGAGGGGCAAATCCTGAGAGCTGAAGAGCACTTCTGCCTGAGAGAATGTGATTTAGATTAACTATTTTTAGCTGTATCTAGTGGGAGTTGAAGAAGGAGAGTGTCTTCCAGGAGATGCAGAATACCACGCTATATTGGGCGCCAAAATCGGAGCAGATGCTTCCAATTACACTTAATTCACCTCAATTATAGAAAAAGTCAAAAAAATTATAGTTACACTAAGAATATCTTTTTCTGAAGTTACAAGTGTTTGTCACTGCAGATTGGCCATGTCACAGAGCAGGGACACTGCAACACAACCATCCTGGGGGCAGTTTGGGACTGCTTGCAGAGCTCTGCTGCTGCTGCTGCCCTGGGCACACGGGTCTGGCTGTGGAGGGGCTTCACCTCACACTCCATCTTTGGGACACTTTATCCAGGGCCCGTTTCCTGAGATATCAACCAGCTCTGTGGTGTACTAGTATGTCCAGGAAGAAGTATTCTGGTAGAATTCACATAGGAATATGGTCTGGAGCTCGTCCTGAATCAGGCAGTGCCACAAAGACAACACTGGGTCACCCTGTCCAGAGGCTGGGACTAGTCCCTGTCTTTAGTAGAAATCACAGCCCAGCTGGGCTCACCACAGTCTCAGCAAACAGTGAGTCTGTGATGCACTTGGAGAGTGGGAGATATTTCAGAGTGCCCAAGTTTCACACATCCATGTCCCTGCTGAGAAGGAGAGCTCTCCCAGCTTCCCGGTGGTGCCTCCCGGGGAGGCAAAGGAGCTGGTGTTGGCACTGCTGCGACTGGTTCTGCGGGGAGACAAGGGGCTCGATGGCACTGCCTCCCTGCCAAGTCATGACTCATTCTTTCCTTTGGCTTTTCTCTCTGACAAACTGTTTCCTATAGTTACGCTGCCTGTTTATCAGCTGGAGGCAGACATCAAAGCCCGGGGTTTCCACCAGCTCCTGCTCAGGGCACTGCAGTGCCCCTCTTCAGCTTCTCACTCTTCTGCAGCTGGGCACAAGGGGTCTGGGTCCCAGCCCTGTGTTCCAGCACACCCCTGTCCCCCAGGGCCCTCTTCCCTCTCTCGTGGTCCCAGCCCCACCTCCAGCACCCCCAGAAGGCAGGCTCCCCTGAGACCCCATCCTTGTCCTGCAGGCTGGACAGGTTCTTGACATTTTGTTGGACTTAAGCAGGGGAAAAAGTCATTCAGTCAGTGCTGATTTCCTAATTCAGTGTAACCTTTTCACATCCAGGGTAAGGACATCTCAACATTTCCTCTGCATCCCAGCGTGAGGCTGCAAAGCCTCTCAGCTCTACTCCCACTGCTGCTGCACATCTCTGGGATGCATTGTGCATTATCAAACATTTGGAATATATTACATTAATTTTAAAGCCCTTGTTCACTCACTCGAGTCACTGTCATGGAAAACCTGCAGTATATGCCACTCTGCTCTGCCCACTTCCTCCAAAATCTTTCAACTTACAGTTTCCCTGGGAGGGTGGGCAGGCCCTGGCATGGGTTGGGCAGAGAAGCTGTGGCTGTCCCTGGATCCTTGGAAGTGTCCAAGGCCAGGTCAGACAGGACTTGGAACAACTTGGTCTACTGAAAGGTGTCCCTGCCCATGGCAGGGGGTGGAAGGAGAAGAACTTTAAGGTCCCTCCCATCCCAAACCATTCTGTGATTCTGTGATTTTTCTCTAAAACATCAACATAACCTTTCTAAGACAGGAAGCAGAGAAGATGTGTGCTACCCCTGGAGTAAGCACCAAAAGGAGGTCAGGTCCACCTATAAATCACTGTGCAAGCTCTGCAGAAGAAGGGGAAGTGAAAGTTGTCTTTCAGACAAGGAAAACCACCAATCTTGGCTGCCTTTTCCAGCTTTCAGTGTGTCCATCACTGCCATCTGAGCACCCACCAGCAACTTAACATACAGCCAGTAGCTGCTCTTTGTCCTTCCCTATTGCTCTGCTCAGAGGGAAATATTATTTAACATGGCAGAGGAGCTTTTGAAAATGACATCTTGGATGAATTAATGTTTCCTCTCTATGCCTGACTTGCCATCCCCAATGTAGCAGGAACAAGCTCTTGCTAGGCTCTCTCATGTACCCTTAAGTATTGCCAGTGCTTTAAGGGGTGCTGGGAACTTTTAAAGCCTCTCTCCATCTGAACATTCTGCAAGTAACATTGCTCCAAAAATCAAAGGAATCTTTCACTTGAATAGAATCACCATGTGAGAGATTAAAGGGCTACTTTCCTTTCGCTCTTCTGACGTCCCTTTGTGTTCCAGAATCAGTCTGCATCCCATTCCCTATTGATTAAGCAGATCTTTTTCCAAACCCTACAGTTTGCAGAGAAACTTTGCAGGCTGCACTGTCCCTCAAACTGGCTGAGTTGTTTCTCTTTTAATAACCATTTTTCAAGCTGCCAGCAGCTCTTAAAAGTAGTTTTGGATTAAAAAGGAAGGAAGGCATCCCAGGACTTTATGTTTCTAATTATGTTCCCAGAGAGCCTTGAAATGACTTTCATGAATCTATACCCAAAGCAGCCAAGTCTCTTGCTGCTCACAGTGTTTCTATCCTGCTACAAATCTATTCCCTGTAATGGGGCTATTACTGTTTTTAACAGGCTTACATAAGGGCAGAATGGGAGCCAGTAGGTGGTCTCCAGCTCACACCTTTTCCTTGATTTCAAACCTCTTCTGAAGGAAGAAGACCAAGTTAGTAAAAACAAGGCCAAAAAGTCCCACATGGAGGAGAAAAGGTAGCAGATGCCCACGCATTGTTTATTCCTCAGTCCCCAAGATGAGATGAGCCCCCAGAGCACGGCGGGCACTCAGCTTTTCAAAGCCAAGCACTCCTGGTGGGCCCCAGATGACCATCCTCTGCAGGTCCTGGGTCCATCCACTGCCTGGTTGCAGGGAGGCAGAGCCACCTTGGCCACGCCAGGCTGGAGCCCAGCACTCCTGAGCAATCCCATGGCAGCCAAGTGGGACAGTTCAGAGAAAAGGTTACTCCAAAATAGCTGTCTGTATTTACAATTAAGAAACTTATAACAGCTTTTCTGTTGAAGGCTGGATTTAGAAAAACACACTTTGCACTTTTCTGCATCCAGGTCTTGTCCATTCCTGTATTTCTACGTGGCACTCACCAATAATGTGGGAAGTACAGTTAGTCCCTGTCAAAGGCTGAAGCCAGCTCACCACCTAGCCTACAAATACAGTGTCTTGTAGACTTTTCACATGGGGGGAAGCACTGGATATTATTTGCAGGTTAACTTTCATCTACAAGGTTTCTTGGCAAAAGTAGAAACAGGATCATGAGAATATCTTTCATCTGGTTATCTGTCTCTTGACAGCTACTGAAAAAGAAAAATATGGCTGTTTCTTTTAAAAATGCAAACAATTTCAACTACAAGAGGGTCAGTAAAGAGTAAGTGTTCATAAAGGAATTGAAATACAGCTCTGCAAATAAACTTGTGGTGAGGTGTCTTTGTGGATGGCTTCTGGAGAGCAGGGAGGAGTAAGGAAATATTCAGTGAAAATAATATTGCCTTGGAGTTACTCCAGTTCCTGTTCCTAGTTTCCTGCTTTCATGCCTTGGAGCAGAGGGAAGGGAAGAGCCGTGCCTGCATCCCTGGCCCTGCCTGCCCCTCTCCGGGCAGTCCCTACCCCTGAGCCCTGGGAGCCGTCAGAGCTGGAGGGAGCTGCTCTGCTGCCCACAGTCTCCTCCAGGCATGTTGTGAGCAAATAATGTGCTCTGCTCATACTCCAGGGGATGAATAAGCTTCTAAAAGCCATTTACAAGGGTTTACGTGTGTCAGTTTTATTGCTGCTGCAGCCCCTGAAGCAGTCTGAGGTGGACAGTCCTGTAGGCAGGGAGCTGCTGCTGCAGTCCCACCTTACCAAAGGGCTGTGCTCAGCATTCCCTGCACGAATTGGCCAGGCTGGATTTGGGAGTCGGGGTGCAGGCTTTGCTTCAGGACTTGTCCTAGTGACACCTGATTCCCCATCACTGTCTGCTGCTGGGGAAAAGTTCAGCATAAACCTGCTCCAGATGGGAGACACAGAGGGAGAAAACCTCACTCTAGAGGAGCTGGCACTCAGTAAGAGACGCTTTTGCTCTGGCACATTCCCTTGTTCCCTCTCAATATGTCCATATGGAAAGTCCCAAATGGAAGTGCTGTACCTGACCTGGACTGTGTACCTCCTCTCACGGGTGGGAGACGTGGAGCCCTGTCTGGCACAGGGGGAGTCAATCCAGGTGCTGGTGATGGAGCAGCTCTGGGGCACCAGCTGAAAATGGACAGACAGCAGAGACTGCTCAAACGATGTGGAGAGAGGGGGAAGAAAAGGACACAAAGCAAAGGCAGAGCAGGCAGGAAAACTGGAGCTGGTCCCTGGGTGAGGGTCACATCAGGCATGTGAAGCACCAGGGAACCACTGGGTGAACTGGGAGAGCTGGGAATTGAGTAAAGCTGATGCGCCTCCTGCAGCAGGAAAGTGCCATGCTCCTGGGTGGGTCAGGGACATACCCAGGCTGAAGGTCTGCAGAGAACCCAGACAAACATTCCTGACACAGAACGAGATATGTCTCTGCTTTTCTGCCCTCCCTGCCTCTGGTGCTCACTGCAGGACAGCAAACCTGGGGCAGCTCAGCACGGATCAGAACTGCTGTGCCAGCACTACTCCTGAGGGAAAAGTGTGTACCAGGTGTTGAGAAGCAGTGGAAATACTGTAGAGCCGTGTCTCTGTTTACTCTGAACCACACTGAGATCCCCTGCACCCTGTCGGGTCCAGAGCAGAGGGAGGGCAGCTCAGTGGTCTGGTGTTCCCGTCACCAGCCTGCAAGAGGGACATCTGCATGCAGGTCTGACTGCTCAGGTGTTGCTTTTAACACAACGAGGCAAACAGTGACTCTTCCTTGCTGTCTAAGTTATGCTCTTCATGCAAAGTGACAAAAGCAAAGTAGGAGGGAGATAAAGCAGTGCTGAAATGGCTCTGGCAGTGCAAGCTGCAGAAACCTCCCAGCACACCTGAACAGCAGGTTGTCATGGAGCCCTGGGCAGGGGTAGCACCACCGTGCTCCTCATCCTCACGAATGCAAGCACAGTGTGGAACAGAGGTGATGCCAGTGCCAGAGACATAGGGCAGCAGTGCCAAGGGACAAGTTAGTAAGAAGGATTGCAGCCTCCAGATGTTGGCTTTGTGATGCCCATGGCCCATGCCAGGGATGGGACAAGTTGCCCAGAGGTTCATTTCTGTGGCCAATGGCAGCAAAAGCCTCCACAGCTCCTGATAGACAATGCTCTTAGTCCAAATTAACTATTTCACATCAATTTTATGGTGTTTTTAGCCCTGGCCTGAGTTTGTCTGTTTGTCAGTGAAACACAAGGGGGAAAAACCCCAAACAAACATACAGTTTAAAATAATATTTCAGTATGTTCACCCACCTTAAGGCAGGAAAAGAGGGTGTTCCCAGCAGACAGGGGCACGGGTGGGGTTTGCTGCCCTCCAGCTGCACAGGGGCATCACCCCTGGCCTGAGCCCAACTGAGGCTGTGGCTGTCAGGCTTTGTCAGACCCCGCAGGTGAAAGAGCTCCTGTCTGACAACCCTGTTTTGTGTCTAGGTCCTCTGGTCCAAGTCCTTCAGTTTCCACAGCCAGGGAAAGCTGCAGCCCCTCGAACCCGGGGTGGGAGCTGGGGGAGCTGCGGGCAGTGCTGTGAGTGACCTGATCAGTCACCGCGTGGGGAGCAAGAATTCCATGCTTGGATCAGCTCCAGAGCTCTCTCCAGTGAAGCGTGGCAGCCAGTGAGATCCACTGGTGAGGTTCCTACCGTCAGAGGAGTGATTCTTTGGCTGGAAAAATCTCAACTATGAAATACAGAATTTACTTGACACAGGACTTCTGGCTGTACACAAAGGTTAACCTTGCACACGTGTGCAGGTGTAGGGTGAATAAAACCCTCTCCTGGCCTGAGTGTTTGCACAAAGGGAATCATAAAGGAAAACCCCAGGCTGACTAATGACACAAGCATTCAGGACTAGAGCAAACAGCTGTGAATGTTGATTGAAGCAATCCATTGTCTCTGTCATGGGCTGAATAAACAGTTCATCTTTGGCTCGCTGTGAAGCTGTAGCACTTTGAATAAAGTGGCCCAACTGAACCCAAACGGTTCATTGACATTTGCTGTCAGGATCACTGTAATACTCTATTTTTTTTGTTGTTGTTGTTCAACACACGAGAGCCCCACATGCACCACAGACACCTATCCTCAGCTCCATCCCCAGCTGCGTGTTCCCCTCGGCCATCTCCCAAAGACCTGCTTCCCTGTGGCTGCCTAGTGCCCCCCCCCCCCCCCCCCCCCCAGTCCCGCTATTAACAGGATTTAGCTAATTAGCTGCAAGCAGTGCTGTTCTCCCTCACCAATGTAAAGGGTTTACTATTTTTATCTGACTCGGGATGTTTTTGGTTCCTAGGGGATTAAGGTCATAGGGCGCATATTTATTCAGATGCTGGAATTCTTACATCGTTTTTCCATTACTCAGTTTGGAAGGAGGAGCCTCAGCCTTCAACTCCCTCTTCCTCCTGCCTGGCTTCACCAGTGCCTCTCAACTGACCTCCCTCCCTCTCTCCCTCCTTCCCTGCTCAGCGTGCAGAGCCATGTCCTCTGAAATGGGAGCGTTCTTTATTTTCACTAGTGGCACAGAAACCAAACAGCTTATTTTTAACACAAGTGGTGTCCAAGGAGTGACAGAGCTGCAAGGCAATCCACACAGTGCCCTGTTGTTTATCTGCAGCAGGAGAGTTTGTTCTAGTGCATTTTTGAAGCTATTGCTTCCATATGTTGCTTGAAAAAAAGGATTCTGCCCCAAACCCATCCAGAACCTGAACTCACTACACTTAGGGCATCCCAGTAATCCCAGTGCTTTGAGGTATAGCCTGAAAACATTCCTGATAACACACACACACCTCTGGTAAACTGAATTCCACTAGGCACAGTACCCTTAAGCTGGACTGCTGAAAAGGAAGTTCCCATAAGTAGTTTCAAGACCAGGGGAAGCAAATCATCATTTAAAGATGTGTGGTCATTGTCATTTCAGGACTGGCTCCCTAATGATGCTTTACTGCAGTTCATGAGCGATTGACTGCTGTCCTTTCATTTGCTTTCTGGTGCAGAAATCACACTTGCTACGGGCATTTTCCTCTGGGTGCAGCATTTTAACATCCATGTGAGATATGACAGCACTCAAGTGAGCAAGGCTCCACTTTAGAACTGCATCTCCTGCACAAAGACACTGAGATTCATGATGAGCCTCAGATCCTGTAGGAATTTCTGCAAGAGTCTCAAGATGGTGCTCACAGTTCTGCTTTCTGCTCTTAAGTTAAAGCTTTACACACGTTACCTTCTCTTTTCCAGGGGAGCAAAGCCACTGATCATGACCTGGAGCCCACATCCACTGACCTGCTGCTGTGCAGGCTCTTGGAGGCGGAGAGCCTTGCAAGGACCCTGGAGATTTGGAGCTTGGCTTGACAGGGGCTCCCCAAATGCTGCAGAGTGTGAGGGATGGATGGGCCGTGCTCCTGCACCCCACTCAGACCTGCCATAGAATTCAGCTCCCGCTGAAATTTCCCACAGGCTGATGGCTTCAGGCTCAGGAAAATTGTGCTGCTGTAGCTCAGGTGAGATGTTTGTCTTTTGTAACACAACTTCGGCGGAGGATCCGAAACCTCGCGAGGTTATGGTTTACTCCTGATTTCCTGTTCTTGTTGAGCTCATCTTTCACAGTAAAATAATTTATAAATTATGGCCCTTTTTCTTCCATCTTCCCACATAGTAAAGCACACAGGTCATTGATCTTTTAAGCCTGCATCAGTTCTGGGTCTTCTTTCTATCTTCTCTACACTGTGAAATATACTACAAAATGAAAATTATTGCGCAAAGAAGGCAGAGAAATATGGTACACATTTGACAATAATATTTCTATATAGAATTCCATAGTGTATTGAATCTATTTAATGAGTTTTCTAGATTAAGCTGAAGTCTAGGGAATTTTTATTATAATGCCAAATGCCGTAAAAATATCTATGGTCCTGGGAGAACAGACACCATGTTAATCTATTTTTTTAATGTTAGGTGATTAGGTAATAGCCTTTCTGCAGCAATGATATTGACACTGTTACTCCTTGTGTAATTCAGTTAAAAAGTTCTGTTCCTCAAGGCCTTCTCTGCCCCAAAATGTCCCACCACCATGCTCTACCACCCAGTGTCTGAGGTTTGCTTAACAGATTTTAAGCAAACCAAATTTCTAGAAAAATCTGGGCACAGAAAAAGAACAGGGTTCATTATGCCGGGTTAGAAGCCCTCCAGAGACAGCAGGGTAGGTCTAATCACACAGAGACACACCCAAATTACATCATAGTTCTTGTTTAGAAGAAATCAGATTCTGAGAAAATTTAAGTGGCTTAAATTATAAATGAGTTGCCTCTGTGTGTGAGATGCATGTGCGAATGATTTGCTCATGAAACTGGAAAAGCTGCAACTCCCTTATCATTACCATGTGAAAGCCTTGGGAAGGGGCTGGGACAGTCCCACAGATCCGACACCAGTAGCACCAAACGGTGTCCCAGTGCCCTGAGCCCCATGTCCCCTCTCATGGGACCGGCCGGACCCTCCGGGGTGGTGGGAGCCCCCCTTGGCCCCAAACCCTCCAGGTGGGAGGCCCCCTTGGCCCCAGACCCTCCAGGTGGGAGGCCCCCTTGGCCCCAAACCCTCCAGGTGGGAGCCCCCCTTGGCCCCAGACCCTCCAGGTGGGAGGCCCCCTTGGCCCCAAACCCTCCAGGTGGGAGTCCCCCTTGGCCCCAAACCCTCCTGCCCCAGTTGCCCCAGTTGCCCCAGTTTGGAGTGCAGTGGCATCACAAAGTGGCCACGCCTGGCGAGAGCTGTGCCCAAAGGTAAAGAATCCTGACAGTCCTCCACAGACACACAAAACCAATGCAATAATTTAAAATGGCCAGAGTGTGGGTCATTCTTCTTACCATGAAAATCGCCAGCCTTCTGGGAAGAGGGTTTAAAATTTTTTCATTAACAAATTGCTCAGCTTAAGTCCTTAATTCCCGTATGTGCCACCACACAGCTCACAACCCCCACGGTGGTTTTAGACGTTTTTTCTTTGACTTTAGGCAATTGATCGTTCTATCAGGTGTAAATTTGCAATGTAATAAATCCAACTTTTTGAAACCAGTATATAGATACTGCAACACCTGTGGTGTGGATATATTCACATTCAACAAGCTCTGCTTTCTCCTATGACTTTTTTCCACACTAGTCCCATGACACTCTGGTCTTTGTGGGTTCTTCTCACTGTTCTATATGAAAATGAGGAATTGATACCACAGAGCAGAGCTGAGAACTTCTTAACATCCCCTAAACCCCTTCTTTGTCTGCTTTTTCGGTAGAATCAGCTGAAAGTTCTCAACTTTTCTGTTTACTCTCTACCAGAGCTGGAGGAAATGGTGCAGTTCCCAGGAGGTTACTGGGCTCTGGGACACTGTTATGCAGGAGGGTGACCAGTGGTTTGCTGTTTATATCCTGCTTTCTCCAATCTGTTCCATGTATTTATAAAACATTCCATTTCACACCTTTGCATACAAACAACTTGTTGCAAACAGAGACTGAACTTCAGCAAACAGACCCAGCTTGTCCCCAGCCTGTAGAGACTCATATCCAGGAGTTTTCTCGAGTCTGGGGAGGTTCAGACTGGGGACACGCAACACAAAGCCCGGGGAGTCCGGAGAGGGTCACAGTCATGATATAAGGTATCAATAACTGATATAAAGTATCAATAAGGAACTAACACTGAGGGGGAACTGATAAAAGGTATCAATACGGAACTAACACTGAGAGGGTTAATAGAAATGATTGTAGAGGCTTTTGCTGAAGTAGCAAAGATAGACTGCATGGTTGAGGCCATCATTATTAGCTACAAATATAGAACAGGGAGTATGTTATGGTTGCTATCAGTACCTGGCCTTGAAGCTTCTAAAACTAAGATAAATCAGGAAATACGTCAAGAAAATAAGATAATTG
>JAWWEE010000159.1:34705547-34722320 GCA_035221455.1 Xenops minutus
CTCCAGGACAAGGATAGCAATGCCAGCGCCGCTCCAAAAAAGGCTCCGGCCAGACCGAGCCTGCCGGGGGCGGGGGGACGCGGAACCCGCCGCGGTTCGTGCCGGGGCAGAGCCCGGGCCGGCCCAGCCCCGCAGGAGGGGCGGCGGGCACGGCCGGGCGGGGCAGGAGCGCTCGCCGGGGGACGGACGGGGGCACTTGGGCACCGAGGAGGGTCCCGGGGAGCCGCCGGGCGGTGAGAGCCCCCCGGAGCCCGGGCGGTGCTGGGCGGGGGTGCCCGGGCGGTGCGGAGCCGTCCAGCGGTGCGCGGGGTGTGCACATCTGCACATCTGGCAGAGCAGCGGGGCCGGTGTGTGCGGCTCCTGCCGTGTGTCAGGACAGGCTGTGCTCGGGGCCGCCCGACGGGCACGGTGCTGAGACACGGTAACCGAGGGGGTTTGGGTTTTTGGTGTGTTCCTCACTGTCTGCTGTGCTTTTACAGTGCTTTAGAGGCTGCCCTAAGTTCGCGCTTTGGTTGGAACAGCTGTGGTCGAAGGGTTCGGGTCGTGTTTTCTCCAAGTTGAGCGAACTTTCACAGCTCTCGCCACAATTCGCTGTGCAGTTAGACGTGCCCGTGCCCATCAAAGGGAGGCTGTGAAAGTGTCCATCCCACGGTAACTGTGCTGGCTGCGGCCCTGGCGTGTGCGGGGGATGCCCTGCGTGATGCCCTGTGGTCCAGGGGCTTTGGCAGGTGATTCCTGCCGTGTGGAGCCCAGGGGTGACACCTCCGTGTCCCCGGGGCGCTGGGGCAGGGCTCCCACCATCACTGCAGGGATCCCAGCACTTTCCTGGCTGTTCCCGGTGGTATTCCAGGCTCTGGGAGTTCCTGGAGCCTGCTAGCCCTGCATCACTCACTGTTCCAGAGGGAACATGTTTCGTTTGTAGCCAGCCCCTGCCTTGCCATGAAACACTTAGTTTTCCACAGCAAGGAAACCAGGTTCCTGTGGATGAATCGCATTGCGGGGTGGGGAACTGGAAGGCTGCTCTGAAGGTCTGTGATTATGGTGTGTGGCTGCTGGAGTTGGGACTGGCAGGGGCTTCTGGAGCCCTGTTGGCACAGAAAAGGTGACATGAGCTGAGCCTGGGGACTTGTCTCTAGAGTTGTGTGTTGGAGCTGCCAGTGGCTCCTTCTTGCTGGGCCCTTCCTGTGCAGTCGAGGAATATGTTTCTCTGACATGACCTGGAGTGATTTCAGTCCTGAACAAGGATTCCTGCTTGGATAGACTGCACCTGAGCTGGGCTGTTCCTTTAACCCGTGTTTTCCATTTCCAATTTCAAGTTTCAGTTGGTGATACCTATTTTAATTGAACACTACTCTTTTAGTCTGACCTGGGGCCGGTGTAATGGTGTGAGCTGTCACAAGGCAGTGCAGGGAGGCCGAGTGGTCGGGGTGTCTGGGCTGTGTACCTTGCACTAACACCAGCCCGACGGCTCCTGTTTTGGGATCCCATCCACTGCCAGAGGGCCAGAGCCCTCTGAGAGGCATTCCCACTTGGAACTCCAGGGCAGGTACCCGCGTAAGGGGCTGCTGTCACCCAGCTGGGTCTGGGCAGGGGGCTCTGGTGACAGGGAGCCCTGAGTGGTGGGACTCCTGCCCCCCTTCCTCCCAGGGAACCCTCGCTGACTCTGTGCTGACTTGTCTGTGTTCAAACAGCCTGAGCAGGGCTCTGAGGCAGCAGCGTGATTTGCATTTCAGGTGTGTTTTGTATGAGCACTGTTTGCTTGTGTGTGCAAGTACTCTTTAGTTGAGATCAGCATTTTATAGAAGAACAACTTAAAACACCTGTGGTAGGCAGGTTTGCCTGGGTGGGACAGTCTCCTAAATCACTGGTGTTGCTGATCTGTCTGTACTTTTATAGAGTGGGGAAAATTGGGTTTTTTTTCTCTCTAATTGCCAGAAGCAGGTTTTGATAACACATGGGTTTGCTCCTGCCAGCCGTCCACATTCACTAATTACCTGTTGCAGTGGTGACCTGGGAGCTCATGAATAAACATGAACAGTGAAGAAAGTTTGTACTGGGTTAGTTTCATTCTGCTGCTTCATTCAAAACGTTAATGCAGTACTAGATCTATAAATATTTTTCCAAGTTTCACAGACATGCGCATCTCATGAATATGAATGTGTGTTTTTTTGTACATTCATGTTTACTTAAGCATTTAGTGCTTTTCTTGCTATAGAAACACTTTCTATTTTTATCGCAGTATGTGCAGTAACAACAGATGTAGCTTAGGCTACCCCTGGGTCACTCTTTCTCTTTTCAGCCTCCTTTGATACCCCTGCCATGGGCAGAGGAATTCAACTAGACGATCTTTAAGGATCCATTCCACAACCCAAACCCATGATCCCAGCCTCTCCCTCTTTCTCTCCCTCCCTGTATCCTTGCTTCCTTTGCTTTCTTTATCCACACTGCCAAAATTTCACGTGTACCTTGCGGTGAGCCGAGTACTGTGGTGGGCACAGCATCCATCTGCCTGGCACTGCACTGCTTTTGCTGTAGAGGGGTTTAATGACTTTAATGTCCCAGGTTTTTTTACAAGCTACTGTATCCCCTTAGTTCTCTTCAGTTCTTTAAATGGCTTAATGCTGCTTTTTTTTTTCCCTGGGACAAACACCTGGGAAAAATGCACAGCAAAGAATGTGCTCTCAGTTGTGCAGTTTGAGAAGGCCAGTGGCAGCCCTGCACAGCCTGCTTAGAGAGGATCTAAGTGCTCATCCTGATTTGTAGCTCCCTGGGTGTCAGCTTCCGAGTAATCCAGCTCTTGGCATCCTCAGTGTGGGCTAAGGATGCATGCCAGCATGTGCTGGTGGGGTTACTGGTAACCAGTGCCCCTACTCGGAGCGCTGTGCTGTGGTCCCAGGGGTGCTTTCTGTGTGGAGGCTGCGTGTGTCCTGGTCACCACCAGCCCTTCCCCTGCAGCCCCCAAGGTGTAGTCAGTGACAACTGAGCATGAGCTGCAGAGCCAAGTCCTTTTTAGAGTATAAATGGGGAGCAAGACCCAAAGCAGCCGTGCAATAAAGTGGTGACATGTTATTGTGCCTCCACATACTTGTAAAATTTAAACCTCTCTTTGATTTGCTGAAGATGACTGGAGCAGCAACAGTACAGGCAGCACAGTGTGGGGGTTTCTTCCAAGATGAGGCTGTATGTGTAAAAAAAAAATCTACTTTTCTTTGACAAAAAACCCAGCATTTTTTCTTCTTAGCAGATAGTTTTACAATTTTCTGAGCAAAAGGTTTTCCATTAGGAGCTGCTGCAGCATTTAGCTTTCTTTAAGGATGCTCAAAGGATTATTTTGTAGCCCACCTTTCTTCTCCTGTTGATTAGGAGTTATCACTGACAGCAAGAGCAGATGGAACATGAGGAAATAATAGTGGCAAAAGTGCATTATTATTACAGCTTTCTGTTAATGTGGTTTTATAACAGGTAGATTTGGCATTTTTCAGCTTGCTGGGTTTCCACAAATTGCCATTGTATCATTGTGATGATTTAAAAGGATTTAGTTCCTATTTTATTTCATATTTGAATATGAAATTATGCAATGTGAGTAGGATATCACAGGAAGAGAATCTGATAATTTATTAGCCTGGATGAGCAGTAGGTCATATTTTGAAAGCTTTATTCCTATTTCAAAGTTTTCATCATCAGTTTTCTTAGCACAGAATTTGACTTCAAAGACACAGAATACTAGTCAAGCCCTCAGGTTTCATGATTTTAATAAAAGGCTGATCTGGCTTTTACTTACCTTTTCTCTCTTTTCCTTTTTCTGTTATTTATTTCATCATACTGTTTATATCTTCTACATCCCGCAGATGTATTTCCTCTTTTACCAGACATTTTCTTTCCCTTTCTGGTACTGTGTGTACTCAGCTCCTTCTGAAAGCTTTCCCCTTGCTCCTCATTTATGATTTAAAGTGAGAATGTCACTTAAAAAAGGTGCCGTTTCATTTGGAGTTGTGTGTGCCTCAGACACCGTCAGGAAGGTGAATGTGGCTGCCCTGAACACACCTTGTCCTCTGTTGAAGAGGAGACGCCACCAGGTTAAACTCAAAAGTTTCCTCTCCCCCAGGGAAGACCAATATACCGTGCCTTGGCATCTGTGTGGGAAGAGGAAATCAAATGACTGACCTACCTTGGAAGACAAACCTGGGCAATGTCTCCTCCACCCCTGCAGAAGACCAGCCACTCTGGTTGTAGCTTTGCCTTGTCCTCTGCCCCAAACTCTACCTTAAATTGGAGAAAAAAAAAAAGGAAAAGGCAGGCAGGTGTGACTGCAAGCCAGCTACATGCTTTTAGTATGTGGAAGTTCTCCAAATACAGCTGTGTCAGTGTAGGTTAATACTTGAACCATCTTCTTTCACTCTCTTGGTGAAGAACAGGAAGCAGCCACAGAGAAACAGGACTCTGTGCCTTTGGTCTTCTGCCTTTTTGCTTTTGGTCTGCCTTGAATGGCCAGTCAGAGTCATTTAGCATCCTTTTGGCATCTTTATTACTGAAGTGGCATATTCCCCTGATGAAACTTCCAGGGAAATGTGTTATTTCATACTGTGGAAAAGGTCACATTAAGCAAAATAATTATCATTCTGGGCAAGAGTGAGTATTAAAAGTAAAATGTTACTTTTGCTGCTCTTCTTTCAGTAGTGTGTAGTAGTTATTTGACACTCTTAGCACTACTGTCATTATTTGTGCATCACTTTTAAATGTGTTCTATTTAATCACTTTCATTTTTAACACTTTCCCTGTTATTGGCAAAGATTGAAATTAAAGCATTTATTGACAGCAAAAAAAAAGTGATCATAGCTCCTATATGATATTTGAAGTCAGCTATAATTGACGGTTTTCATTAATGTCTTCAAGTTGTTAAGCACTTGTCTTCATGAGTCAGTCAGCTGTAGCAGATAATATCCTTGAAAGCAGAACATTAGAGCTAAGGAAAGCAATTAAAGCCCCGTGACAGCGGGGCAGGGACCTCACAGGCTGGTTCAGAGCAACCAGGGGGTGTGACTGGCACTGGGTGTTTTCCAGCCTGTAGCACCCAGACCTCTGGGCTGTAATTCGAGGTGGGACCCACAGCCCAGGGATGTGGTTACAAGTGTCAAGCTCCAAGACGGAGAGCTTTCCTTTCACTTGTGCCTTGTGACTGGAAGGACTTTCCCCTCAGGTGTTGGTTTGTCCTCATTAAAACAGCTTCTGATCTTTCCTTGTACTGTTTCCCAAGTTGGTGGAAAGCTCTCTCCCTTATATTCTTTGCCAAATCCTGCTGTCCCTGCCTTTTACATCTCCCCCTTTTCCTATAAAGAACCTCTATTTCTTTTCTAATCAGAAACTCTAGTTACGGACACTTTACTGTCCCATGAAATTGTAGCAGGGACAGAAAAGCGCAGGAGCTGAGAGGAGGCGATGGGTGACACAGGAGTGTCTGGGGCTCCCTGCCCTGTCTGCCTGGGCTGGGCAGAGACCAGCCATCCCACCGGGGTCCTGCTCAGTCAGAGGGTTCGGATAAGGTGCTGCTGAAGGAGAACAAACCCCGGTGTCTCATGCACACATGTGCTCTTGTTTGTGAGACAAGCACGTGGTTTTGTGTTTGCCCACTTCCCGTGTCCGAGCCTGAGGCCACAGCGGGCCGGCCAGCTCTCTGCTGTCCACGGGCTGGGTTTGTGTGCTGCTTACATAGCACTGGCAGCTCCAGAGTGCTGGAAACACTGCATTTGGGCATACCCCATGTTTGCTCAGTCATTGAGGGCCAGAATGGAAAAATGTTGGTTTGGACTGATTTGCCAGTTTATGTGTGGAAAAGCTATGCGCTGCTCCTTCCAGGCAGTGCACTGAATGGTGCTGGAACCAGCTGTTTAGGGTTTTTTCTTTGCAATACAAAATACGTTGTATTCAATTAGGCTCAAATTTGGAACCATAGTGTTGGATTGCAGAATTCATGGGTGCAGATTGCTGTACAGACACCAATAACCATAATTCAGAGAGGGACTGCCTGCCTGTGTTGTACAGCATCAGGACCATCCACCCTTCAAAACAGCCTGGAGAAAAAAATAACTGCTTTTGGGGCAAAAGGTGTGTTCCAGCAGGAATGGTGGTTAATGGTGGGAATGCTGGACTGGGCTCTGGAAATTGGGGCTCAGTTTGGATTCAGCCACACTGACCCCAAGTGAGTGGCAGCAGATTGCCCAAGCAGCTGCCCCTCCAGCTGGCACTGGAGGCATTTCCATGCTTGGGACTGGCTGTGAATGTGGCGTCCTGCTTCTCCTGCCAGAAATGGGAGGATTTGGGAAGGGTTCTGTGGAGGTTCTGAAGCTGGTGTGGGCAGCTGTGGTGGCAGGGGAGCTGGGAGTGCAGTTCTGCAGCCGGAGCAGGCTGTGCGAGGGAAGAGCTGCTGCAGGTGAGAGCTGGGGCCAGGGTTCATTCCTTCCACTTGAGCTCCAGGAAAGCAGAGGAGCACCATGTACAAACTGCAGCACAGCCTGTATGGGCATGCACTGTGTTTGGGTATGGAGAAGCTCCTGGCTAAACAATGGCTCAGTTAATCCGAGCTCAGTGAGCCTCCTGCTCAGCAAGAGGCTCCTTGGCTGGTGCGAACCCAAAAGAATGGCAAAACCAGCTCTCCAGGCAGGCTTTATGAGTCTCTCATTTGCTTGAGGAGTAAGTAAAGGCCGGGAAGCAGGCTCTGTGTGGGTCTGTGCTTTGGTGAGGCTGGCGGGGCTGTTTACAGGATGTGGATCACGTCACTGTCTCTAGAACGTTCAGCTCTGGGTACGAGGCTTCGCTCGCCCGATCGCAGGCGTTGGGTACCATGGGAACATGCCCTATCCAAAACCTGTTTGGTTTACTTTGCATGAGGTAGAGCTGCCTCTACATGTTGGCTCCTCGTTTTCCAGTTCCCACTGCGTTCTTGAAAAGGGATTTATTTCTTTTTGTTGTCCTTGAACGTGTCATCAAGGCACTGCATGTTAATGGCGGGGCTTCTTGGAGCCGCTGGTGCCGGGCAGGTGACACTTCTGGCACTCCCACGGGTGAGCAGCGAGTGACACACTGGTTTTGGGAGCAGGGCCTAATTCTGAACTCTTTCGTTAAAGCTTTTTAAGTGATGCTGTGGAAGCTTGTTTTGAAAAGTTTTGTTTTTCCCGGTGTGGCAAACTCTCTAATTTTAGAGGCTTTACCAATCCCAGTGGGAAAAGCAAAACTAGTTTTCCCATAGGAACAGCTCAGAACGGTATGCTGAACTCCATGGCAGTATTTGTTTGTGTGTCAAGCAAACATGAAAAGAAATTGTATAAAAATCACTTGAGGGAATTCTGTATTTGTTAAGTGCCATCAGCCAGCATTGGCTCTATTTTAATTACTTCAGAATTCCTGCTTATTTAGGGGAAGAATTCGTGCTTTTCTCAGGCTGTCTGAGCAGTGAAGACCCTTCCTTGCACTCTTGGGCACACAGCTATCATTGGGTCCAGCACAAAGAACGTTCCCTTTGGCAAAAGCTTTGGCTATTTGTGTCCCTGGTCTCACCATCCAAAATGGTTTTTAAAACCAGCTGTTCAGTGAAAGTGTTGGTCTAGAATTCCTGTTGCGCTTTGTATTGAAAAAAGAAATGGAAGAAATATTTGGGTTTGTTTGTTTGTTTTTGGGATTTTGTTTTTGTTTTTTTTTCTGGTTCTGTTTTTTTACTTTATTTTTAACTTAAAATGCTGCCAGGCACGCGCAGGAGTCAAGAACTGGGTGGAACAATATGATAGGACAAACCCACTCACTTCAGAGAACTGGATGTGACCCAAAAATCATCTTCTAAAGCAAGTTTGTTTTCATGAACTGGCAGTGCTGTTCTTCTGGGCTGGGAGGACAGGCCTGATCCCAGCTCAGCTGCTCAGAGGGCTCTGAAGCCAGTTCTCATTTGTCTTGTGGGACAGAGTTTTAGCAAAAAGGAAGCAAGGACTTTTCCTTTTAGCAGTCCTCACTAAATATTAAAGTATTTGTGATTTATGACACTGTGCGCCTTTTACTTATTTCAACAAAGATCTGTAGTTCCTTTCCCACTTTTTCCTCAATTATATTGTGTGCATCTATTTGTTCTTATAGACAGAGCTGTCAGTCAGGCGAAGGGAGATACCCTTGATAAGTAGGTGAATGTTGGTACAAGATTTTCTTTTGTTCCTTAAAAATAATGGACTTCTCTGAACATTCAGTGTTTTATAATGAAAATTCATATTAAACAGATAAGAGCCTTGCTTTATGCTGCATTCAGAGCAGCGCAAGCAGGGTCTGTAAGGAAACACTGGAGAGGTTGTGGAAGCTGTAGTCCCTCCACCCCTGGAGGTATTTGGAAGCTGTCTGGATGTGATCCTGAGCAGCTGACTGGGCAACCTCGCTTGAACACGGGGCTGGACCTCCAGAGCTCCCTCCGAACCTCAGCCAGACTGTGTGACTCTACAGCCAGACATTATACATTTTTTCCTTGGTTGTTTTTTTATTGCTGATGCCATTGCCCATTGCTTTCCAGCCCTTGCTGAGGCTGACTGACTACTTTTCTGTTCAACTTCTTGTGGCAAATCCACATTCCCTTTTTATCTCCTTTTCTGTTATGGGCATAGACTGTTTCCAGATGCTTTGCAGAGTGACTGTGGTCCAGGAACTGGAACATGTGCATGCTTTCCTGAAAACTTGAGGAAAAACATGCATGTTGTCTGTCAGCTTATAAAGTCTCTAAATCTTGTGAAAGCTTCTTTGTGCCCTATTAGTGTGTGGGAATTGGAGTCTCCAAGTCAGGCTTACAGCTCTCATGGGTTTTGTTTGTTTGCTTTTCTGTTGATGTTTCAGTAGCAAATAAATACGCTGTTCCCAGTTACTTCAGAAGTGGGAAGGAGCCAGAAGACCATTCCAAGTCCCTGGGACAGTAAGGGCAGTGGATCTGCAGGGTTGGCTGGCAGCTAATGGATGTGGTATTTACCCCAAATGGAGCAGCAGCAGGGACTCCTAATGGGAAGTGATTCAATAGCAGAGTGGCTGCTTCACCTGAGTATTTCTGTTTGATCTGCTCCTGTGTTTGCAGTATTGCTCTTTGTTACTCGAAGCACAATTGGTCCAAAGAACTGTGCTGGAAACTGGGAAGAGATGTTGTCACAGTGCAGAAGGCAAACAAACAAACAAAAAACCCAGAGAGGGCATTCCCCTTCTCCTTATGTTTTTGTTCAGTCCCCTGGCAGGTACAGCACGGTGCCCTGCCGTTCATGTTTGCAGTCCCTGGCGTGGCACAGTTGGAGCCTTCTGGGTCCTGTGTCTGGAGCCACAGCTCCACGGGCAGGCTTGGCTCCAATCCGTGGCACGACCATGGTGCTGGTGCCTCCAGCAGCAGGGCAGGTTCGGACCCTTCCCTCTGCCGGGAGTTCAGACCTGGTCCCAGACTGGACTGCCGCTGGCTCAGCACGGGTGCCCAACCCGCAGCCATGCCCTGGGACGGGCTGGCTCCGTCCTCACTGCCTGCTGAGGGCTGGGTGTGTGTGCTCTGGGGAGGGGGCACAGCCTCCAGGGCACAGGCACTGGCACCATCACGCCCAGGAGGCTTCTTGGGGATCCAGTCGCCCCACTGGAGCTGGGAACAGCACAGGCAGAGGGGCAGGTACCAAGAATGCTGTGGGTCATGGAGCAAGGAGGGGCTGGAGGGGCCTCTGGAGGCCATGGGTATCAGCAGTTCGGTCTCTCCATCTCCCTGTCCCCTTTCTGCAAACAGAAAGCAGCTTTGCAGCTGTGTGAATTCTTTATTGGAAGAGGCTCTGTTTCATCTGCTGCTTGAGGTGCTGGATGGGGTTTATCCTGAAAGCCTGTGAAGGGCCATGCCCTGGAGATGGAGTGATGGAGGGACCCTGTTGTGCTACACACCATAAATGCACGTGAGCACTCAATTCTGAATAGTTTGTGACTTTTAGGTTCACCCCTGCAATGAGACCCAGAAGCAGGGACAGGGACTGTAGCAGAGGAGGATGGACAGGGTTCCTATCCAGAACTGCAGCCATCTCCCCAGGATGTCACACAAATACTGAAATATTAATGAATTTCCTGAATAAGAGACAGTTGTTTAAAAAGAAAAAAACTAAAACCCAAAACCAAATAAAACCCAAACCTCCCAAATCCCCACACAGTTAAAAGTGAATGTTAAGTAGCCTCATACTTGGCAGGAATGTTGTTACTGTTTTTTCTTCCAAATAGAAGAATAAACCAATAGTGAATCTCCCTCAGCCTTGGTGAAAAGTTGGCTTTGCCGAGGAGTCTGGAAATGCTTGGGTCATGTTTCTGTGTTCCTTAGAGCTCCTCAGTGCCTTTCCTGTGAACTAGAGAATGTATTAGATGGCACTTTAAACTGTGTTTGCTAGAAATGTGCGGATACTGACATTTCATGCATCCTAGAGGGAGATTCCTCCAGCTGCCCTGCATTTTCAGAAAGTACAGTGGTATTTTAATTGGTTGAAAAATGTGCGGATGTTATCCAGAGATCTCAGCAGAACTGAAACTCATACTTTGTCTTCACAGCACTTCTTCCAAAACCTCTTAATTAAATCCATGAACCAATTGTTTTCATTAGACGAGTATACAAAGAAGTGGGAAAACTGAAGTTGTTTTTAATGCAGGAATTTCCAATAATGTTTCTGAAATGTGACATTCACAGAAGCAACTTATTAGACTATTCCATGTGTTCTGTTTCATTTTTCATGCTTTTTCTTACTTAAAATGGGTATTTTTTTCCTTAGTATGTATTTTAAGGTAAAGAATGGCAGGTGTATGGTGTCAGTGCTCATAGATGAGGGGCATTCATGGCCTTCCTATGCTATTTAGGGCAGTGTATCCCTTTTACTTGTGTGCCCAACCTGGTGTATATCCTTGTCACTGTAATCCTATGTCCCATAAAATAATGTGCGGTTGTGCAAGCATATCTTCTGTAGAGCATAAACAAGTCATAATGGGAAAATATAATAGGTAAATTTGCCAAAACCATGTTTGGAATTGGGAGATTTACTAAGGGTGACTTTTCCATGTCTCTCTAAGCACTGTGACTTACTATGGGGGACAAGTCTGTGGTTTTTCCAAATAGTTTAAGTAACCATGAATTCAGGTGGCATTCTCTAATTCATTTTGGGAATAGATGTTGTTCAGACTTATGCAAAGAGAGGGTAGAAGCTGCATTCCTTCCAAAGTGCTCAATTCTGTATCTGCTCTTTTGAAAGTGCTGGTTTGAGTACTGTGCTTGCAGGACTGAGACCTTTGGATCAAAGCTCTGCTCACAGCTCAGCCTACTCCAGAGTGGTTTGCCTTTTCATAGAGCAATGGCCCTTGCCTGTTCCTGGGAAGGTGAAATGCTGCTTCGCTTCCCCTGGAGGCGGAGGGTGAGCTGGGTGGCCGAGGGGAGAGTGTGTTTGCTTTGTTCTTGTGGTGCTGCCTTTGGCCAAGTGCTGTGAGTCTGTAACGTTTTCCTCTGGTCCCTGAACCAAGTACTGTGAGCAGGTCACAGTAAATACTGCCTTGGTGAACTGTGTTTCATGTGTGTTACTAGCGGTGGTGAAGAAGCTCTTTGATCCTTTTAATCCTCCTCTGTGTTAGGAAGGGTGGCCCAGGCTCCATGGCAGTGAGTTTTCTTGGAGCAGTGCTCTCTCTTTTGTCTGTCTTACCTCTTCTCCCCCTTTTATCATTGCCTGTGCTTCAAAGATGGATGAAATGGAAATTCTCATGTCTGAAGCCATGTTGCATAAATATTGGCTGGTTAGAGATCTTAAAACAGGAGCACAAACTGAACTGAGCTAAGTTAGTATTTGTAATTAATTAAGCTTGTGGTGCCTGGACAGCCCCATGATAAGTAAAATTTGCAGTACAAATACAGTGTAAATGATAATGTATACTGAGGAGACAAGGTCTCTGTACAGGAAAACAAACTGTTCATAAAACCTTCCTAAAATTCAGTGCCTGATACTGAACCTGCAGTACAGCAAATGTTGTACCTTGTGGAAAATATGTAAAGCAAATGCCAAAGGACATGGCGTTAACCGAGCTCATTTAAATGCCTGGGCACCTGCCAAGTGGGTAAGTGCTGTGTGCTGGGTGAGCAGAGCTGTAGGTACCTGGTGCTGGGAATGTGTGCTTTGGATTTAGAGAGCTTGCTCTGGAGTTTTGCTGCTCTTTCTAACAAGGCGATGGGTTTTTCTTAAATAACATAACTGGGAACAGAAGTGTGATTAGTTCAGGGGTTGCTGCACTGTTGGCAGAGTGACCACGCTGTGCACGTGGTTTGTTTGGTGTGTTCATTGGTGTGCCAACCCCGCTGTCAGCTCCCGTGTGTTGGGTGCACGGGTCCAGGGGAGCACCTCCTGTCACCTGCCCCGATGCGGGGACAGAGGGGCTGCTCAGAGGTCAGCATGCTCTGAAGGGGAGACCAGCACGTGGCTGGGTTTGCATGTGTGAGTTAAGGATGGCAAGAACTAGTTCTGCAGCCCGTGTTCCTCCTGGGGCTCTGGAAGTGTCCGAGGGAGGGTTCTGGCCAGAGGCACTGAGTGCTGTGCTGTTTGAGGAGCGGCTCAGCAGCCGTGCTGGTGAAATTGGGGTGCCCGGTTCTCTGAAGAGCCTCCCTGCAGACTGCCTGATGCTTACTGCTCTGAGAAATTGCAGGGCACAAACCAAAGCAGGGGGCAGAACTGGCCTCCTTTCCTTGAACGGTGCTTCAGGCTGTCGCTGGAATTATTGCTGCATCTTGTTTACTTCTTTGAGTGTTCTTTGCAAACACTGGCAGCATCACACTTGGCCTTAAAAAAAAGAGAATGTGCTATTTCTCTTCTACTTTGTTTTGTTTAATTGAATATTTTTGAAATATGTCTGCCATTCTCACTTGGCAAGGCCCCCTGAAATCCCTAGCCACGAGAAGCTCTGCTTGCCATCTGTGAACTGGAGTTTCTTTTGGTTTTCTTTCTCAAGTTGCTGTTCTTTTTTTAAACTCAGCATAGCCGTTCCCAGCACTTATGGAAGAGTGACTTAGTTTCTGACAGCAGCCATACTGTGCTGACCTTTGATAGGCTCTGTGAGTGGCTTGTCCCTGTGAGCTGGAGCTGCTGCAGGAGAGCTCGTTTGGGTGACGATGGTCGTGCTCTGTCATGGAGCACTGGAGATAACAGGGAAATGAGAACAAGCCACTTTCTGGATTTGTACCAAGTAACAGTTAATTTTGGTAGTTTAACAACGTTTAGGACTAGCGTGTCTGGAGCAGACCTTTTTGTAATAGAACAGATTGGTTTTAAGACATTATTTAAACCAAGTTTAATACTCCACTCATTTTTAAACCTGGCAGATAGCTAAAGGTACAAACCCCAAAGGTAATTGCTGTGCTATCGTCTGTCAGAATGGGTTTTATTACTTGGAATGCTGCAGCAATATGTCTCTCTCATACTGATGTCCATCCTTCTTATCTGTGAGGGAGGTGAACTGTGTCACATCCTTTTATTTAACAAGCAAGAAGCTTGAAGTGCACTTCACTTCTCAATTCAGAGGTTTGTATCATGTTTTGACCTCCTCTTCAGTGGTTTAAAACCGCTGAATCTCATAATTGTGCACATGGCTGTGTGCAAAGGTTGGGAGAGAGGCTGGAGATGTACATTTTCCCCGTGTTTCTGTGTGGATTTGCCCCAGTGGATGGAAGGAACAGTGTCCTGAGCCACGGGGACAAACCTGCAAGTGGCTGTGTAATGGTGGTACCAGCACTTCTGCCACGGGGGCTGCACTTGGGCTGGGCTGAGGGTGGGGGGCTCCAGGTGTGGCTCCTAGTGCTTACCTGACTGATTCCTGGGAGCACCCGAGCTTGGGCCTTAATGTGGTGGCTTCTATTTCTTGCAGAATTTAGTGGGTTTGCATGAAATACCGCAGAAACTCTGACAGTGTACAAGGGAGGACAGTAGTGGAAAGATGACAGGATTTTTTTTTTTTTAACTTGGCTGATTAGCATGAAACTGTGATGTTCAACCCTAGCTTGTCAAACGTTAATTTGTTTGTTTTGATGGGAGATTTCATAAGGTAAAATCTTTATCTAAGTAACCTCAGTGAACCCTCGAGCTTCTACAGATAAAAGTGGTGAAACCAAAATAGGTGTTCTCAAAGAGAAGTAGCTCAGGACTGGGTTGGAGGACAAGATGTGTATTATTAAGGAAGGAAATAGGAAGCATTGGAGTGAAGCTGTGTGTGAATTCTCTCACCCTTCTGTATAAGGATAACCCCACAAAGGTGATGTTTTCCTATATCTGCAAATATTTATTACATTAGATGGATTGATGTTTTAAACAAAGTAAAGCTCTTGATGAAATTTAGTGTAAGTTTCCATATGGAAACTATGTCAAATATAATCAAAGCAGACATGCAAAGTATTAACAACTCTGCTTAGCAAATCCTTTAAGGTTTTGAGAAGACTTTTTTATGTTAGGGATTAATATGCTTTTTTCAGATACTGAAATGGGACTTTTTCTTCTCAAACTGTAGTGATTACTGGAAAAGTAGTCTGTGAAAATAATCTCACTGCGTCACTGGCTGTAAAGGACTGGCCGTGTGTGTTTCGGACTCTGCGCTGGGTTCCCACGCTCCTTGGGAGCCTCTCACAGTGTGCAAGCAACGTGGATTTCAGCTGCTGCTTGAGCAGGGGTGCTGTGCCTGCAGTTAACAGCTGCCTGCAAGGGCTGCTGCGTTTTTTGTGCCTTTCCTAAACCATCTCCTTGGACAACTTTTTAAAAACTGTGCACCAAGTTTTACCCTGTAGTGCAGTGGGTTTTTTGTGTTTTGTTTGCCTTCATCAAGTGTTGTGCAGGGGTGTGTATAGACTGAGGGCACTGTGTCTTCAGGTCAAGGCTGTCATAATAAAAATATGGGAGCAAGGCAGCTTTTGAACAGTCACTGCATCGCATGTTTTGTATGGGAGTGTGTGTGTGCCTCTTAGGTAAAAGAGATGCAAAGACAAACCAGGAGGCTGGATTTTGAGTGATAGGCTGCAGTGTTTACTAACACAGTAGAATGTTGTTTGGACTTGTGTAATGTAATTGAAGTGTTTTCAGTGCAGGGGATACCTGGCAGGATAAAAACTACTGTTTTGGGGTTTTTTTACATCTGCTGCAAATGTTCTTTTATGTCAAAGTGCTGAAATTCTGAAGAATCTTTCTCTTTGGAAAGTGGTTTCAGCTGCACCTTACAGACAAATTCTGTAGTGAAATTCTGCAGAGCAGAGCTCCTGGCAGAGACCTTGTGGCTGGGTACACTGCTGTCTGTTTGAGGTGCTCCTCGTGTGATAGTTTTGTTGGGCAGGAAACAGCCTCATTCAGCCAAAGTTTGTCTTCATCTTGCTGATTTGGAGGTAACCTGATTCCTGCTTTTTTCCCTTCCAACCTTCCTCCTTCTTTTCCCTGCTCTTTATAGCTTTACAAACACAGATTAGGGCTATGCTTTGCAAGTCCATTCTTTCCTTTTCCTTTGGCACTACATCTTTTCCAAGTGGGACAACCAAAGCAGCACAACCCAAATGGGTCCAGTGGGGTGTCTGGGGTCTCCCCAGGCTTCATCTGAAGATCAGACTTCCATGGCAGTAAGGGAGGAGATGGAACAAGAACCATTCCCAAGCCTCTGAAGAAAGAGCTGGAGAGGTAGTTCTGTTGCTCCTTATAGGCACATAAACATGGAAAAGATCCTGCTGAGGAGCCTTCTCTGTGCCTACAAGGGGACAAGCAGATATGACTTGTCCTACGAGCCATTCCCAGCACTCCCGGTCTGCCTGTCTCTCAGATGTCTGGCCAGCATGTTTTATTCATGTGTTTTGGGGTTAAGCTCAATTTCAGGTATGCCAACAGACAGGCTCTGCAAAGCTCTTGAGTGTTTCTCTCCTTCATCTGCAGCATAGCCTGTGGATTGCTTTATACCATCATCTTCATTCTTATCTCACTTAATTAATTCCCAGGCATTGCAGGAGCTCTTGGCAGGGATGATGCTTCAGCTCTCCTGGCATCTGTTTTCTCTCAACAGTCTAATCTGCTGAGAATAGAAATATTTAATTTATAAGTTCTGCACCCAATGTATGGGAATGCAGATGAAATTTATCATAGCCCAGCTGTGATCTCGTCGTTCCTTTTGAACTCTGTGAAAGGTGTCATGGAAGCTTCGTATGTACTGACAGCAATGAGAAATTCTTTAAAAAAAAAGAAAGAGAAAGGAGAGAGAGAGAGACTGCCTGTTTAAATTATTCAAGGATGAGAACCTAACAGAAACAGAGCTTCTGGATTTGTAGAGTCTACAGAAACCCAGAAGCCTGTTAAAATCTATGCAGCATTATGTTAAAATTTGTGGTATTTGGTATCAGGTGTGAGATTAATTTGAAGATTTCCATTAAGAGTGTATTTAATGACTGGTTCTGGGTGCTGGGTTGAAGATAACCTTGGCTCTGCCTTGTGGGACCAGTGACACTCTTGCTATGGGCAGTGTGGGAACCACTGGGAAGCCAAGCAAAGAAATGATAAAAGTGTGCCCTGTGTTAAGTGTGTTAACTGTTCTCCCATGCACAGTGGGCAGGTTTTGGAGGCAGGTGTGACCCAGCTTTGAATCATCAGTCTGATTTGCACCCTTGCATTGAGTGTTTCATAGAATCACAGAATGGTTAAGGTTGGAAGGGACCTCAAAGCCCACCCAGTGCCACCCCTGCCATGGCAGGGACACCTTCCACCAGCCCAGGGTGCTCCA
>JAWWEE010000159.1:34722420-34745441 GCA_035221455.1 Xenops minutus
TCTCCAGCTCTCCTGGAGCCCCTTTAGGCACTGGAAGGGGCTCTCAGGTCTCCCTGAAGCCTTCTCTTCTCCAGGTGCACACCCCCAGCCTGTCCCCAGAGCAGAGGGGCTCCACGACTTAGTGCCCTCTTCTGGGCGTGTTCCAGTGTTTGCCAACACTGACTTTTTAAGTGCAAGGGGAAGACTTGTATTCATTTTCCTATGCATAGATTATCCGTTCACGTATCTGTGTATTCTCAGAAATTCATCACATAATTGCATGTGTATATTCTCCCCCCTTTTCCCTCTGGATGAAGAAATGTGAGTAAATGAGGCAAAGTGAGGTTTTTATGCTAAAGGAATTAATTGAAATGATTGCCACTCTTGTTACTGATTTACCTCCCTAAAACTGTACTGATTAAAAGTCTCTTGAAATCAATGGATCTTTTGAAACCAGGTCCAGGAAATGGAGATACTGTTCTTCTTTCTCTAAAATTCAGGGCTTTAATGGAGGGTGTCTCTGTCACCTGGCTGCATCTGTCACTTGGCTGTGTGAGGACATGCAGAGCGATCTGACCTGGGAGATCCAGCATTCAGCTGCTGGGGCTCATAGGTTTGGGGAAAGGGGTTTGACTTTGTATTCATTTGCTTTTTGTGCTGAGGATGTACTTGGGGAATCTGATTGCTTATTATTTCAAAAGCACCCTGTTGCCTGGTGTCTTATTATCTCTTACTGATGGCTGGAATATCAAACTTTCTGCGAGGCTGTGGAAGAAAGATATTATCTTTATCATTTTCTGGTAAGACTTCTATGTAGGGTTACTTTTTTATTCCTCCCCCCCCCAATTCTTTAGGTGTCTTCTTTTGTAGGTGTCCTCATTTTTACACTGTACCATCCTTTCTCTTAGTATTTTTCCTCCTGTTCAGATATCAATAGAGCAAAAGGACTGTAATTTTCAGTCCATTGTACCAAAATAGGACAAATTTTTCAGAAATACATCAATGACATTTTCTTCTTGGACTTTGAAGAATTCAAAGCAGGCTCAGCTTTATATTGTGAGGAACCCCAGAGCCTGTTGGATTTGTTGGGAGCCTGGAAGCACTGCCGGGAGGTCTATGTACCTGCACTGTTACCTGCTTTGAAGAATCACTCTGTTTAACAGTAAGATAGGAAATGAAATGGCTTCTGAATAGTTGTCCTGTCCATGAGGATTAATCTTTTATAAGGAAGATCATGTGTGAATGAATTGGCACTCAAATGATGCTTTATGGATCCCTTTAAAATATAGAGCAGTGGTTTCTGTGGGTGTTTACTGTAGAAAGAGAGTGTCTACTGCCTTCCCTGGTGCTTCAGGCAGCTGGTCTGATAGTCCTGGGTGAAGGTCTCTGATCCTCTTGGAGCAGCTCCAGCAGTGGTGCTGACTGTGAAGGTGAGCCTGGCCACAGCCGTGCTCTTGTCTCCATCAAAAGGTTATTTCAGGGCCCCATCCAGTCATGGTGACGTCGAGCAACCTCCCTCTCCATGGGGATTGTGTGGTGCCATCTCTGTGGTAACTGCAGCTCTGCCTTATATGGAAAAGGGATTTGTAGAAAGTAAAGTATTTTTAGCTTCCCTAACTGAGCTGCAGCAGCTGGGAAGGTGGAGAGGCGAAAGCAGCACCACCAGAATTATTCCAGGAGTTACCTGCCCATGATTTGAGTGTGCTGGATCCCAGCCTTGCCAGTGCCCTCTGTCCCTCTGTGTGTATCCTTAGGAGTCCTCCCTGCCCGAGCTCTGGGTATAGCAGGTCCAGCAGCGCTGGGGTGGCTCTGCTGGTGGCCATTCACGTCCCTGCCATGTGGCCCTGGCTCAGGGGACACTGCCACACTGACCCAGAGTGGGACTGGGACCAGCCACACGTCAAGGATGGGCTGCTCCTCCTTTTTTAACGTAACCTCTCAGCTGCACGTGTTGTGATTGTTTATTGATGTGCAAACAGTTACACTTGGGGATGTTTTCAAGGTGAACCATCCTTTGTAACACAAGGGCTATTCTTGTTATTTCAAGGGATTGCTTTTAGGATTGATTCTCAGGAGTACCTACAAAGTCTGTGCCTGGTACAATAAGAAGCTAAAGCTGGGTCCCAGCAAGTAAGTTTAGAAAGCATGCTTCTGATGCTCTTAGTGTTTAGTTTTATTCTGCTGTAATAAATTGTGTTCTAGAGCTAGCAAATCTGGACAAAAGACACCAAGAAATGTTGAAAAGCCATGTGGATGTGGCACTTGGGAACATGGGTTAGTGGTGGCCTTGGCAGTGCTGGGGGGGAACAGTTGGACTGGATGGTCCAAGAGGACTTTTCCAACCTAAGCACTTCTGTGATTTAAATGTGGCATGGAAAGTGAGGACAGGAAATCAAAGGAGGGTGAAACTGAAACTTTCCATTGGGGCTGGAGCACCTTTGGGCAATTCTCGAGAACATCCATGTGCAGGATGTCAGGCTTTGTGTTCAGTGTTAGCTGTGGTAGAGCTCAGGTGTATGTATAGCAGGATCAGAAACTGTTTGGGCATGAACTGCCTACTGGGTGTTGACATCACAGGTCTGGCTCTCTGCTGTTAACACAGATGAGGAAAAAACATTTTAACCTTAAGTTTGGGGTCTTAATGTAGTAATAAACCCCAGATCTGTCACTGTTATGTTTGTCTTTTGCTCTTCTGCCAAAGCTGAGTGTGGGAGATGCTGTTCATGTACTAAGGAGCTAACTAGGGCATACGGAGGTGCCCAGCACTGTGGGCTGGGATAGCAAGCTGGGCAGGGGGCGAGGGAATGGCTTTCTCCCAAAAAACAGCCCAGGGCCTGACCTGTGAGTTCAGTGCCTGTTCCAGCTTCACCTTGGGCACTGTTAAGGCTTGCATGAAGTGGTTTATTTCTGTGTGGAAAATAATGTATATTGGGCCATGCACTGTGAAGGACAGGTTGAAATGCTTCAAAAGCACCCAAAAAGATTTGGAGCCCAAGTTCTTGATCTTTTTATTATTTACTTGTTATATTTGCTTTATTTTCTGTGGTGGCAGTGTTGTATTTAACGCATTAAGTCACACTTCAAAGATATTAGAGTCTTCAGTTAAAAATGCTGTCTCTTTGCACTTTCATACAGTATTAGCAAGTAATGTGTTTTGGGAGCTGTGGCTTTGGAACGAATCTGTTGTTTTTGAAGATGCAGTGTTCAAAGTAGCTCTAGTTTGATCTTGTGGGCTAAATACCTGTTTTAAGTCTGGAGTGCATCTTGCCTGGTGATTTCTTTTAGAGAAGCTTCTGTAGGCTCAGTCCTATCAACAGTAAGGGGAAATAATTTGGATTTTATTCCTGTTTTGTCAACAAGAAATTGATAGAAGGAATGTTTTTGGATGTGAGAGCCTTCTGAAAGGGAAGTAAAACCGTAATGAGACATTTGCATATCTCCAGAAGACACAAAGGCTGCCGGGCTGTTAAGTGTTTGCTATCATATTTACAGTAGATTCAAGATTTGGTCAGTGTGGGAACAATGATGCTTTTCTTCCTCGCTGCTCCTTTCTGATACTAGCTGGTGTATTTAACAGCCCCACTGAAGAGCTCTGAATAGCAGGCTCTTGCCTTTAACAATGTCCTTCTGTTCTGGAAACTAGGGCTGCTTCCAGGATCACCTCTGCTGGAATTAGAGGGTATTTCCTGAGTAACCTTGATCTTGAGTTTTAAGGCTACTAAGTGAAGTGGTTTTGCCCCTGGTTGTGTTGGAACTGTGAATGAAGCATTAAAAAAACTCCCAACCAAACAAAAAAACAAAAACAACAAAAAACAGTACATAATCCATAGTTATGCAAGTTTTCTAGGAAACTGTTTTTAAAACTACTAATGAAGTATCTTTCTTTTAATTAAAAAATGAAAATATTCCTTTTGGAAATGTGGAATGATGCTCTTAGACTCTTCCTGCTCGTACTTTAACCGTATAAAAATCTAACCTAGAATGACAGGTAATGGGAAGTAAAATGTATTTCATTAACTTTCGACCGTATCAACTTCCTCACCTTTCAGAGGTCTGTGAAACCTTCACCTTAGAGTTGGCAGTGCTAGTTTTAGTACAAGTTTTAGTACACACTGGTTTCCACTGCTATTCCCTGTAAACTGCATGGTCTCCTCACTGCGTGATTAACTCCAGCAGCACGGTGTCATCTTGCTGTTACAGCACGAAGGGTCACCCAAATCTTGGCCAGTGCCAGAGTCACACATCAAGGATTTTAGTGCCTCAGAGGAGAGGGATCCAGAGGTGCGTGCATATACACCCCTCTGTATGTATAGACGTGGCATTCATTTGGAGTGAGTGAATCTGCAGCCTGGGAGTGAAATCCAGCTTGGTTTGATGCAGTGGCTGCCCTGAGCACTGTTTCTGTCAGTCTGTAGCTAAGTATTCATGGTTAGTTTGTGTGTGCTATGGCTCTGTCTAGGGCTTGAGAACCTGCCTGTATGCACTCCTATCACTGGGCTGTAAATAGAATAATAGCTTAGAAGTCATAGCTGAAGCAGAGAACGAAGTTGAGCATGTGGAATCTGTTGTTTCCATCCTGAATTGTTTTCTGACTGTAGAGCTGCACAAAGAGTGTATCTAAAGATACCCAGCTGTTGCTGTCACGGGTAAAATGGGTCCCCATGAAGTCCCTGCCGTGGCTGCAGACCCTGTGCCTGGCTGGAGCACAGCCTGGCCATGCCCTGATGTGCTAACAGCTCATCCAGCCTGTGCTGCGGCTCTGGGAACAAACCAGGGCCAGCCGGGCTCTGGGGTGCTGGGTGTCTTAATGAAGAGGCTGGAAATAACCAGGTTACTGCTCTGAGAGGGAAATAATTGCTCCACAACACTATCCTCCTTTCCCTGAGCCTGGTGGGATTCCTTGTCCCGTGCCCTAATTGCTGGTTAGGGGCTGTGGCTCTGCAGCAGCACACACAGCTTCATGCATTGCTCAGAGGAGGAGACTCAAAACCAAGGGGGGCTGCAGCTCCCAGAGCCCTCCTCAGCTGGAGACAGGCATCATCATTTACTGTCTTTGTGCTTTAATCTGTGGATGCTGCGACATGATCACCATCATCCTGTGCTTTTGTTACCTAAGACTGGAAATGGGAGGGTAGGAGGAAAATTCTGGAGTTTTAATCTTTTTCAGACATTTGGTGTGTCGTTAAGGATCTGACAGGCCAGTTATAGTTGAAAACAAGTAGATCTGTTTTGGTTGTATTAAGCTGTACTCTGACACTTCAAGCTCTCTGCTCTCAAAATAAGTGACAAAGCAGGTGAGCTGACACTGAGCTCACCTTCGTGATGTACTTGTCACACGAGTACACACCTGTGCTGGCACGTCGGGTGAAAATTGAGCTCCTGATTCCCAAAAAGACAGTGTAAAAAACCTGATGTTTACCTGTGAAATTTCGGAGGAAGCTTGAGACTTCTGCTTTGGTGTGACTGTGCTGACCTCTGAAGCTGCACAATGTGTCGGGATGGATGTAGCCAGTCCCAGTGTACCAAAACTTTTTGGTTTCCAGTAGAGATACAGAATTAGGTGATATACCAGGTACTAACAGATGAATGCATTAATAAATAATCACAGTTAGTTTTATTAACCCATAACTGCAGTTAGGGATGAATTTTGTGTAACTGTGGAAAATATTTGTGTGAAAACTTAAGGGAAGCAAAAGCCAGCTAAGCACGTAAGAAGGCTGTAAGAATAGGGTGTGAAAAGAATTTTCACTTGCTCAGTTGGTTTTTACAATACCAAATGTGGTGCCCTTACTTATATCTGGCTTTATGGGTAAAAAAGTATTCTGGCAGTCAAGCACAGCTCTTATGTTTTTAGGGTAGGAAATCCCATTTTCCCTGAGAATTGAAGTTTGGGTCAGCGTTCAGGTTGCCTATTAAAGCTCCTCCTTGTCCCTCTGTGTGGCTTTTGGGAGGAGGTTGAGCGTGGCTGGGCTCTGCTCCACACAGGGCACTGGGGACCCAGGATGGGGCTGCCAGGCTGGGTGGCTCTGGGGCTGTTGGGAAATGTCAACTGCTGGGTGATTCCAGCAGGGCTGGAATTGGTGAGAGACCACGTTTTTAATGCTGAACTCACTCTGAAAACTGAGGTCTGTTTCAAGGATACAAACAGTTGCTATTGTGTAAACTAAACTAATGTGATGGTGAATTATTTGCTGTAGGATTTGACAGTTTCCATAACACTTTTCCTCTGGAGTGGACTAAAGATTGTGTTGCTGCCATGAGGTGGAGAACAGGCTGTCAGTGTAGAAAAGTGTGGCACAGTGAAAAATCTCAGAATAACCTGATGTTGCCACATCTCTGGGTGAGTGAAATCTGATATTGCAGGAGATGGTGAGCATCTTGTGTTATCTAGAACAATACTTGTGATCTCTGGGGGTCTGCCACTTTGGAGGTGAGTCCAGCAGATGCAGCACTCTTGGGAAATCTGAAGACAAACATTTTTGTGCTGTGTCTGTGCTGCAAGCAGGGCAGCACCATGACCACCTTAGGGAAACTCCTGGAGGAGGGAAGGCAGAGGAACAGCCTGTTTCCCATGGCTGTCCTGTCTCCTTATGTGCATGGCAGTAAGACATGATGTCGCAGTCTATCAGTGTGGACTGCCTTGTGTCCGTGGTCTCCATCACCTGAATCCCACTATTTGTATCATTCCTGGTCTACCTTATTCCTGAACTCTGTGCCATGGGCTTGGGGGGATGAGAGAGAGAGATTGATGAGTAGTCAGTCCAGACCTGCTTTGTTGCAGTGGGGTTGCTGTAAAGGCTCTTTGAGCCTGTGGCTGTTGGGAGAGATTCACCAGAGTGAGTTTAAAATGCCTGATGTTGCAGTGCAATGGTGTATTTGTTTTACACATCTGCCTTCCCACTGCTCTTTGTGATGGCTCTATGATTTTTGAATTGTTCATGCTAATTTGCAGGAATGTTTTCCCTCTAGAAAAAAAAAAAGAGTTGTCTTTGAATATCCAGGAGCTGAGTCTGGGGAGTGCATCCCCAACCTCGGAGCCCTGTTCTGTGGCCATGTCCCCACAGGGGCTGCTTGAGGATGGAGGTTCCTGAGGTGCAGGCTCTGTTCTTCTCCCTCTGTAGACCCTCTCCATGTCAGGAGGCATCAGCTCCAGCTTAAGGGATGTGGCACAGTTTCCAGGGAATGGCAACTCTGTTGATATTCTTAATTCTCAGTCCTGAATTTAAGGAGTTTCACTCTTGCTTTTCTTATAAAATTTATATTATTACAGCATAAATGTGTTTCTAGAGCTCTCCAAGAGAAACATCTAAAAACACATATAGCTGTCCTTGTGAGTGTGTCCCCACATCTGCAGTGTTGTCCTGAGGTGCATCCTTGTGCTCTGGTACCCAGTGAGTCTATCGCAATTTCGTCTCGCTGAGGTGGTCAGAGGGAACTCGAGGTGGCTTTTCCCAGTGTAAACCATAACTCACTCGTTTGGAATGTTTAAAATATATGAAAAAAATTTCAGGGGGGAAAACTCAAAGTTGTCTGTAGATTTTGTCAGAGCCTAATTGGAGCCTGAAGCCCATTTTCCTAAACAGGAAAAGAGCCATTCCAGCTCGGAGAGGAATGTTGATGCTAGGTGAAGTGCACTTCCTTGTGACAGAGAAAAATAGAGGTGTTACCTCACTGCAAACAGGATATCTCTGAATAGTTAGGTTTAAATATACAACATTTTCCATGGTGGCTTTGACTTTCTGGAGCCGTGGACACAGTGGATTTTGGCTGCAGCAGTGTTATTGCTGGCTGGCTGGTGGGAGGTTTCCACTGGTACCTCATAGTACCTTTGGGTTTTACTGTTGGGTCAAGCCTACCTCAATAAATGTGTCCGCAAAATGTTTGTGGAAATTGTTTTCTGTGCTTGGTCCTGTTAATTTCGTGTACACAGAGTAGGGTTGTCTGACCGTGTAGCAGTGGCAGTGTGAGTGCATCAGCTCCGGGCTGCCCTGGGGCTGTGAGCTGCCAGCATGGAGTCACCTCCCTTCCCTGGTCCAGCCTTGCAGTGGACACACACTGGCTTCTGATACAGGAGGCTTTTGAAGATGGAAAATAAACCTTTCAACTGAAGATGTGTTCCCTCTGTTCCCCTCAAAGTCTGTCTTGTCAGCAGCAGTGGGTGGTGAATGTTGTGTTACAAAAAGGAGTGATTTTCTCCAGAAGACAGTGGAGAAGCAGGACCCAGAGTATGTGTTCTTGCAGTACTTGACTTGCATTTTTATTTTTAAGCATGTGCTTATTCCAGTCCAGTGTGCCAGACTGTGTATGTACAGTAGGTTGGGAAGAGTTCAGTAGTTCTGGGGAAATGTGTGCAGTATCTCTTGCTGCAAGCCTGGTCTCTTACTGAGTGGCAAATGGTTTACAGTAAGGAAAACCCTTCCAGAGATGTAACTTGTAAATAGGAAGTCTCTATTCCTGGCCATGTCTTGTGAGTAGTTCTGTAGATGAGTCTAGAAGGCCAAGTGCTACTTAATGAGTTGAGAGAAAACTTTGAAGTGTTTTGCATGTATATTTTTTGTCCCTTCACCTGTGGATTTGTATATTGCTAAGGCTAGTCATTTTTGTTCCTCTCTTTGTAACTGGGAAGCTTTCTGCCAGTGGCACTTTCCCTGTAGGCTTGAGAATCTTTAGGAGTGCCACAGGAGTGGTTCTACCCACCACAGTGCAGATGGTGTTTGTGTGGCTCCTGGAGTTCAGGTTCGGTCCTGACCATGCTGATCCTCTGCCCAGGCCTGTGGTCAGTCCTGCTGCCTAACTTGCTCAGGTTCTTGGTTTCTACCTGGTGCCTGTAGAAGGTTTTTCCCATCTTCTGTGTCAAGTCTGTCCAGGCTGTACTCACACACTTCACTTCAGTCTGTCACAGATCACTTCACCCCTTGTCTTGCCTCTTCATTTATTCCACATTCTGTTCACATTCCATGATTTCTGGGATAAACTGCCTGACTTCATGTAAACCCCTCTGGCTTCCTCAGCCCTCCCAAGATGTTTTGTGTCAATAGCGTGAAGCTGGCTCCTGGTTGCTTGGTTTGTTTGTTTGTTTTTGGCCAAAGCTTCCCCTCTTGATTGCTCTCACACTGGATTTGCTGAGAGATGTTTTTGCTGTATCCCAGAATAGAGCCTTGTAAAAATCTACTAAACTTTTGGGGGTGGGGATGGGAGTAAAAATTTGAGAGGAGTTGAACAGCCTATGTACTGAAACAACAGCCTTCCATGCTGGCTTCTAGCCTGCTGAATTCCCCGTAATCTTACCTTCTTCAGAGTTAATATTATATAAACATATATTTGCATATGTATAAAATACATATATATGTTTGCAGTTAAAGAATTACCTGGTGCATAGGCTGTGGTGCCTGTGCTGGGCATAGTGCCTGGCATGCTGGGTACCAGTGAGGGGCTGGCCCTCTCCTCACTGTCATTTGGGATTTCACAGGGACCAGGGAGCTGAGGTGGTGGATGAAACCTCCAATGGGCAATGCAAAGGGGGAGTGAAGCTGCCAAGAATTTACCTGGGAAATGTGACATGAGAATCTGAGTCACACTGCAGGTGGATGGAGGAGTGCACTCAGACTGGAAGCAGATCCAGGAGCCCTGGAGGAAAGGTGCCCAGGGCATTAAGTTGGGTGGTAAAACTCACCTTCTGCCTGAGTAGAGAAGCTCTTTGTTGTCCCAACCATGGTGGTGCTTCACATATCTGTCATTATTGATGTAACTTCTGCAGTTTATTTCTTGGCCAGCTCACTGCCCTGCTTTAACACTTTGTGATTCACTTGTGTGAAATTAGTGCTGCTGAATAGCGAGCACAGGTCCAAAATATGTTTTATAAAGTGTGGCAAATAAATTGGGTTTGTTTTTTTACAAAAAAAGACACCTTGAAAAGTAGCTTTGCAGCAGTAATACCCCTGAGCCTCTTGGAGCTCATTAGTCAGTCAGATCACTGCTCATGCTGTGAACAGGGTTTTGGGGTTTTTTCACATATGGGGCTGGATTTTGAGGTGTTTCTGTCCTTGTCATGGGGTAGTTGGGGCAGCACTGGGGAAGCTGCCAGCCCCCAGCATGGTACTGTAACTGCTGCAACCTGAAATTAGGAGTTTTAGGGGCCTATTCATTCACTTTCTGGCTGTTACACATTAGAGAATGCTTGCATCATGTTTTTGAGGTTTTTCTGTACCCACCAGCAAGAAGTTACATTTTTCATAGGAATAATAGCTAACGTACTCACCTGGCCTCTGGAGATTTCTTAAAAAAGTAATTTAAAAGGCTGAATCATGGACACAAAGCAAGATCTTTGAGTGCTAAGGCAGTCAATGAGCTGTAGGAGCTGAGGACACAGGCTGTACCCAATAAATGCCTGTGAGGGGTTTGCCAGTGCCCTGGGGAGGGCTGCAGGGCAGGAACCTCAGTTCTCTGGATGAACTCCTGCTTTGGAGGCACTCGGTTATCCTCAGCAGGTGTATTGTGAAAATGTGCTCTCATTTCTGTACTGTTCACTTGCTGCCTGATGTGATCCTTCCCTGGTATTTGGGGAAAATCTGCAGAAAGGTAATTTGGGCCCTAATTCTGCCAAACATGAGCATGAGCTCCGTGGTAGGACAGGGGCACTCTGACCATTTTTGGTTTACAGAGTTACATTGGAAATTGCAGAAATAATGTGTTAATACCCTTTGCTATTATCTGTCCCTGTTTTCAGTGAGTTCCAAACAAAAAGCTTGTCACCTAAGCATAGAAAATCGTGCAGGAAATGCAGACAGGAAACGATGGAAGCACAGAAGCTCTGCCAAAGTTTGCTGCAGCAGCTTTTCTCTTTGAAATACCACTTTGGCTCTTGGTAGCCCCATTGCAGCCAGGAGGTTTTAGATATTAACTAACTTTTGCACCACTAACCACTGGTCATGCTGGTTAGAAAATAATTCATTGATTAATGTGTCACCATCTGCAAAAGCAGAGTCAGCTTAGTAACTTCCTTTTAAAAATTGGTTAATAACATTGCAAGTAAGCCTTTATTCAGGTGGAGCTGGGACTATCAGTACACCCAGAGCCATGAGAGCTTTGGTTCTCCCCTCTGGGGGTGGTCACAGTGAACTGGGTATCCACAGTGATGCTGAGGGAAAACAGATCCGTATGGAATATACCCAGTCCTGCTGAGTGTAACAGGTTTTGAAGAGCTTGATGGGAGACAAATGGGCATTGGACAAATATGCATCAACACTTAACATAAAAAAAGGAAAAATAAAATAGCTGTCTATAAAGACAGGAGGAGGTGAGCATGGCATTTGGAGCACAGGCCAGAGTGGCAGGTTTGGGGTGAGAGGAGGCTGTGCTGGGAGTGCTGCCTCACACACAGACCTGTCCTGTATTCTGCAGTACAGGGGCTCATTTGTCCACATGCTGTAGGACCAGGGAGCACATTAAGCTTGGCATTTTTGACCTCTGGTTGTACTTGGATAACTTTTATTGCACTCACTTCTTTGGGCCAAAGCAAAGGCTTTGGACTGGATCTTCAGTTTAAGTGGCCATTTGTTTTACGTAAGAAATGTGCTCTGTTAACTGTGTTTTTCTTGTTGGGGGACCTTGGCATATGTGGCTGGAGGTGTGGGAGCTCAGGAGGTGTCTGCAGGGATGGGCTGGAGGAAGTTTGTGTGAGAGGGGAGGTCTCTCAGGTCTGCGAGTAGCAGTGGGGATGGTACCTGCAGTGAGAGCTGGAGCATCACCCAGAGCACAGTTCCTGCTGGTGCACTGGCAAACTCCAGCATCCTCCTTTCCAGCCAGGCGTTCGAGAGGGAATAACCAAAGTGCTCCCTGTTTGGGTTATGCTGCTGAGTGCTGGTTCCTTGGCTAAAGCCTGTAGTGTGGCACAGCACGATGGTTTGAGGACAGGACTGGAATTAGACATCACTGCTTGTGTCGTGGGTTCACAGGTGGGTTTGGGCACACAAACTGCAGAGGCTGTGTGTGGTTGTCAAGAACAAGGTTTTGCTTTCCCAGGGAAAGCTGGGAGTGCCTGTGCTGAGGAACTGTGGGGCTGGGAGTGTGAGGGGTGGCAGAGAAGGGGCACCAGGTGCTGGCGTGCTGGGTTCTGTGTGATGGGGGACCTCCCAAAGAAAAGACTGGGGCTTTACAGCGTGGGTCAAAATTTGTGTGCTTGAAAACATAAAATGCATCAAGTGTATGTAACCATTAACGTGAGGAAGAACAGTCAGAGTATCCCGTGGGGCTGGGGTGCTGGCAGGGTGTCTTTCTGATCTGTGCGTGCTTTTGTTTCTTTGGGGGTTTTTTTTGAATTTATTTTCAGCAGTGGTTGATTTTTGTCAAACTGGAGAGAAGCTCAAGTGACCTGGGTGCTGGTTGTTGTGCAGTCGGTGCTCGCAGAGTGCATGTTCCCATACCCGTCCGCCATCCGACTGCACTGTGCTCCTCGCTGCTGTTGGCTGCCTGAGGTTTCCTTCCTTCCTCCAGAGCCTATATTTAGTGTTCAGCAGTCCTCACTGTGGCACAGGCCTGCAGGCAGCTGCCCTTCAAGCCAAAGGAAGCGGTTCCCTTTAGGGATAAGAGTGAGCGAGGGGCAGGATTTCCTGTGGAAAAGCACCCACAGGAGAGTTGCTTTTTACTTTGAACTTAATGGCAAAAAGGCAAAATGAAAAGTCTGGGCAGTTTTTTCCATAGGAATCTTTTTTTTCTCTCCCCTGTTACCACCTCCTTTGTGCTTCTAGGTATGACCTGGAACTTCTCCTGGGCAGTGGGGACGGGACAGTTTCAGAGCCACGTTTTGGTGCCTGTCCAGAGCCCTCAGGTCCCCTCCCTGCGAGACTGTACAGCTCTGCTGAGGAGGGAGAATCGGGCTTTTCCAGAAACACAGCAGGGCAGTGGGCTCGGCTGCAGCAGGTGTGTTCCCTGGGGAAAGGGTTCTGTTTTCCTCTCCTTCGTTAGGGCTCTATTAATAGTCTGTCTGTGGGGACAGAGCCACAAAGGGCTGAGCCTGTCCCTCTGTGGGCAGGGGGACAGGTCCCAGAGCCATGCGCTGTGCCGAGCCCTGAGGAGCCCCGTGGTCACTGTGGGGTCCCAGGGTGACACCTGGCCACGTGCCCTACCTGAGGAGCCCCATGGTCGCTGTGGGGTCCCACGGTGACACCTGGACACGTGCCCTACCTGAGGAGCCCCGTGGTCACTGTGGGGTCCCAGGGTGACACCTGGACATGTGCCTTACCTGAGGAGCCCCGTGGTCACTGTGGGGTCCCACGGTGACACCTGGACATGTGCCCTACCTGCATGGGACAGGAGCTCCCTTTAGGTGTGCAGGTAATTGGTTTACCTGCAGGGCAGGAGCTGAGGAAGGTTTGCATGTGTTTCCATCCCTCCAGTAGCCCTGTGTGCCCCCGTGGGTGTGTGTGGCTGGAGTCCCCAGTGGGTGACATCTGGGGGACACTGGTCATTCCATCCCTGCCCTCCCATGCACTGCTCTGTGCTACCTCCCACAGCTCTGTGACCCTTCCATGGCAATGATCCTGTGTGTCTGGCTGATGAGTGAAAACCTGGTTTTGCTGGTTTCCTAAAAAAGCGTCCTTTTGCTGTTTCCTACAGTCATTCTGGTCCATGTGGCAGGACCATGGCACAGCTGCTTCACTGACCATGTTGGGTCTGAGCTGGGGTTTTCTGAACTCCTGCAGCTCCTTTAAAGGCTCTGGAGGAAAAAATCAAGCATGAGCACTTCAGTCTGTGGGTGCCCCATTTAGAGCCATTGGGCAGCGGTGTGAGGTGACAGCAGTGTGAGGTGGCAGCCTCGGTGGGACACAGACATCCCCAGTGGGAGCCAGGGCATGTGTGGGCAGTGGTGCTGTGGGGGCAGTTCTCCCCATGCCCTCACAGGATCTGTGTCTTCTCGTGCCTGTCAGAAGTGGTGTTGCAACAGCAGTGGCGTTTCCAGACACCTCCACTCACATCACTGCCTGATGTGGGGAGCCGGTTTAAAAAGGACTATATTCCAAGAATGTACTTCTGTACAAAGTGTTCCAGCTTTCCTGAGTAATGTTTTGTCCTGTCCCAGTAAGCTGCAGTGATGTCTTAAACGCACAGTTCCGTGCTGTTTCATCTGGACTCTCCCAGGCTGTGTTAAGGGTGTTGGGTTTGTTTCAGTTCTCCCAGTTTCCTGGGCACACACATTCCTGGACAGGCTGGAGTGTCGTGCTCGTGCCTGTGGAGTGGTCAGTGTGGGCAATCCCTGGGGGTGTTCTGCCCCAAAAGCACCAGCCCTGTGTTGCAGAAGGCAAGGGTGTTCCCCATGTGCCTGGCAGCAGTCTGCACAGCCTGCTCCTCAGCACCTCCTCCAGTGCTGAGAACTGGGTAAGAGACCAGCTGATGGGACTTCGTGTGTGAGAGTCACCTTTTAAATCAATTTCTCCCCTTTATTTTTTTCTTTTACTCTTTAAAGTCCTTATGAAGGTAGAATTTGTGATGGTGCCCAGGTTCACACTGTGTGGAGACCAGGGGATGTGTTTCTCCATAGGTCTGGCTGACAGCAGTGTGGGTTGTCCTTGCCTTTCCTCCTTCAGAGCAAATGGAAGCTCTCCTTGCTGAAGGAAGATCAGGATTCCCTAATCCCCCTCAGGTAGCGAATCCCTCAAGCCAGGGACTGCCTGATGAAGGAGGTGTGGGGGCTGTGTGCTGCATCCCTGGGGATGCTCCAACCCCTGGACACATCCCCAAGTGCCTGCAGTGGGGACCTGCTGGGAGCAGGGTGGGCAGAGCCCCCCCAGTTCCTGCCACCCCAGCCCCCAGTTCAGGTCACGTGTGACACCTGTGGCAGGTAATAAGACACCTGTTGACTGCTGCATTTGCAGCCCTTGGTCCTCATCCAGTGTGGTGCTGTGGAGGGGTTGTGGAGGCCTGGGAGCAGGGCAGACCTGGGACACATCTTGGTGAGGAGCTGACCCTGCCCCGCATGGGCACAGAGGGCACGGACTGGGCACGCCAGGGCAGTGGTGTGGGCAGAGGAGCTGGTGGGCTCCACACATCACCTGCCTCCTGCTTTACCTTCCGTGGGGGCTGAAATGTGAAAAGGAAGCGGGAAGGGAAGGGAAGGATCACTGCAGTGATAGCAGTGAGTGTCACTTCTGCCCCTTTCCCAAACAGGAGCAGTGTTTGCATGGACAGCTCTCCACAAACACCCTTTAACTAAAGGATTGGGCATCGAGAACTGCTTCTTGTGGTTGTCCCTTTCCCTTACAGCTGGGCACAGGTAGGAGGTGTGTTTGCAGGGGTACTGCCTGCCCTGCCCCTGTGCAGTTTTGGACAGGGGTCCTCCACAGGAGTGCTGAGGTCCTGTCTGAGGGTGCTCAGTGCGGGGAAGGGTTGCTGGAATTGCAGAACAGGCCTCAGTGCTGCCTTTTTGACACTGCCGTAACCTCATGAGGTAACACAGTATTGCACAAAACCAGAGTTTGGAATATAATTTTGTTTTTAGCTCTTGTGTTTGTTCTTTATTTTCTTTCATGAAAACTGCTAAAATTCTGGTTTATACCATGAAGTGTGGGGTTTTTTTCCTCTGAGGGGTGGGGGAGCAGGGAAACATTCACTTTCAAAACGTTCTGTGCTTGGGATTTTTTTTGTTTGTTTTTCCACTGTAACATAAGTGGAAACATGAGCTGTGGTGTGTTATTCGATGGTGTATCTTGACTGAGACCAGAAACTGACTGTGCATCCAATTTTTATGGGTAGAAGCCCAAGGACCTTACAACTGTGAATGGATCTATATAGCAAGAGGCTCATTTCTGTAACTGGGCCCAAACACAGTCCCTAAGATTTATATACTCAAAGATCTAAAGGAATCAGCATTCTAGGCATCTAAAATCACTGTTTCACTATTGCTTGATATTTAGGTTTCGAAATGAATATCAATGCCAGATTTAAATGTACATCTGTTTTAAAAGCAGCAGGGAAGTATTTATGTATTTCATTTGAGAGTTTGCTTCTGCTGGAGCTGGCTGGATGAAACACTTTGTAAAGGGCCATGCACATGTCTCTGCCAATTTATATCTTTCTGAGCTTTCCACTTTGCTAGATGCCTGATGGCCTTTTGTGGAAACTTAAGGGAATACTGAGGATGTTATTTCCAATTGCACATATCTGTTCTGCTGCTTTGACTTCCTTGAAACTGCATCAGCAATGTTTTATTAATTGAACAAAATTGTTTTCCTTTTAGGACTTTGTTTTGTTAAATTGTTTCTTTTGAGTTGTCCATGGCTTTGAAGATTTATTTCTCCTTATATAACTTATTTTTACCTTAAAGCATCATCTAGAGAACACCTATGTAAATTTTTCCTTCTAAAGCAATTGTATTTAAAGTGCAATTCTAGCACCTAAACCTTGTCCTGGGGTATCCTGGATGTGCAGGAGGGAAGAGCATTGGGCTCTTGAACAACCAGGATGTCAGTAATACATACAGGACAGTGGATGCTTCCTGTGTTCAGTTGGTTTGTTGGCTTGGTGTTTTCCTCCCATCCTTCCTGTATAAAGCAAAGCCCAAACCTTGGCTTTTGCTCAGGGAGACCTGGTTGTGGCACAGCAGTGGAAGAGGTTGTTCCAATGTCACCTATCAGAAGACTCTTCAGGTCCCTTCACCTAAGCTAAGCAGATGGGCCCACATGGGTTTTCTGGTCCCTGCTGCTCTCTAGAGCTGCTGCCCTGGTGCCACCTGCATGTCCAGCCCTCCCTTGGGCACTCAGAGCTGTCTGGCATCAGTCTTCTGCCAGGGCAGGATTTGGCAGAGACTCATCTCCCCTCTGTGAGAACTAGTGGCCTGTGAAGCAGCATTTAATGCTCACCTCTTGGGTGCCTCCTGAGCCCCAGTATCACCAGGCGCTTTCCCTTGGGCTCCAGTGGTGGGAACTGTGTGCCATGGAGCCCTTGGGTGCTGGGTACTGTGCATGGCTCACTGACCTGCGCCAGGTGGGTTTGGGGCTGTGCCTGTGGCGTTTGTCTCAGATCACTCCTGATGATCCTGGGGTGCTCATACTGGAGCTGGAGCTCCTTCCCAGCACGAGCTGCTTTGTCCCAGCCAAGCATTTGCTGTTTGTGGGAGTGCAGTGTGTGTGCGCGTGTGCAGGAGCCTTGTGGGTGGATGGTGTTACCCTGCAGGAGAACACTGTCAGTTCTAAACCACCTCTGCTGGGCTCTCTCTCACCATCACCAAAGCAAGGTTGGCATTTCCATGTGGTGGCTCAGAATAAAGCTGAGAATAAACTTTGTGGACTGTTGGACCATTGATCAGAGATGTGATTGTTACAGAAACCTGCTCTCTAGATCAAATTGAAATTAATTTCTAAATATCCCCTTCAGCACTTTATTTCTGAAATAAGAAGTCAATAACTCTCATGTGTCTCCTTCGCTGTCAAATACTTAACATTAGATCACTGTGTATTTCTTAGTGTGACTGTATTTTGGCATCCCCAGGGTCTGCTGGGAGGTAAACTCACAGCCAGTCTTGGGACTGTGGTGTTTTGGCATGAAAGCTCTTTCTTCTGGTGGAACAGGGTATGTTGGAGCTCCCTTGCTGACAGCTCACACACTGCTGGCATGTTTCTCCTGGGACTGACTCTGCAGTGATTCTGGGAAAGGTTTGGAATTCCATCCCTGGCAGAGCAGTGCCCCGTTACACAGCATGTGGCTCATAAATTGATGACATATCTTCTTGAGGAAAGAGCATTTATTGCTCAGAGGAATTGACAGACATTGCTGGACACCAGTGTGTGTGGCTCATTTAATTCTTGAGCTTTTGGTCACAGAAATTGCTGTCTGCAAATGTGAGTTCTTATATAATTTTACATTATTATTATTTTTCCATGGAACATGTATCCTAATAATTTAAGGCAATATTTTATGCTGGACTCCTGCTATGCAGTTACTCCCTGAGCTGTTGGGCTCAGGTGTCCCAGAGGTGTAGGTGTATCAGGGTAGGTGCAGTGTGTCTGTATGGAATGACTGACCTAGGGCCCTCCCACCAGTCTTTATTTCTTGTGGAGAAGGCACTGGGAGTCTGTGGGATGTTCTGCTTCACGATGCCAGCACAGCATGGCTGTGAAAAGGCCTGCAGCTGTCACAGCCCACAGGATTCATAAAACATGTGGGGTATTCTCAAGCCTCCATAAAACCCAGCCTACAGGAAGAACTGTTTGGATCACTGGCTTTAGTGGCTGCCGTCGTTGCTGGGTCTCTGACTCATAGAGGCTCTGCAACTAAAAGTTCGCTGAATTTTTAGCTGTGTCCCTGCTGTAGCTCAGACATGTGAAAATTGAAATGATGGGGTAGCAGCCACAGCACCAGGGTAGGTGCACAGCTGGAATATACCAGTGTACAGCTCTCAACAAGTCTGACTTTGACTTGGCTCAAAGGGAGAAATTACTAGTCAGACTATTGTCAGTGACAGACAAGGATTTTCCTTTCCTTTCTGCTAGTCCATGTGTAAGTTCTCTTGCTTGCCTTACCTGCCAGGCAGGCCTCAGAGGGTGGCAGAGGTCACTTGCAGCAGGCGGATCCAGTGTCCACAGGGTGATGAGCTGTCCATTGCTCATGGCTCAATGGTCTGTGCCCACCACCCGCCTGGGACATGAGTCAGGATGCTGCTGCTCCCCTGTGCATGTTTCCCTATCACATAGATCTAAAAGAACAGTTGTAGATACCCCCACGTTCAACCTGGGGGAGTTTTTAAAGATTGAATTTCAAACAAATGCAGAAAGAAATTCTGCAAATGCACAGTACAGACCACAGTGGTGGTTGTGAATGTTGCCAGAGCTCTATTTTCTCTGTGTGCGAGGGCAGACATATTTCATTTACCCTTTCTTCAGTTTTCCCCATGTCATTGCAAAATCAGGATAGAAAACAATGGAAAACTTGAGTGTATTAATGTGGTTAATCCCTGCTATTTGCTAACAATTATAGTTTGTGTGGTGTTGGATTAGCTCTTGTTAATGCTCTTAACATGCTGGTTATTCAAATATCCAGGAGCCTTTAAGCTTTCAGTAAGATATCAGTAATAGAAATTAAATTTGAAGCACACGGGGAGCTCACTGGGGTCAGGAGAGTTAAGATTCCAGGCCTCTCTTATTCCAGTCTTTGCAGTTACTTGTAAATCATTATTCAGCAGTAGTTACCACCCTGTGCTGGTGCCTGGCAGGGTTTGTCCTGCATGTGGGCAGTGGAGGGGGATTGGCCCGATGGGACCGTGCTCCTGGCGTGGTGTGTGCCCAGGGACAGCCCGGGCTGAGCCCCCTGGGTGCCAGGGGATAAACAGTGTCTGCGTGCTGCTTCCCTGCAGGAAACATGGTGGTTAGAAATGGTTTAACTTCATGTTTTAAGGGTGTATCTGTGTCTGTGTTAGATCTGTATAAGCCTGGTAGTATTGCTATCAGATCTAGTCTGTTATTCTGGAAGTCTGGAAGTCTTGTTGCTCCATCAGCATAATGTAATCCTTAAGAAAATTACCAGTTATCTTAACTCTGCTAAAAATGTGTCTCTAAAATTAATTGTAGTGTGGGAACATTGTAATTGAAAGCTGAGCTTCATTAGTGCTGAGAGAAGTCTTTTTTGTATTCTGTGACACTGGATTAGCTAAGGAAAGAATAGGCTTGGGACAGATATTAATACTTTGACTGGAATATCATAGAATCACAGAATGGTTTGGGCTGGAAGGGGCTTTAAATCTCATCTTGTTCCACCCCCTGCCATGGGCAGGGACACCTTCCACCAGCCCAGGGTGCTCCAAGCCCCGTCCAACCTGGCCTTGGACACTTCCAGGGATCCAGGGGCAGCCACAGCTTCTCTACCCAACCTGTGCCAGGGGCTGCCCACCCTCACAGCCACCAATTCCTTCCCAATATCCCATCCATCCCTGCCCTCTGGCAGTGGGAAGCCATTCCCTGTGTCCTGTCCTTCCATGCCTTGTCCCCAGTCCCTCTCCAGCTCTCCTGGAGCCCACTTAGGCTCTGGAAGGGGCTGTCAGGTCTCCCTGTGTGTGTGCACTGCTGTACATACATGTGTGCCTTTCCCAAATCAGCTGCTTTACTTGGCTCTCAATCCTCTGTACATACCCATAGTGTGGCATTATGAAAGAAAAGAGGAAATGTTTGCCTTTCCTTCTTTTTCGTTTGCCTTGTTTACAACCCATGACTGTTGCCTGTTTACGATATTATTTGACTTAAATGATATAGCAGAGGAAAGAAGATTGACCTCTGTGGATGCAGCTGGCTTACAGACTATCAAGCAGCTTGTATTTTATAAAAATAGTTGTATCAGTTATTGAGGCTGTGTTGGCTAATTTCCAGTCTTTCTCAGTCAAGACACCCATGAAAAGCGACCATGAAAAGTGAGGGACTGGAGCAGTGTGGGGGTGTCTGCTGGGTATTTTCCTTCACACTCCCCTCGGTGACCAGGAAGGAGTTTCCCAGTGCCTTGGGTGGCCGGGGCACCCCAGTCCTGGCACAGCTGTGTCCCTGGGGCAGCGTGTCCTGTGTCTGCCTGTGTCACCCCCTGTCCCCAAGCTGTCACCCTTGCCATGGGGGCCGAGGCTGTGGGTCAGTCCCTGTGCCTCAGGCACAGACTCTTCACCACTTCCATTCATCCAGTGGCCCTGTCACAGGCCCTTCCTCCTCCTCCTCCTCTCAGGTGCCTCTTTACCCCAGTGCTGCCCCTGCCTGGTCTGCTCCTCTTCTCCTGGATCAGCATCCCAGAGCCTCTGCTCTGCTCAGCCACGAGTGAAACAGCCTTAAGCTCCGCAGTGACAGACCCGTGTGCCCAGCCCTGTTCTTCAGTCTGGTAATGAGTCACTGCTGTGTCACTTCTGCCTTGCACGAGAACTCGGGGACTGTCACTGTGGGCTGTGACAGAAGCAGGGTGCCACTCTCTTCTTCTGCTGCTGCTCCTTGGAAAGCTGTGTGCTTTCACACACGCTGAACCAAGGGATGCTGAATTTGCATTTGGAAGTTGCTTGTGCAAATGTTTGTACTAAACTCACAGCATTTAAGTTTGGATCTTGAAGGATCTGTGCTTTTCCTTAGATGTGTTTTCTTAATATCCTGTGTAATTCTAGTGTTCCTCATTGTTTTGTATACATTGGCTTTATGGTGAACTAATAACATGAATGGAACATGCAGGTTATCTTCTTTTTGTTTGTCAGCTGTGAGTGTAAAGTTGTTATAAAACACCACACTAATAGTACCCATCTGATGGGGGGTTTCATCAGCATTGTCTGTGTAGTTTGATAGAGCTTCAGCAACAGAGGGGCTCACAAGAGTCTGTTTGAAAATAAGAAAAGATTTAAATCCAGTAAATCTTTGTAAATCCAGTAAATCTTTGAATACAGGTGTCCCGAGGATGCCAATAAACTTTTGAAGGCAATATAGGAGATAAAAAATCTTGATCAAGAAATCTTGATATAAATAATTCTGCTGAAATAGTTGCAATGGTCTGTCAAGTTGATGGACCTGAAAGCAGTTTTTGAGTAAGCTTGTTATTTATCAAAGGTTCTCATTAAATAGCTAGAAAACCAAGTACAATAAAGGGATAGGAAAATAGCCTGTATTTCATATTTTTCTCTGAATGGGGCTTGAAGGAAGAGATGAAAAGGCACTGGGGTCCTGCCTGGGACTGCACATGAAGAGTCTGCAACTGCAGCAGGGCCAGCGCAGTGCTGTGGAATGCCAGGAGACCTTGGAGCTCAGGGTTCCAGGGATCCCTCAGCCCATGTGGGGCTCGTGGAGCTATTTAATTAAGTCAGGAACACAGAAGTTTGGGTTGGTTGTGCCTTGTGTTCTGTTGGTGTGCAGAGCCCAGCTTGCCAGTTCTCCTCTGGTTCGTTTTGGAGCTCAGTGACTTTTTACGAAGTGAGTCAAGAATTTTTTCCTTGTAGCTTAAAAAATGAGCCTATTCTTTGCTAAAAATAACCTTCACAAAATAGAACCTGCTTTCTATAATTCATCGGCTTTCTTCCATTTCCTTCTGAATGAAACTAAAAAGAAATTTTCCAGGCTGTTAATTTGGTTTCATTTAGTTCTTTCCCCTTTTTTCCTTTGAATGAAATGCTCCTTACCCTGTCTAAATGTATTTTGTTTCTCCTTCTTTTTGAAAAGACTTCTTCCCTGTCTGGATATATTTTTGCAACAGGCTTAAAGCTTTTCTTTTGGTTGTTGGGTGTAATTTTGTGGGAAATAGAAACACTGAGTAGAAGAGACTACTTGTATGTTGGATTTGAAAAGCTGCTTGTTTTCGGGCTATTACGAGCTCATGTGGTGTCCATGTGTTCACGAGCTGCCTGATTTTTCTTATAAGCCTGACCAGTACAGTGACCAGTGTGACATAAATAGATTTCAATTGGAAGCTTGTCATGAAAAGAGATGGTTTTAGTGGAATTTGGAATTCCAAGAAAAGGTCAAAACTGCTTTTAATTGAAGGGAGCAGCACGCGCAGGACACATGTCCTGTTATTTTAACACGGATCCCACGTGGTGCTGCCGTCTAGAAGTTGGGCTTGTTGAGGGGTGAAGGGTTTCTTTGTGGGAAGGGTTTCTATCTGTGGCTCTGTTCAGTCAAAATGTGTGTCTGAAACCAAAGCTCTGCTCCCCTGGGCACTGGGATGTTTGCTGAGCTCAGCCCAGGAAATGGCAGAATTTGGTACACGTTTGAGGAGCAACCTGAGTTTAAAGAGGGTAAATAACCCTGAGGAATCCATGCTGACTGGGCTTAGTGTTCCCAGGCAGGAGTACAAGCACAGGGCAGAGCGACCCGGGGCCCTGAGTCATGAGAGCAAGGGAGGATGGCAGGAAAGAAGAGCTCTGGGTGCTTTGGAGAGAGCCCTGGAGCAGAGAGGGCTCTGGGGAGACCTTAGAGCCCATTCTAGTGCCTAAAGGGGCTTCAGGGGAGATGGAGAGGGACTTGGGACAATAGCCTGGAGGGACAGGACAAGGGGAAATGGCAGGGTTTGATGGGATATTGGGAAGGAATCCTTCCCTGGGAGGGTGGGCA
>JAWWEE010000159.1:34745541-34757317 GCA_035221455.1 Xenops minutus
GGGCAGAGAAGCTGTGGCTGCCCCTGGATCCCTGGGAGTGTCCAAGGGCAGGCTGGACGGGGCTTGGAGCACCCTGGCCTGGTGAGAGGTATCCCTGACTAAGGCAGGGGCTGGAATGAGATGAGCTTCAAGGTTTGAGCTTCCAGCCCAAACCATTCTGTGATTCTATGATATTCTAAACAAAGTGGTAATATTTGTCCCAAGTATTTTGCTTACTTTTGTCTGTCCTGCCATTCCTTAAGCTGTTGCTCTTTGGCAGATCCCCCGAGGGCATGAGCTGAGGGTGCCCTGTGGAAAGGGGAGAAGGACAGAGCAACCAGGTGGCACAGGGCTGGAGGTGGGGGAAGCCAGAAAGAAGGCTGATAAGGTAGGATTGGGATTAGCGAGCAGGGAGGTGTCAGTTCATCACTGAATGGGTATGAAAGGATTTAGCATTGAAGAGGACAGGGAAAAGATTAATTTCTGTTACGTTACAAAAAGAATGAGCTAAGTTAATGAAGGACAGAGTGTGGAGAGAAAGGATGGGAAGAAGGCCAAAGTCTGTGGAAGACATGAAATATAATGTGCCTATTTTTAGACAGAAAAATCAGAGGAGGATAAATTATCTTTCTTCTGGATTGTTATCTCCAGTCCTTCAAAACCTCAAATTGTTTCATTTATAGGAGGTGACCAGGGAGGAGTCTGAGACAGGGCTGGGTTACAGAATTGTACCGCACAGGGATAAAAATGGAAAGAAAGGACGTGGTTGTGCCGTAGGAGGGAGTGTTGGAGGAGGGCATGGCAGTGGGGAGCTGGGCAGCTCTGCAGAGCATTGAGGTGACAGCTCGAGCTGTGGCAGCCGGGGGAGTCACAGCAGCCACAGGGCTCACCAAAACCCAGTCCCAGCAGAGGGGTCTGTGTTGGCAGCCCCGGAGACCTCCTTAGCACCTTCTCTCTTGGAACTGCCTGTCCAGGGACTTAATGGGTACCTTCCAGAGGGGCTTCTCCTGCTCCAGTTTGTATTTCTGTCATCACCTCTTCAAACCTTCCTGTGTCTCTGGGATCCCAGAAAGAATGAATCTGCACTCAACAGCCTTGTTCAGCGCCTCTTTGTTATTTCATTGGGCTTTTGCCACCTGCTGTCCCTGTGTCAGGGAACCTCCATGCTGAGCTGTGATGTTCAGTGGACCCCTCACCTCTCACCTGCTAATGCACAGTGAACAGCCCTTCATGGAATTAACTTGTTTAAATCTGGCCCCTTGGAGCTGGGCATGCAGCTGCAGCCCGTGTTCAGCCCTGTGTCCCCACGCTGCTGCCTCTGAGGCAGGACACAGGGCAGGACACAGGGCAGTGCTCCTCAGTCTCAGTGGCATGGGGCCTGACCCCATAGCTGGCCCAGGGCCCTCAGCCTCTTGTCCCCCTTCAACGTCCTGTCCGTGTCCCCAGCATCCCTTCAACGTCCTGTCCGTGTCCCCAGCATCCCTTCAACGTCCTGTCCGTGTCCCCAGCATCCCTTCAACGTCCCGTCCGTGTCCCCAGCATCCCTCACCCCAGTTTGCTCTCCCGAGTGTGCCACTTGCCTATTTTTGTTGTGCAGCTTAGAAGAGGAGGAAAGGAGGAAAACAGGAGGGTCCTACAGCTTTTGGTGACTTGCTTCATCTTGTTGCACCTGACTTGGTTCTGGAATTATTTCTGTAAATCCCTTCCCCCTGAACCTTTGCTCTTGTTGTTAATTAGTTTGATGGATCTCACAGGAGTGAGGTGTGGGTTTTCCCAGCCCTTGGTGGGACAGTGACCATTCTTCCAGAGCTGAAGTTCTTGATGCACTTGAGGACAGTGCACAGAGACTCCATGGGGGACATCTGGTGTGGGATTCCAGGGCTTCCAGGTACTTGCTCCTGGGGTTAAAAATAAGAAAATAAAGACTTTTTGAAAATAAACAAAACCCCAACTCCAAGCCGCTGTTCTCCCTATGTGAACCTATTTGCAGGCTGCTCTCACCTTTTCACAAATCCAGGACACTCTAGCAGTGAAATGTGGGAGCACAAGTGCCACTGGTGACGTTGATTTAATTGTCACTTGTGGCTGAGTCCTGCTCACACTGAAAACCCACTCCTGGTCTGCCTTCAAATGTAGCTGTTGTGTGTTTCTTTCACGTAGATTTGAGATTGGAATTTAGTAGGGAACTCAGGGTATTCCATATCGATTTGTATCTCCTCCAGTGGGAGATGGGTTTGGAGACAGGGATGTTCTCTTGATAGTTTCTGTTGTGCAAGGGTCTCATGTAATGAGGCATGAGGGACCTTCTTGCTCTCTATAGCTTCCTGAAATGAGGGTGGAGCCAGGTGTGGGTCAGGCTCCTCTAGGTAACAAGGGACAGGACAAGAGGAAATAGCCTCAAGTTGCACCAGGGGAGGTTTAGGTTTGTTATTGGGGAAAATTCCATCTCCAAAAGGCTTGTCTGGCCCTGGCACAGGATGCCCAGCACAGTGGTTTATCTGTGCTGGCAGTGAGCTGTGCCAGCCCAGGGAGGGGGCACAGTGGGGAGAAGGGGATGTTTTGTTCTCTTTGTGTATTAATTTAAGCTCTCCCTGAGCTTGGGCCAAGGTTCAAGCTCTGCACCCAGAGCGAGGGCTTCCATAGGGAATATGCAGAATGTGCATCATTGGGAAAAATAGTTTTTCCTAAGGAGAACCTATAACGTCTGAATTCCAGAATTGTCAAAGGGTGAATAACAAAGGGGTGGTGATGGATTTCATGGGACAAACAAGGTGCCTTTTCCCCTCAGCTTTCACAAACTCTTGCAGACTAGCAAGGCTTGCAGGTTGGGGTGAATGTTCTAGCCTTACAAATTGTTACAGCACCTCTGGGCAAACCATGCAACAAGCAGTCAGGATAAAGTATAAGTTCAAAGTTGTATCCAGCTATATATGAAAATAACACACTTGATGGGAGAATAGAGTGAAAGAGGTTTCATGCGTGTGTGTTTGCCTCTGGGCAGATAGTGTCGGAGCTATTTGCAAAGGATGATGTGGAGGCATCTCTCTGGCTTTCAGTTTGGTATGTTCTGCTGACTCCCACAGATACTGCCTGTTCTGACCAGTGCTGTGAGAGGAAAGTCTGATCTGAGGTTTTATTCCCCACTAGCATGCAAAAATTATCCAGAAGTCTTGTTGCTGGAAATAAAGCTCAGCAAATCAATTCTCTCCCTCTGTGATCGTGTCTAAGGTTGGGCTCTATTGCTGAAGAGGCAGAACTTTGCACTTACTGTGGTTTGCTGCTTTGGTTTTCATAACTTCTGTAGAAATCTGGAAATGCTTCTCCCAGTTTGTCCTTGGCAGGAGCTCTAATGGGCTTGAGCATCCTGCGGAAGCACCGTCTCCTTCTGACCCAATCTGGTAGAAGTATATCCATGTCCCTTGAAGCTCAGGTGGCAGGAGCTGGGTGTGGGCAAGTCAGTGAACTTTCTGATCCCCAGGTGATGAATGTGCCTGTGTAACAGGACATATTTCAACACGAGTCAAGTCTGCTGATTTAATTGCCTGATAAACCTGTGTGGGGACAAATGCTGTGCAGTTGTATACAAAACGCACCTTCTTGGTGAGAATCAGAGGGGACTTGGAAATGAAAGGGCGAGATGTGTCCATTGGCATAGTGCAGGAGCATCCTCGTGTTTGTACTTTTTGCTTTAATTGTGAAAAAACTCCCCGCTTCATTGCACTGAAGAAAGCAATAAGTATTGAGATATTGTTATAAAAATACATTACTCTAATTCCTAACTAATTTTTGTCTTTTGTTTTTCAGCCGGAAAATTTACAGAAGAATTGGCTTCGGGAATTTTATCAGGTAAGGTAAAGCTTATTTTCTCATGGAGTTTTGTGCATGCTTGCTTATTGGCATAATTTGTAATGTCAGGATCTTTTGCTTTGTGAAGTGAAATCAATAATTATTTTATAGTAAAAAATAGCCCTGAAAAATGTCTCTTTCTGGATTTCTAAGTAATGATTATAAAAATTCAGCATATAAACACCATTTGTTCTCATTCATAATCTTCTGCCTAAAACAAAGTGTTAACATTTTATAAAATTCACTTTAGTTTGGCATAGGTCTTTCAAGTCTCCTGAGTAAAAAAAAAAAATAAAAATCTGTTGAGCAGTCCAGTCCAGTTCATCTGTTTATTTTAATTCCTTCAACTTGGTTGATCAATGCTGTATGTACGTGGTGCTTGCACTGCACTGGCATCTCAGCCAGCTCTGATTCCAACCCTCGGCAGCTCCAGGAAAAACTCTTCCTATGCAGGAAATAAAAATAAACAGAACTATTTTTATTTAATTTTGTACTTTTTCAAATGGGTGCATATTTTTCAGCATCATTTGACTTATTTATGTATCTTTATCGAGGAGACTCCTTCCCTGTTCACTTGCTTACTGAAGTGGGATGAGCGCTACGGAAACAGTTCTGAATAGTTTGTGGAAAACAGGAAGAGGAGGGGAGTAGAATGAGCTGCTATCTTAGGGCAGGGACCACTGACATGTGACTGGGCTGGTCTGTCCTTGGTCCAGTGGACGGTGTGTGTAGAGAATTGCAAACAGGAAGAAGGGGATCCATTAACTCTCCATGAGGCTGGTCGAGGGCAGGGTGTGGGCAGGGAAAGTGTCACTGACCAAAAGTTGCTCAGCACCATCCTGGCTCAGGCTGCAGGGTGACCCTGTGAATGTGCAGCTTCAGGGGGTGGTTGTGTTCAATTCCACACGCTCTGTGCATGAAACCTCTGCGAACTGGGCTTCAGCATCATCACTGAAAAATGGTTCTTTGTGTTTCTTCGTAAACTTGAAACCAGATCAACCGCAGACCACAGCTTTTTCCATTCTTCTGAGGAATCCAATTTGCATATGTAGTTGTGTCAGGGCAGTTTGCATAACTTCAGAGGATGAGGTCCTTGTGTAAGCAGTCAAAGTGTTCTCCACGGAAAAGGAAGCACCGTTGTCACTCTTAGTTTAAAATGTTTCTAGAAATTAAACCTAAAATATCTCTGCATTGAAGTCAGGGAGTATATCAGTTACAGATCATTTTGGCGGCTTGTTTTCAAGTTCCAGTATATTAAAATAAGGGATTTTAAATGCTGTGACAGGTAAATACAAGTCACTTATGTATTATCATTGATTTACATGCCATATGTATTTCTGAGGATGTGGTAGCACATATGCTAAAATAACATTAAAATGTAACATACTAAATTTTTTAAACTTCTGACATTGATCTACAAATGTTCTACATTATTAACATGAAAAATGTGGAAGATCTAATGCTGTTAATACTTTATCCAAGAAATACAAACAAGAAAAAAAATTACTTCAAAGATCCTTTTAGAGCTGGTTTTAGCAGCAGCTCCCAGCCTAGAGAGCCACAAGCTGCCTGGTCACTGCTCTTGACAGCACAGTGAATGCAGCTGAGAGGTGGTGTCCTATCTGATCTGGTTTTCTTGGATTCATCCACCTGCAGTCCTATAAAAGTAGAGCCTGCATTTGGATGACAGCTGCCTGGGTAGTTTAAAATTGATTTAAGTGTTAAATACAGGGTAATTTTCTACTGGTTCACTATTAGTTGCTGCTTTTCCCCCAAGGAAGAGTAAACCAGAATGAAACAGGAGTTTAGCTGGACTCGGTCATGGTTGGAAAGGAGCTTAAAGACTATCTAGTCCCAATTCTGCCTGCCATGAGCAGGGGCACATCCCACTAGACCAGGTTGCTCAAGGTCTTAACTAACCTGGCCTTGAACACTGCCAGGGTTGGGCCATCTGCAACCTGTGCCAGTCTCATCACCCTTGCAGAAAAGCATTTCTTCTTAACATCTACACTAAGTTTCCCCTCTTTCAGTTTGTACCCATTATGTCTTATCCCATCACTACAGCTCCTGATGACAAGTCCTTCTTCGGCTTCCCTGGAGGCCCCTTCAGATACTAGGAAGTGCTGTGAGGTCTCCACACAGCCTTCTCTTCTCCATGCTGAACATTCCCACCTTTCTCAGCCTGTCTCCATAGGGCAGGTGCCTCAGTCCTCTTATCAACTTCTTGGCCTCCTCTGAATTTGGTCCAGTGGTTTCATGTCCTTGTGATGGGTTCACTGGGACTGTGCACAGCACTGCAGGTGGGGTGTCACCAGAGCAGAGCTATTGCTCTTGGGCTGCTTCCAGGGAGGTGCTAGTGTGGCATTCCCCAGGCAAGTCTGGGAGTGCTGGAGGAGCTGGTGGCCATGAGGCACCACTGACCGCAGGCTCCAGGGAGGAAGGGTGGCCTGGACCTCGCACTTGCCTGTTTCCCAGTGCTAGATTTACAGCAGAGCTTTTCCTCCTTGCTGCCTTTCTGTTTCCATTTGATCCTGAGGGTCAGTATGTGGCATTCATTTTGGGGCTCCATAACACTTCTTCTCATGGTACAAGCCGTAAGTTTTTTGTTCTCATTACCTGTGGATAAAGAAAGATGCTTAAGGGCAGCAGCTTAAAGGAGAACGCACAACAAGCAGCTGTCTTGCTAAACATCACCTAAATATCAGGCAGAGGGGAGCAGAGAAGGCTCTTTGCCTGCCAGGATCATCCTTTTGGGGGTGTTTTCTCCTGTCAGTGCCACTTCCAGCATGTGGGTGCAGCAGCCGTGACCTGGGTACGTGCTGATCGTGTGGCACACAGGGACACAGCTTCAGGAGTGTGGAGGAAGCTGTTGGCAAGGGAGGTGTAGGAGCACAGAGAAAGGACTGTTACTGACTTACTTATTTGCTTTTTTCCTTTTCACCTCCTCCCTCCCCATCTCTTGTCCTTTCTTCAGCTGCACTGTGCCTCATGTTTTGGGCAGGAAGAGTTCAGGAACTGGAGCTATTGCAAACCTTTGCTAATTTTAGTAACAATCTTTTGTGTAGGGTTTATGGCAGATGATCACTTTAGATGAAAACCTGGAGGCAGAAGGCTCTTTCCTCTAGTGCAATTTACTGTGTTGCCTCATGTGTTCAAGACTATTTTGAGCCTTTACTTGTAGTTACACAGAAGTGAAAAGTTTACCTAAAAGCTAAAGGTCATCTTGGTATTGCTGCGTGGGAACTTGGTGTGTTACCCTTTGGAGAGAAAGAAGGAAGAAAAAAACAAACAAAAAAACCCCAAACCAACCAAACAAAAAACCCCCAAAACACAACAAAAACCCACCCAGCCACTCGAAGGTTGTTGCTTAATTATTTTAGTGGACTTAATGCTGTTTGTTTAATTAGAGAGGGACCCTGGGAGATGCCTTTTTTTTTCTTCTTCAGACTTACGGAAATTGAAGAGACTTGGAGTGGTTTGGATCACACATGCTAAATTGACTTGTATGTATTTCACAGTTCACAAGGAAACTAAAGCTCATTCATTGTTAATTTTTTTGAGCAATTCTGTATATGGGTGATGAAGGCTCAGGCTCCTCTTGTGCCTTGCTTGGATGGGCTCTGAGCCTGGTGGCATCACTTTGGTTCCTGCACTGCCCTCTCCGAGGGGGCCCAGCCGGCAGCTCCTGACCCAGCTCCAGCAGACCCTGACCCTCTGCACTGTGACACTGCCAGGCTCCCCTCCCCATCCCCTCTCCAAACAGGCAAAAACCTATAGCAATGGGAGAGTGTCAGGTTTGTGCTTTTCACCAGTTTTGGATTCGTGCTCAGCTATGTTGGAGCATCTTTCTCAGTTACCCACATTCCCCAAAATAACTCCCGATTGTGGCTTCCTTTATGCTATTTTTGTGTATCCAGAAATGGAAAATAATGCCCAACTTGGTAAAAGCACTGTGCTGCTGTGGATGCAAATTATGTGTTTATGTGGTCTCATGTATGATCTTTAACCTCTGGTAACTGGGAGTTTTCTGCTCTGAAGTATTCATTACTCATTACTATGTACTGTTTGTTCTTCCATAAGAGTGGAAAACTAGTAAAAGGTAATGAAGGAGAACCAATTTGCTCTTACTTGGAGGGTTTTATTATATGAAAAGACATAACTAATATTCAGGTATGTTTTAGTGACTTAACCTGCAAGGAATGCCATGACAGCCTCTCACTGCTATTAAGCCAATGCTGTTTCCTCGTAAAAAATGGCATATAAGCATTTTTGAGTTGTTTTTTTTTTTTTTTTTTAACACCCACTGTGATCTCAGGTTCTTAAGGATTTGAATGCAAACAAAAGAACCCTATGTTCTGCATCTCAATTCAGAGCCTGGAAGTATTTTCTGTTGCTGCTGCAGCACAGTGGAATTGTTCTCCAGTGTTCTCTCAAGTCAGGACTCCCCATTCAGGGCTCCCTGTCACTGATCATGAATGTGAGATAGTTTATGCCTAGATCTTACATGAAATTGTTTATTTTATTTTTATCTTACCAGTGTATTAGTTTCATTAGTTGTGTAAGAAGAGCTTTTAACTGAAGCAAACTTGTAGTAGTGAAAATGAGTAACAAAAAGCGCTGTGTCTGTTGTGCCCACAGTCAGTGTTACTGGGTGCATTGCCCTGGAACAGTGAGAGTGGATGGATTACAACATTAAATAGTTACAACTGCTTTTCTGGTGATGGTAACTCCATAGAACTGTCCAAGTAGATGAGATCAGGACATGGAATCTGAAACTGGTTTGGAGCAGTAAAGCAAATGGAGAGTTGGGATGGTATTGTGTTGGGAACCACAGATGAGCTCTGTTCTGAAGTTCCACTCTGTGGGTTGTGTTTGGTTAGTATTTCTCTCCAGACAGTGAACAAAATGAACCAACCAGGTAACCAACCAGGTAAAGTAAGGATGCTCCATAGTGTGTTCACTCTGCTGCTCTCTGTGATGACAGGTTGCTCTCAGTGGTCCCTTGGGCAGCACCCTGGGAAGAAAAGAGGGAGCATCTCTATGGGGACACTTTCTCAGCCACTTTCTTTTAGTTGTTTGTAAACCTGTGAAATCAACTACTATTAATGTAAGCTTTCATAGTTACGGGAAATACGTATCAGATGAAAAGTATGTCCCAGATGGGTATCAGTTCTTGTGGTTCAGGTATTTTTTTAGCTATCTGGTCTGTCACTTACTTGCTCTTTTTTATTTTTTAATTAGACTTTCCTTTGGGTCTTACTCTGGCCCATTCTCAGTCCCTACTGATGATGGTCTGTTTTAAAGCAGGATTTCTGATATCCCCATTGGCAGAGACCAGCATTAATGAGCTAGTGAAAGTGCTCAAAGATCCTCAAACACCTAAGTGGGAGTATTTACTTTTTCCTTTATACTGTAACACTGACAGCAGCTCCCCTCTGAGTGCTTCAATGAGCAGGTCAGTGCCAAGATGTGTTTTGGTGACGGCAGAGGTGGTGAGGAATAGAGGAGGAAGTGATTGCGTGAAGTCACTCGAAGTCCCAAGGCAGGATGTTCCCTCTTTCCTCGAGGCTAACCCTGTGTAGGTTAGGAACTCTGTAATTCCCTGGGATCTGGATGCAGTTCTCTGGCTTCCCTTGGTGTCGGTGTGCCTGAGCTGCTGCCTGGGCTCTGTGGCTCCTGTCCCACCACCCCGGCTGCTCCTGCTGCCAGGCTCTGCTCTGGGCACTGGTGGAGGGTGGTGTTCCAGGGCAGTCCCTGAGGAAGGATGTGCCACCAGCTGGTGATACACCTCGCTGTTGCCTTGCCCTCTTGTGCCTGACGGGCTCCAACAGGACTGGCACTGTCTCCTGCCATGGAGCATCCCTGAGTGTGGCAGCTCTGCTGCTGCCCTGAGAAGGTACCAGCTCAAAGCAGGCAGGGCCTTCTGGCTGCTGCTGCTTCAGCGCTAAGCTGCTCAGGTTTGGATTCTGCCGATCTTTAGTTCATTGTCTTTTGGGTTTGATTGTCTGATGAGATTATTTGTGCAGTCGGGAATGAGGGATTTTGCATTCTGTCACCAGATGAAATGGCAGTTTCTCTCCACTGTGGTTTAAAAGGAACATCCACTTCCAGTTGGGGTGTTCCATCCCTGGAAGTGTTTTAGGCCAGGTTGGATGGGTCTTGGAGCAACCTGGTCTAGCGGAAGGTGTCCCTGCCCGTGGCAAGGGGTGGAACAAGAAAAGACCTTTTAACAGTAGCATTAGTCTCTGTTTGATGTAATTAAAAGCAAGACTGCAATGGTTTACTGTGGTCTGTCCGTTTTCAGAGTTGCAGGGTAGGCACTGAGTACAAAGGGAGAACAATCCTTGTTTTTTCAGCTGTCCTTCCCTGGGATGTGTTGAGGGCAGAGCTCTCCAGTTGCCTTGCCCACCTCCCACACAGCTCTGCCCCAGCAGAAGCAGGAGACATGCTGTGCCCTCCACGTCCAGGGGACCCTGAGGCTGCAGCCGAGACCTGCACAGGGCATCTGGTTTATGGCTGCATGGACAGCGTGGAGCTGTGCTGGCTGGGGCTGCCCAGGGCCACCCGTCAGAAATAAGGGAACCTCTTTTGGATTTTAACATGTTCTCTCCCCGTGTGCTTGCATCAGCACATCACTGATCATTTCAGACTGTTCCCTTTTAGAGTGGAAGTAGTTTTCCAGCTTGTGCCTGTTAGTTCACAGCAGGACATGGAATACAAGCTGTAGAGACTCAGTATCAACAGAGAAATATTTTGGATGTGGTGTTTAAAGTGCTGAATAGAGACAATGCAGTGAGAATTCCACAGGACAGATTAACATCGAATGTGTGTTCAAAGCAGCAGCAAATTTACAAACACTGTATATTTGATTTCATGCACAATGAAAGAAGCATTCTAGGTTTTCGGTATTATAATTGCATCCTATTGCTGACTGTTTAGTATCTAAGATATTTGCAGTGTACAAGACTAACACCTGGAATAGCCTGGTGGATTTCTGTGCCTCCTGTGTTAGATGCTTGTGTGTATCATAGTGTGCATGTGTTATGTAAATACTTTTGTAAGTAGGATACTTCATAAATGAAAATATCAAACACAACAGCTAATCAGCACTGAGAAATTCTTTAAAAGTGGGAAAAAAACCCACCACTTAACAATTTAATTGAAGTGTTTGAACTCTTTCACCTCCCAGACAAGGAGAGGTTTTACTCCTCTTAATGATGTCAGGTTCTCTTTGAGGGGAGTTGAAAGAGTTTATTTGTATTTTAAATCTCTAGAAACTAATTCAAAGTTTAGAAAAGAAAATACTAACTTAGAACACTTGAGATAATTACTGTGTGCTATGAATCTTTTATGTGGTTAGGAAGTGGTGCTCCCCTTGCTGCTTGTTGCTGTTGTGCCAGTTTGTTCCCCCTGTAGCAGCTGCCAGCCCTCCAGCCGGGGGCACAGCTGGATGTGTGCCTGGATGTGTGACCAGAGCTGGGTTAGAACTGGCTTCTCTCTCTCTTCCAGGTCGTCCATGCACACAAGCCCCACTTCATGGCTTTACACTGTCAAGAATTTGGAGGGAAAAACTACGAAGCTTCCATGTCTCACGTAGACAAGTTCGTGAAGTAAGTGCTGGGGGGCCGTGGGTGGGCACGCCGGGGACGAGGGGACCGAGGGGACGAGGGCAGGGGCGCTCGGTGGGCCGGGCAGCATCCCCGGGCAGGGTTGCCCTGGGGGGATGCGGGGCGGCATCCCCGGGCAGGGTTGCCCTGGGGGGATGCGGGGCGGCATCCCCGGGCAGGGTTGCCTTTGGGGGGATGCGGGGCGGCATCCCCGGGCAGGGTTGCCCTGGGGGGATGCGGGGCGGCATCCCCGGGCAGGGTTGCCTTTGGGGGGATGCGGGGCGGCATCCCCGGGCAGGGTTGCCCTGGGGGGATGCGGGGCGGCATCCCCGGGCAGGGTTGCC
>JAWWEE010000159.1:34757417-34888970 GCA_035221455.1 Xenops minutus
GGTGCCCACATCTGGGGAGGGGGGGGCGGCGGCGGTGCCCACATCTGGGGAGGGGGGGGCGGCGGCGGTGCCCACATCTGTGGAGGGGGGGGCGGCGGCGGTGCCCACATCTGGGGAGGGGGGGGCGGCGGAGGTGCCCACATCTGGGGACGGGGCGGGCAGCAGCCCCCCAGCCGTGCCCAAGCAGCGCTGGGGACTCACGATCCATTCCGGGGGTGCCGGAGCCGATGGGAGCTCCAGAGTGTCCAGGCAGGTGGCTGTGCTGGGGACACCCCAGGGGTTCCTTTGGGCAGTGCCGGGGACATCACAGCACAGAGCAATGCACCTCCCTTTACATGGGCAATCCCTTCTTTCTCTTCCAGAGAACTGTTATCAAGTGATGCAATGAAAGACTACAACAGAGCTCGAGTTTACCTGGATGAAAACTATAAATCACAGGAACATTTCACGGTAAATGCCTTTATTTCACAAGTTTGGTTCAACCAAAAGTGAATTTCTTCATTTTGAGGGTTTTGGCCTGTGTGGGGCTATGAGCTGTTTCCATCCATGGGGTGTGTATGTGTTGGTTTCACAGGGGTGCATCCATTTAAAATGAGTGGAGTATCAGTGTGCACAGACAGTATTTTGTTTAAAATGATCATCAAAACCCTTTTTTCCTCCAACAACTAACCTTGGTGGCTCAGAATCACCTTCCATTCCAGAACCTGGCAGTGTGAGGTGGTGCCAGCACCGAGTGTGGTGAGCTGGTGAGGGATCAGGGGTTTCCTGGGGTGGCTGATGACCCTGCTGGGCTGGGGCACAGTGACAATCTATAACAAAATGCAGCCTTTTTTTTTAAAGATGATCCCACTACTTTATAATATTGAAGTTATTTTATTTAGCATGAAGTACATCTATTTTTGATGCTACTCTGGTGGATAAAAAGGCTGTTATGGAAGATGACAGGAATACCAGTTACAGATCATGTACAGACCGTTTGTGTCTCTGTGAAGAACTCTGCCGTTTGCAAAGTTCCCAGTTCAAGATTTCTTTTTTCACATACCAGCATTATTTTTTAGGCACAGTGTTTTCTTGCAATATTCCCCAACCACCTTTCTATTTCTCCCTTTCCTGTCATAAATATTAGTTCACGTACTTTTCTTCTGATCCTTCATTTACTAAAGTTGGGCCTTCCTGGAAAAAAAAATTCAGTCAGTATATTTAATATTGCTTGTACCAATATCATTTTCCATGAAAAGCAGTGTAACTGAGCACGTGTTACTATTATTTGTTTACATTGCCCTCTGTGGAACTGGCTGGGAGGGAGCACTCAGGAAGGGCTTTACAGGTTGTGGTGACAACTCGAACAAGCTCCTGGTGCAGTGCTATCATTCAAGGAGACATGTGACCCCTGAAAGCAAAGCTAGTGGACAAGGAGTGTGGGAAACACGGTGATTTTGCCTCTCTATGCAGACAAGGTGAAAGCAGCACAGGTGTTCTGGGATCTGGGTCTTGCATCATAGTTTTTAAAGCACAGTGAAAAGGTGGACTCATAGAATGATGTTTCTGTCTTTTTTCTGTCGTTTTCAACCTATAAGAACCTTTTAGAGCTGAAACAACTCAGTGTGAAAAAGAGAAAACCTATGAGTGATTATTCAATGATGTTTTGTGTTACCATCACTGAGAGAAGTATAAAACACTCCCCTGTGTGCTAGTGGAGTGTTTTATACCTCTGCTGTTAGACTGTAGTAGTAGTGGCTTGAAACCAAAGCCCAAAAACCTAGAAAGGAGAGAGGATCACCTTTGTACCGAGCTCTTTAATCTTCTGACTTCTTGGAGTTTGCTCTCTGGCATTGAACGCTGACAATGCACATACACAGTTCCTGCAAGTGTTGTCAGGAATCAAAGATTCATAGAAATGGTGTTTTACACACGTGCTTTGAGCTGGCAGTTCTCCAGCTCCTCTGCTCAGTGTGTGTGTAACTTACACACTGGGAACCGGGAGTTTCACATGTGGTGTGTCCATTTAGGGTAAAGTTTTGGTCTTATCTCCAGTGTGGTTTGGCTTGCACGATGTCATGTGTCTCCCTGTTGCCTCATTAGCTGTGTTTGATTGCAAAGTTCTGTAACTTCTGTGGGCTTTTTTCCATCCCTTCTAAGGCACAGACTTGGCAGCAGATGGTAGCCTTGTTGTTATTATATTATTACCTCTCTGTCTCTGAAATATAAACGTTTTTCACATATATTGTTGTATAATGCTATTTTCTTTAGAAAGGGAGAAGCCGAAGCAGTTGCAGTTTGGTTAACCTTTAGCCCTGCTGCTCTCACATCCCCTTTTCTAGCAGTTTTGGCATAACTTCCTCTGTAAGGCTTTCCTTGGCTTGGCTCCTGCAATACTAAACTGGATTTTGCTGGCCACAATTACTCAGTTTGACTGCAGCAAGAGTGACAGGGAGGTCTGAGAGAGCACTGTCAGCAGCCTGTCCCCTCAGTACAAAGCCTCTGTCTCCAGCTCACAGCAGTGTAGGGGGTGAGTTCCACACGAGAAATAACAACCCACTCTGAGAAGAAGGTGTCTCTAGTGGAGTGATCTAGTTTTAAAAACTCTGATAACTCAGTGTGTATTATGGATCAAAATAGTTTATTTTGCATTGTCCCAGACATAAAGCTTAATATCAGGATTTGTCATTTATGGTCACATGTAGCAAACATGGTGTGGAAGCGACTAGTTGTAAGTTTTGGATTTGTGGGGAGAGGTGTTGTGCCAAGAGAGGGAACTGAGCTTTGGTGGGCTGGGTTGGTTCTGCTGGGAATGGGGGTAGGATGAGGCTGTGTGGGCTTGTGTTCCACTCAAAACTTACTAAACTCATTGCCAAATAACCCCCAGGCTGAGCAGCGAGGGCATAGCCAGGGAAGGTGCTGGGGTGGCAAGTCGTGTCCCAGGCTTTGTGGGTCGGGCTGGCGAGGGAGGCAGATTTGGGCAGTGACTCCTGACCCAAGGGTTTGGTTAAGGCCAGGCCTTGGGAGCAGCAGAGCTGTCACGAGGAGCACGGGGATGAAGCAGCTTGTGTCGTGCTTCGGAGACACGCAGCTTTATCAGATTTAAAAATGACCTGAAGATTAATCTCTTGGCAGAGAGCGGCTGATGCGTGTCAGCTCTGGGAAGGTGGCAGTGCTGGAGAGCTCCCAGCAGTTATGGATGGGGCTGGCAGGTGACAGCCTCCCCACGCCTAATGAGGGCTTCCCAGAAATTTCGGATTAACTAGACTGGCAGCTCTGCTGCTGTCCCAGTTCCGACTGGAAATACTCATGGCACACAAGTGTGAACAGACCGGCTCCCATGCTGGCCAGAGATTTCAGACACTCAAACAGCTTGGCAAGGCTTTGTGAAAGGCAGCATCCTGCAAATCCATGTTTGAAAGCATGAGACTTTATCTTTGAAAATACTATCTATGAGATAGATCTTGGTTTCTGTCAGAGAGTGTACAATTAGTGAAGAGAGAAGACAGAAATAAGAAGGTAGAAATAGGTAAAAGGCTGAAAAGCTGAGAAATTCAGTCCATTGCTTTCATTTATTTGTGACTCTGCCCAATAGACTTCACTCTTAATAAAGCAGATATTTGCAGTTGTATTGATTTTTCCCAACATCCCGTTATTTATGTTCTCTGTTAATTTTATTGTACTTGGTATATTTCATGTAAGGGGTAAATTATAAATCTTGACACTTTTCTATGTGAAAAGTTACTCAAAAATATCGTTTGTTGAACTTTTACATTTTCATACTTCTGAAATAGCCCAAATTAATGGTAAATAAGGCGGTTTTATCTTGGAATAAGAACATTCATACTGAAGCTGAATAGCAGCCAGAAATATGTAGATGTTTTCATCAAATCCATGACTTGTTTTTATATGGAAAAAAGTCAGTATAATCGGTGACATTTTTATTGTAATTAGATAAAATGTAGTTTGATTGGTGCCCTCTATTTATTGATTTCTGGAGTACTCAATTAAGGTTTTATATTGCTTAGCAAATGCTTTCTTTTCTATTTCATTGTTCAGAGAAGGCAGAGGAAGCCCCTGTGTAGCTTAAACCCCCTTTCTGTGTTGAACACGTGGTTTCTGTAGGCTGAGAGAGAATCTTTAGTGCGTCACGTCAGTCCCGAGAGTCCTGGCAAACCAGACCAGTGAGCTGGTCACCAGCTCCTGCCTCCAGTGTTCCGTGGGTGTGTTGGGAGCTGCGTGGCTGGGACAGCCCTTAGCTGATGTGCAGAAGCATCAGCTCAGTGCAGTGGTTGCTTTACTTCCCAGTATAGGTTTGTTTTAAAAAAACAAGTGGAATCGTTTGTTCCCTGCCCACCTGCTCAGCCACAGGTGACCTGGCAATGAACAAAGATCCACTGGGCTCTACATGTGATGTGCCAAAGTTCCAGCTTCCTCCTCTCAGTAAGGGTGCAGTGCATTGCAATTAGTTCATTGCATAACAGAGTTTCATTGAAATTAAAACAAAAAAAGACTTTTTTGAAACTGGCATTTCTGACATTTTTGGATTTTGCACTTCCAATAACAATAGATGGAATGGAGAGAGGCTGCTGTGCTCACATAGCTCCCTGCTTCCAGAGGGCAGGTTTGGTGAGATAGTGATTGAAATGAAACCTCCCTTCAATAACCACCAGGGAGGTGGACAAAGACAGGATACAAATGGAGAATACAGCAGCAACAGGCCTTTTTCTGCCAGGCTTTCTGTCCGTGCCCCTGCCAAATCCACGCTCAGGTTGTGGAGGCCGAGAGGTTTTGGGTGCTGAAGGTGGCAGAGGCACTGGTGCAGCCATCCCAGATCCTCGGGGGTGCCCCCATCCAGCTCGTGCCCTGCTGCAGGTGGCACAGCGCTGTCCCTGGGCAGCATGGGGCCACCAGCTGGTCCTGGGCTTGGTGCCCCTCGGCAGGGGCAGGAGACACCAGCCTGGGGAACAGGGAACATGAGGAGAGTCCGGGCACTGCCGGGGTGTGTAGGAAAGGTGGTGCTTTTTGATTCTTTCCCATGATTGTTTTGATTTCACACACTCTGCATCAGTGGTTTTGTTTTAATGTAAAATGGCTCTTGCTGAGGTAGATAAAGCACTGATGGCCTGCAGCAGCATCTAAGACAGAGCTTTGCTCAAGTCATTATCCTTAATAGCAATAACCTGAGCCAATATGATGGGGGGCTCTAGTGGGGAGCAGTGGTCCTAAAAATACACATGGACAACATGTTAGTAATGTGTTATTTTACCTTGAAATTATATCTGCTTATTACTGAGAGAATAGTAAAGTTAATTTTTGTTAGATTAATGATACTTGAGTAATATTTTTGGTTGAGCTGAGTTCAAATAATTGGCCATTAATTGAAAAAGGAAATTGAAATGAATTTATCTTGTACATAAATCATGTCATAGTTATTAATGGGTCCTAGAAAATATCGGCCTGTTCCCAGAAATGGATGGTGTACACTGATTCTCCCAAGCTTATTAGCAATTTCGAGTTTGGTTAAGTAAAAAAGATGATTTAGGAAGAGAGACATAATTGAATTGAATATTGGGGGAATTCACATGCCTGATGAGTTCTCAGCCTGCTTCTTCATTAACAGTTTTACAGTGTTCAGGCTTTACAGAAAGGCAGGATTTCCCCAGGAGATGGAGCTGGAGCACCAGACTGCAGTGCTGGGGTACCCGTGGCAGCCTGGTGGGCACTGGGACCCTGTACTGGGGGCGGCAGGGCACAGTGGGGCACACGGTGCCATGGGGGCGGCAGGGCACAGTGGGGCACACGGTGCCATGGGGGTGGCAGGGCACGTTTGGGCACTTGCTGCTGATGGGCTCTCAGGACACACATGTGGACACTCAAGCACACACGGAGCGTGTCCTTGCCTGCAGCTCTGGGGAGGCCAGGGAAGGTTCTGCTGCCCCTGGAATGTCGATCACAGTCTCAGATGTGTCACTGTCTGCCACTGTGACTTGCTGCTGAACAGGAGATTTTGCAGCATTTTCTTGCTTCTCTGTTTACTGTAGTCTTCATTTGAATTTTCTTCTACTCACATGAGCCTGTTTCCACCTTCTCCTTTTTTCTTCTTCGCCTTTCCTTGGAATTCTAGTTTGTATCAGTGTTTGTTTTTATAATGATACCTGTGAAGATTATGCCAATTCAGAACAGTAGGAGTTTGTCTAAGTGGGTGGCAGCAGCAGTGCCTGGCAGAGATGTGATCCCTGGAGGGAGGGATGGGTACAGAGCTATCCTGCAAAGGAAAGTGATGCCACAGGAGGAACCAGGAGTGTCACTCAGGTGGTCTTCTCAAATTAGCTCCTTTGGGGTTCGTCTCAGGGAACAATCTTTTGGGATGGAGGAAAGTCCAGACTCCTTTGTAAGGCACATGTGAGAAACCTGCGAGTGTTCTGTCATCACCAGCCTCCCACATCACTCCTGAGCAAAACCTTCCCTCTGCCTCACTGCTGTTTTGGGTTTTTTCCCTAAGAAATAAGTTAGTATAAATATTTTAAACAACTCTTACTCTGCCAATTCTCTGAGGTGTTTTTTGGTACTCCAGCATGTGGGAGCTGTGTGAGGCTGGTGGCAGTGAGAGGGTTCCTGTGTGCAGGGCTGTGTCGTGATCCTGGGCGAGGGCTGGCAGGGCAGCACCCAGGTACTTGCTACTCAGATACTTTTGTAATCTTTACTTTCTACTAACTCCATTCCTGGGTAGAATAAAAGGAATAAAACTATTTGAAAAACATATTAGTCTTCCTCATAAAGGCCCCTAAAATGGCAGAAGCAGACCTACAGCCATGCACTGAAGTGCTTCTGGAGAAGTGTATGTACTAGCAAAAGGAAAATGGAAAAATGAGGGTTTAAAGCCCATTTGTAGGAAATACAAGCAATGCAAAGCAGGATGGAGCCTCGTGGTGGCAGTGCCTGTCAGGGATCAGGGCTGGTACCACACTGTGGAGGCTTTGCTGTTTCAGCAGCTCTTGCCTCATCGTGTTCATCCTCATCTTGTTCATTATAACACAGAATCTCTTCCCATTACATCCTCCAGCTTTCTGAGGGGTTTTGATGAAATATAGGGTTGGGAACTTTTAGAGATGTGCATCACGAAGTTTGACCTCTTCATTAGCTTTTATCTTTTTCTAATTGAAAAAACCAAGTTCATGAAGGGAGTTGGTGAATGTCGAAGATAATCCTACAGCTTCTGACAAAGTCCTGGAAAAATGGTTGTAGAAGTATTGTCATTCTGTGACATGGACATGTATTTACAACAACCTGAAATGAAATCTCCCACTTAATTTCTTAGGGAACTAAATTGTCTGTCAGGTAATTGCTTCCAATCTCTTTTGGACGGGAAATGGGATCTGAAAGGTATTTTCAAAGTAGAACCTTCCTCCAGTTTTGACTTGTCTTTTCTATGCATTTTTAAAATAAATCTTTTAACATGACAACAGAGTTCTTGCTAGCAGGAATTTCATGGTTTATTTTCCATCTATTTTCTGGCAATTCTGTGTAATTGGGAGAGGAGGAATAATTACAAAACAGTGAGGGATTTCGCAGATCAGTAGCCCAATAATGCAGCCCTGGGTCAATCTCTATTGTTTACAAATGTGTTGGTGCTAAGGAAATTGGTGATAAAGCAGCATCTTTATCTGCAGAATCGTTACTCTGTTTGTATCAGCTATGGATTTACAGTCTATATGGAATTGTATTTTCTATGGGTTGTGGATTTTATATTCAGAATTTCACCCTGCAGTTGTGCAACAGGCTACGTGGTTAGGAAAAACCGTGAGGTTATATGTAAGGAATAATTATAACTTGGTTTTATAGAAACCTATGCATCTAAAAATCAGCTGAAATACTTGAAATTAAATTATAGACCGTAGTGTCTGAACACAAGAGGAAATCAACTGTTTCTAAGCTTTTAAAGGTTAAAAAAAGACTTTTCCAGTTGCTGCTGGAGAGGTGAGGCTAACCCCGAAAGCACAGCTCTTCTTTGAGGCAGGGATGCTGTGCTGACAGGTCCTTGGGAGGTGCCTCCCCTGTGCCCATATTTCCATTCAGCATTTCCCAGGAGCTGAGGGGCTGCACGGTGGCTCGGGGGGCACTGGGGGAGCCTGGCCAAGGGAGATGCCCCACAGCAGCCGGGGCAGCCCCACTGCCCCATCCCACACCAGTCCCAGCCCGCAGGGTGGCACAGGGAAGGCTCAACCTGAACTGCCTCAGACCTTTCCCTGTGCCCTCCCATGCTTTGTGGGAAGTCTCACGCTGGACAGCCGGGGGATTTTGTTTCCCTTCCACTGGCAGCACCAGCAGGGCTCTGGGAGCAGGTCCCATGTGGGGCTGACCCTCCCGTGGGGCAGAGCTGCTCTCGTGTCCGTGCAAGAGTCTGTGGCATTTCTGTTTGCTTCTGCCTTGTTGCATATTTAATTATTGTGTATTCTTAAAGTAATCGGTCCAGGGATTTATGGAAAGAGTTATTGGTTGGCTCAACACATACCTCAAACAGTAAATCTTCTCAATCATCTGCCATTTGTTTGACAGCTCTGCTTTTGACAGTCCAGTGATACTGCAGATACATTCCAAGGCTTTAACTTGGAGTCCTTGGCACCTTAGGGCTTGTTGCCTGCTTTTGGCATGATGATTCTCAAGTTTCATTTAGCTTTTTTCCCTTTTTTATAGTACATAATACTTACATTTATTCTTCTTGAATATTTATTCTTGATACATAAATTTGTTACATGTAAACAGTAAACAATTTTGAGGGAAAACTGGCTAATGACATTTTCTGATACTGTGAATGGAATTCAAGTCTTGTTTCAGGCCTTTTAACTTAGTGAGTTTCTTTGCAGAAAGGAGAGCAGAGGGCTGCTGGGTGCCTGTCATCCATGAGAGGTCTGTGCCAAGGAGTAGGAACTTCCCACGGTGCTGCCCTCTGCACGTCAGGGGGGACACGTGCTGGTGGGCACTGAAGTGCTGGGGAGTGGATCTGCTCAAACCTGACCCCCCCTTCGAAGGCACAGGAGTCTTTTCAGCCCCCTCTTTGGGCTGTGACCATGGCGGGTGCCCAGCGCCTTGCTGACCATTGACCAGCAAGGCCAGGACCATGTGCCTTGTGTAAAGGTTTGCCAAATGCTTGGAGAATGTTGAGTATTTAATAGAACAGAAGGAATGATAATGAAGAATGCTGTTATCTGCTGAAACTATTGAGGATCTGAAACAAATAATATAGTAAGTGCTTTAATTTGAAGTTTGCAAAGCCTCACATGGATCCGCTTTAGAAATCTGGTGGCCTAGTTGCTAATTTTTGTCTTTCTACAGGAAAAAAGAAGCCTAAGGTATGGGGCAGTCAGAAATCTTGTTTGCATTTGTACGTGGTTGGGCGAAGGGCAGGGCCGGTTACACATTGCTCGAGCAGAGCCATGGTGTTATTAACAGCTCTTTTCAAGTAATGTGTGTGAGGAATTTGGTTTGTGTGACAAAATGTTTGATTTGGAACAGTTCTGGCTTTCAAGAAAAGATGTGAGATTGGAAAATGTGAAAATAATTGCTTAAGAAATTAGGAAATGCTGCTTAAGGCTCTTGCTAATGTGTTTGTCTGAGGCATTGAATTAATTCTTAAATAAGAGCAGCATGACTATAGAGAAATCAGATGTATGGTGTTTACTGATAGAAACTAATGGGTTTATTAGAGTTTGAAATTGTTATAATGCCGCAGTTGTAGCCAAAAAGAAAGCAATCCCTGAGGCTGCTCAGTCCCTGGCTGTGAACATCTTGTGCCAGTCAGGCTTCACTGCATAGCTCAATGGCTGTACATTACAGAAAGGCGGGGAGTGCACCTATTATTTCACAATTAAACACAAGTGAACAGGAGCAAAAGATGGAATTGTGTTATGACACCTGATCGTAGCTCAGAATATGTCTGTTGATGTGGAAAGCAGCAAGCAGCCCAGTTTCCAAGGGAAAACAGTGAGTGAGGACCAGTGGAGCTGGGCTGAAACCTCGGGCTGTGCCAGTGGGGGCCGATGGGGTTTGGCAGTGGAGCCATTGCCAGGGAGAGAAGCCCGTGACAGAGGCTCAGCAAGCACCGAGCGACACCTCTGGAGCACCGCAGGCGTTGGGAGGTTTGGATGCAGGCGTAGAAATGCCTCAGACACACTCCCTGCTTTGTCACACTTAGCACTGTTCGCAGCGTGCAGACCCAAACTGGAACCCTCTGACACTGAGGGAGTGTTTCCACTTCGTTTTAGAGGGCTTTCCAAGTGTCTATTGATCAGTGTTCCCTAACAGCACAGAAATAATGTGTCTAATTTAACTGGCCACATGGAAGAGTATAGAAAAAACATTAGTTATCCCTTGAAAGGCTTGGAACATCGATAGGAGGACATAACATTAATGACTTTCCTATACACGAGCTTCAAAAATGGCTAAATGAGGAAGAAATTACAAATTTATTTTCCTATAATTTCAGCAGTTGTCTTGTTTTACTGCACCAGTAAAACATTAAGCAATGAAATGTCACACAAGGAGTATTTTCCTGATAATTTGTCTGACATGCAAAGCATATGAAACAAAAGAGGAAAAGATGGAAATGTGGGGTTCAGTCATTTTGACAAATTTAGTGATTTTTGCTCGTGAAGTCTGGCTGAGAGTCTGCTGCCTCTGTCCAAACTATTCTAAATATTGCTGTTTGCTGAGTGGCTCACTCTGCAGGAAAAGCTTTGTGTCTCAGTTCTGGTCTTTACCCTGAATGCAGGTTGCTAATTTTGCAGTAATTTATTACATAAATGTGTAGCAAAATGAAAGCTACTGATCATAGTGATTTTTTTTTTTTTTAATAAACAGGATAAATACGAGGTCTCCAGAGGTTTGTGGTAGCAGTTGTGGTTGGGAAGGAAGAATTGTTACCCATTCCCTTCCTTTGGTTGTGCAGTATCAAAGTGTCAAAGAGTTTTAGGTTAGTTTCATTCTATTCACCTTTTCCAGGTAAACAAGAAAGATATAAAATCTGATTTCTGAATGAAGCAAAACCTCTCTGAATGACCCGCTGTGGTTCTGTGCAGCATTTATCCTAACATTTGGAAAAGGCTTCCAATCTCTCATGAGGAGGCATGTTTTCCTGTGCTGGAAGTCATTTCTGTACCACGGTTTGTAGACATCCATGTTCTCTGTCTTCAGACTACAGGGTCTCTCTTACACCTGCCTCTAATAAGCATAGGAAAACTGTGCTCTAAATAGTAATCAGCATCTGAAAAGCAGATTCAGTTTATTCCACATAACCAAGGCAGTGAAAGGGCAAAGGTTTGCTCAGGTCACTGACAGGGAGGGGCATCAGGTTGTCCAAGAGGGACCATCAGATGCTATAAATAACCATGGCAGGTGTAAATCTGCCTTGTACAGTGTTGGGGCTCATTGTGATCGTGTCTGTAGCCAGTGCAGGTACTCTGTGTGCCAGTGGTGAGCTGGTCCATGTCCCGGGAGAAGGCTGGAACAGCACGTGTTGCTAGGGATGACTTGGAAATTATGGGAAATAGGGCTCCTCAGAGACTGGGACAGAACTCGAGTGGCCTTCATAATAAAAGTTCATAGTTAGTGGTTTGACCCCTCACATTAGGGCAGTCTGTGGGGTTTGGACCACAGAGGAAAGGAGGTCTGAACGGGTGGGTAATATGTGGGAATGTCAGGAACAAAGTCCTAATGACCAGGAAATGTATGGATCCTGGGGGGTGGGAGAAGACAAAGTAAATCATAACTTTAATGTAAAAAAACAATCAAACCAACACATACAGAAAAAAACAAAACTAACAACAAAAAAAGCAAGCACCTAAGCCTGCAACAAAAACACAAAGCCCTCAAAACCCCCTAACTTGTTTTGCAAGAATTTGTATCTCTCTCAGCTAATTACAGTAGTGCCTTACTAAGATCAGGCTCAGAAGGCTGATCTGAATTTCCAGTGCACCAGAACTCTGTTCCTTTAGCCATGAGACAACACAATACCACTTGCAGAGTGTCTGTAAATCTTCAGGGGTGCAGTGGGTATTAACAGGCACGTAAAATGCTGTGTCTCTCTACTGGCTGAGCTGGAAGGATGTGTTCCATAGCAAGGGTGATGGAGTGGAGAAGTATGGGGAGCATTATCCAAGGTGTGTGTCTCCCTCAAAGCATATCCAGTGATGAATGTTTTCCAGGGGCCTTGGATCTGTCCTCAGTCTTCAGGCTTTCTCCCAGGTGAGAGATGCCACCTCATGAACTCACTCCCTGCCAGGCTTCCAAAGAGCACCCAGGATGCTAGGGCTAGTCTCAGCCAGGTTTAAGTGTTTTCTATCTCCTAATACTAACATAACTGTTAAAAATGTCATTCTTTGACCTGAATCCCTTGGTTTCTGATTGACAGAGATCAACAAACCAAGAATGTTTACTGAGTTGCCAAGATTTAATTGGCAAATTAGGTGCCTTGCAGTGAAATGCAGTCTGTTCCTTCTGATCAGTGTCACAAAAGCTCTGGTTCATGTGTTTGGATCATTTGTTAGTCACTGCAGTTCTGTGCTCTTCTCCTTCAGGACTTGGATTTAGAAGTGGGCATCTGTCCCTCTCTACAGAAGAGGTGCACGGGCGAGACTGTGTGTGGGTGCTGCATGTGTTCCTCTGAGCCCTAGGAAGTCTCCTTACCCTGACTTTGCAGTGCTGCTGATAGTGAGCCAGAAGCTGCTTGGCTTTCAGTTAATGTCATTACATAATGCTGCTCCTTTAATACGACCTTTAGCTCAGACACGTAATTTGGAGAAATAGTCCTGCATTTACTTTTCAGTTAGTATTCTGGAGCACACCCCAGGAGGATGACTGTCATTTATTACTCTTCCAAGCATAGGACTTCATGAAGGCAATTTTTTAAAGAGTGTGAGCTATTAATTATGCTGAGAAAAGAATATGTCCCTTGGAGCAGCCCATCCACAGAGACACATTTCCTCCTTGTCTCTGCTGCTTGTTTTCTAGGACACACTAGGAAGAAAGCGTGAGATTTCCCCATAAGTACTTCTTACTGGTAGATGCTTTTGCCATTTTGGTCTCCACGTGGCTTCAAGGGAGTTGTGCTTTCGAGGAACTGATTACTGCGCTAAGTGACAACAGCTGTGTTGTGGTATCACAGTGCCTTCCTGGAGGTAGATGTCACCATTTTGATACGGAATTGCTCAGGGGTGTGCAGGTAGTCCTGGGTTTGAGTTGCAGCTCCGTGGCCACGAGAGTACTTGATCTGTCCGTAGAGGGTGGTCTGCCTGCAGCAGCTCCCTGTGCAGCACACACATGCCAGGTAAGCTCGAGTCCTCCAAGGCCTGCCAGCCGCAGGTCCCACGGGGCTGTCCCCGTGCCACGCGTGCCCTGTCCCTGACCTCCATGGTACTGACCTGTGCACAGTGGAACCCGGGTTACTGCTCTTCTCAGAATTTAGGAGTCGTCCTGTTCATGAAGCAATACGTTAGCGTTTGTGTAGTGTCTTGGCTCTTATCCTGGAAGGGTGGTGCCATTGAGACAGGGAGTTTTGGAGCCCCAAGACTATGTCAAAGGCGCCTTTGAAGCTGGCACATCACAGTGGGAAGGGGCAGGCAGATGGAGGCAGCAGTGGAGTCAGCTGCGGCAGCACAGTTTGCTTTGGCTCCCGGAGCAGCAGCGTGTCCTCAAGGGTTGCAGGAAGGAGCTGTCAGGCAGGGCCAGTGCTGGGGCTGTGCCTGCCCCAGCCCCGCAGCACCAATCGATGGAGCCACCAGAGCCGCAGGGATCCTCCCTCCTGCTCTCCCACCCGACGCCTGCCAGCCACCAGAACAATATTTTGAAATTTATGGAAAATTAATTATCGATTACAGATGTGCCCTGGTTCAAGGAAGGTAAAAACGAATGGATGCATTTACGATGAGGGACGTAATCCGCTTTGTGAAACTGATTGTCTTTTGCTCTGCTCCTGCCCTCCCTCTCTTCCCCTTCTCCGTCCTCCTGCTCCCTCCCCCTTCCCGTAGGCTGGGTAAGAGACAGGCCTGATAAAGTGGGAGAAGCAAGATTGGTTTTCTAAGGGCACCGGGCCCTTCATGACCAGGTAAATCATGGGCTGTCTGGCGCTGGGGCTGGGTGATGACCTGCTCCCTGTGCCGCGGCACCGCACCCCCCTGCGGGACGTGATGATGTGCACCCGGGCGGCTGCGGGGGGCTGCACTGAAGGTGAAACTGTCATATCGATCTTTTTAGCACTAAAATATGAGCCACTTTACTCCGCTCCCCGATGCTGTGATGTGAAAAATAATAACTCGGATCCAAATTAAAAATATTGATCTCTGGAAGGTGTTGAAAGTAAATAAACACCTTCCGAAGTTTTCGGGTCAGCCAAGAAATGGTATTCAGCAATAAATGTGTCGGCATGTCAGAATCCAGGGTTCTTGATCTGTTTTTCCTTTCGAATTGATTTTTCATTACTTACTTCCTAAAAGTGTTGGAATTTGGTCCTCTACCGTTAAATCCCAGTGTTTGGGCAAATTATTTCTTTGGGGCTTATGAGGTGCTCCTAATCCACTCGCTCATTGATTGATTGATTTTTGACTCAATAAACTTGCATTACCCTTGCTTTATTTAAGGCTTCCATCATAATTTTTTGTACATTTAGGCTTGACTTTTTTATTTCCTTCTAACAGATGAGCTGACATTGGTCTATCAAACATGTGGGAAAACAATTGCCACAAGGTTAATTTTATTGCTAGCTCCATGCATTTTAAGTAGGTGCCAGGTATTTTCCACTGCAGGCTGATAAATTGCAGTTGAACCACTAAAGCATAAGAATGAACAGAAGCACTGTAACAACAACAGAAACCCCATAGAAATGGATCACAGAGCATAAACATTAAATGGATTATTTTTGCTTCATTGGTTTAACTTCATTTTACATCCGACCAGCAATAGGTACGTGACAGTGTAATGAGCTCTTTAACTGGGACTCACTCGTGCCTGGAGGCTGCAGCATTGTGAACTCTTGGGGTGACGGTGTTTAGGTATTTTTGGTTAGTGGAAACAGTAAAATGCAGTCACCTGCATTTTCAAAAAGTCATTTTCTCTTGCAAAGCAGCCAGTTGAGTTTTTGATATCAAAATGTTCTTCTGAACTGATCTGTTGATGTGGGTGTTCTCTGTCAGCATTCACGAACCTCCTTTGGAAGCTGTTCCAATGATGGCAGGGTGGGAAAGGCACAATGGGCACCGGAGGCACTTCTTCCACGAACAGAGAGAGAAGTTTGTTCAGTGTTAAAAAAGCCCCTGAAGCAGTTCAGTGTGTCCTGCAGAGCCTTTGCTGCACCCCGGCTGCCCTGAGCCAGGTCTCACGCCTTCGCACATTTCCATGCATGGGAGCTCCCATTTTGCAGTGTTCCTTGCCTGGATTTACTAGCCAGGGCCTGACAGTTCAAATATAGTTAAACTCGTGTGTTTATTCTGTTCAATTCAAGGAGACGTGATCAATTAAGAGGAATAAAACTGGAGCTCCATAAATTACTTGATGGAGCTGATGGTTCTGTTCACTTGCCACTGTAACTGCATCTCATCAGCCAGGTTTGGCCTTTGTTCACATGTAGGAGTTTGATTGAAATTCCTGGGGTGCATACTATTTCTTAAATGTTTGTTTTTAAAGTCTGCATCTGTTGGTCTGCTATTCCTGTGCACAGAAGAGTGCTCCCAGAGCTGCAAGGCTTGCATGTAAGAGTCTGTAGGTATCACCAGCCCACAGTTGTTCCCCATGTCCTAGGAAAACTGGCTGTTTGTTTCATGTACTTTCATGTCACCTGTAGGGAGGGCAAAAGGAGGACAAAAAAGGAGATTTTTACTAATGTGAATGTTGTAAATGCAGTTTGTAACCGTGGCATTCTTCTCCTCTTTGTGTGTGCTAAATAACAAAGATCCTGTGTTTATTTTCAGGGACATTTTTTGACTCTGGGTTAATGAATATTCTTAGAGTTTGATCGTAAAATGTCCAGTTCAATAATCAAAAAAATGGTAAGGGGGCAGCTCTGTAAGAGTGCCAAGAAAACAGTAAGTTAGTAAAAAACCCACAGGTTCACATGCTACATAGAGATGGAGAGCAGGAAAGAATTCCCAACAGTCTTTAAATGTTCTTTCCTTTCTTCATAGCTTTGCAGTCATCATTCTGTGGGCATCTTTGACAGCTGTGTTTAGCACAGCAGCACTTTTCTCCTTTCCTCTTCAGGAGTATTTCCAAGTGGAAAAACAGTATTAGGTTTTATCTTGGAAACTAAAGACGGTCTAGTCCCACTATGTATTTGGGTATTTTGCTCTATTTTCAAAAATGTTTTTATTTCATTGGCAAAAAGGAGAACTTTGAACATCATCCTTCTGACACCTGATAATACCAGTGCCTGGGTTAAGGGTTTTCAGGGCAGGAGCATCCACCGCTGCTGCAATGCTGTGGCAGTACCTTGGTGAGCTCACGTTGCCCTTAGCAAACTTCCCCTGGTTGTGATATTAAAAAAAAAAAAAGTCAGTAGCTGTTTAGGAATTGTAGGTTATGTTCAATTTGTCTGTTTAAGTTAAGATCAGTGTTTTGCCCAGATTGTCTTTTAATTCAATCAGTTGTCACTAGACTTTCCTAAAGAGCAAGAAAAATATGTAACTGACAGTCTGGCAAAGGTTTGACCAAGTGTATTGTGGTTGGGCCATATATCAGGGGAGAAGACAAATATGATTGAGTGCTGTGTCATAGCACCACGCGTGGGAAACAAATACTCTGCACGAAATCTATTGGTGAGCAAACTGAAAAATTGTTAAGCTCTTAAAGAGCTTAAAGGCTTGTTAGCATTTTCTGACAGAAACCCACTGAAGCAGAGAACAGAAAGAGTCAAAGAGTCACAATGGCTGATTGGGAATGCAGATTTGTGGTTCTGTTCAGCATCCGGCTCCATATGGGCCCTCGTGCTGGGACTGGGACAGGGACAGCAATGTCTCCTGGTGCCTGAGAGCCTCTTTGCTCCATGGGCTGAGATCCTCCACAGCTGCACAACTGTCACCTGTGCTCAGCGTTCATCATGTTCCCATTGTCAAATTGCAGGAAAGTCATAATAATTTTTATAAAGTACAGCTGTTCTTGGTAGGTGTTTGGATGGGTTCTGCTGAAGGGGATAAACCCATAGTGTTCAGCCACGTGCTGCCTCACTGAAAAGGGTTTATTTGCCCAAAACTGGTACCTGGTACAGAACGTTGATGAGGATAAACAAATACCTATGTAATGTTGGATTTGTTCCTGCTAATCAATGTTATTTCTTTAAAAGCTTGCAATTTGAAGAGCAAAGTGAGGTTGAACACTTTTTTTACCTTCAACAGCAAAGATGTGTTTTAACAATTGTGAATGAATCTGTAACTTGGGGTGAATTTTACCAAGGCTTCCTCCATTCCTTAGGCACTGAAATCAGTGATAATTAATAAGCTTTGTAAAGCCAACACGGGTCACCATGTGCATGATAAATGCAGCTATTATTGTACGTAGGGAAACAGTTAATGTGTTGCTCCATATGGTGGGATGTTCACTAATGTTCACTAACATGCCCTCCTAGTAATGCAAACCAGAAAAGCTGTAGTAGCACGTACGCAGGTTTTAGATGAGGAGCAAGGTGAAGTGTTCTAATAATGTATTCAGGCTCTAATTTGGAAGTTGTGTTTTCCATTCTTTCCTTCCAGCCAGTGGGTAAGGAGCTCTGCTCTGCCCAGGAGGGTTAGGGAGCTGTCCTCACCCATACCCTGGCTGAGCCACGCTCCCTGCTCTGCCTCGAGGGAGGAGCTGGATGCTTGAGGAGAAATGTCTCATTCAATTCTCCTAGCATGTTACTCCTCTTTAGTATTTCTTCTATGGATTCATCTGTCTGTAGAATCCATGTAGCATCACATTGTCAGCACTCACATCTGGATTCATTTTTTGTGTGGCATGACAGGGAAATATTTGAAGAAATATCTGAAGCTGTTGGTGCAGATACTGCATAACGTTGTCAGTGGTCATAATCTCACTGTGGTGTGAGAACAGTGTCACTTCCTGTTTCCTATTTCAATTTAAAAAAACAACAACAACAAAACCAAAACACAGACAAAAAAACCCCACCAACCAGAAAATGTCTGTTTAATTTCCTCTTTCAATTTCTTGGAGAAGAGTACTCGAGCACTCCCTGCTACCAAGTCCAGGCTTCCATATGCTCTGGCAGCAGCCAAGTCTTCGTGCCTGTCACTGATGCAAGAAGGGAAAGAGGAAAGCAATGCTTGAAGGTACCAGGGGAATCCCAGAGCAACAGTGGCCTCACTTGTTTGACATGCTTTCTGGGCAGTTTTTTTGAGATAGCAGTTTGGTTCTGTTGTGGTGCAGAAGCTTTATAATTGAAAGTTTTCATAATTATCAGAGCAACATGTAATTAACTCACTGTAGCATTCCTGTAGCCTCCCACTTCTGAACATCATTATCCCAGTTCTGAATATGCAGCTATCCCTGCAGGAAGGAAGCTATTTTTCATTTACATTAAACGGCACTGGGGATTTGGGTTTGAGCTGTGCCACAGCAGCGGTTCCTGCGTGCAAGGAGTGACCAAACCCACCACGTGCCATTCCCTCAGCTTGCCGTAATTTTAATTTCAAAATTGTTTGTGCTACAGTTAAGGCATGTAATTTATAAACATAAACTTCTTTTTAAAGTTCAGTTGTTTCTTTTTATTTTCTTCATTATTGTGAAATATTTTTCACAGTCTTTGGTTGTCCTTTCAGGGTTCTTCTTTAGACAGTTCATCTAAGAAAATCTGTGGGTTGATAGATTTTCTGATTAAATACTTGAGACACACTACATGTTTTAATTGTCCTGAGATCCATTTTTCTTGAGAGTCTGTGGCAATGTGCAGTCTGCTATTTAGAAACACTGATTGATGAATTCTGCTGTAATTTAAACTAAAAGTTAATAAGACAGGCCTACATGGATCTGATGCAAGTTATTAGACCTGTAAGGCACTTTAATATATGCCATTTATTATTCAAAGAAGTGCAAGCCAAAAATGTTTCATGTGCACTAATAAAAATTCAATATAATTATTTCAGAGAACTTCAGGAAATGCAAACGGTCAGATAAACTGAATTTATTAAACGATATCCAGTGACAGGAATGTTGATGGACCTCTCAGGCACTGCTGGGGGCTGGTGGTACCTTTGCAGTAGGAATTTGGGACTGCTGAAACTTCCCTTGCAGAAGAAGTTTTCTGCTGTTCCTTATCTTTGAGTTAAATCCATGACATACAGTGTTTCATTTTTGCTATCTGCTTCAGAATATCAAATATTGATGGCTCTGTCCAGTGTTTTGCCTAAATTGCTGTGGATTTCTATATCTTGGAGTTAGAGATGAGCTCAGGTAACAATGGCTCAGCTACACTTTCAGCTGGTCAGACTTGAAATCCAAACCCACTATGGCTGTCTCATAAAGTTTAAGGTTTTCTATTATTAAAATCTTGCTTTGAAATAATAAATGACTACAGGCTGTCACAGCAGGGTCTGGAAAGGCCAGCACGTAGAATGGGCTGAGATTTCATCTGAGCATAGTTGAGTTTTATAGATCTATTTATGAGATCCAATACTGTAATGATGTAATTTTACTTGTCTAATAAATGTAGCTGTACAACGACGGATAGCAAACATTTCTATTGTGACCAAAATCCTTTAAACTGCAGCCACTTTGATCTCAGAGCTCATGCTATTTAATAAATGCTGGCCATTCTTCTAACAATCACAATTATTTAAAGGGTTTTCAAAAGGGATAGAGCAAATCAAATAAAACAATTACTGTTGTATCTCATTCTGAAGTTAAGTGTATTTTTTATGTGGGTCTTGTTTAGTGTCTCCTCCCAGTTTTCATCCATTATCACAATAATTGAGTTTGTAGCTGGAATTAAATTTATCAAATTGTGTTATCCTCTTTTGAAATTGGATAGGTATCCTGGCAGTGGGAGCTAGAAGTTAATCTGCTTTGCTAAAGCCTCCAGTGGCACAGCGGCAACAGGATTGAGAAGGCTCAAACATTTTCCTGTCACCCTGGACACGATGTAATTTCTCCTCAATCCCTTGTGCAAATAATGACATTTGAATCGAGCATTAACAGGCTTAATTACTTTAAAATTGTCATTTTAATTTACACTGATATAGTATTGATCATACAAGCAGAGATTAAGCTGTTCACTGGAGCAGATGATGGGGAATTAAACATTAAAGGGTCCTCGTGGGGCTGAGAGGCCGCCCAGAGAGTGCCAGGAGAGGAATGATATTTCTCTGTAATGAACTGGCGGCATGCAGGGACATGAATCTTTGGCCTACTGGAAAAAGGGAAATAATGGGGTTTGGGAAGCATTTGCAGGTTATTCATTCGCTGCCATGCACCAATTCTCCAGTGATTCATCCACCTCACCAACATTTATTTATCTAGCAAATTCAGGAGCTCTGACCTTTCTGCTAAGTACATTTAACATAAGACGAAGTGGAATATTTCAGGTGTAACTTTTTACAAATATTAGTTATTGTTTCTTATTTCTGAGTAATATTAAACAGAGTTATTTAATCTGCCATCCATACTTGCGCCCATTTGTGCGACTCATGATGAGCAGATGGACTTCATAAAGAGATCCAGGTATTGTGGGACTCGATGAGGTCCTCAAAGTCCTTGACCTCATTTAGTTACAGTCTGATTTCCTTCTCTGACAAACCTGAATTAAAGTTAATTTAAGACAAGCTGACATGAGTTTATGTGGGCGATTATACAGCGTGTAATAGTAAAAATGACAACTAATCCTTGTAAAGCCTCTAACCTAAAAATGTCACCACCCTGGAAGGAGGTATGGTTTAAAAGTCCTAGCAGATGTATATATGAAATACTTTAAGGCAAAAAATTTCATTTTGGTGATTTGGGTTTGCCTCATAATTTGTTTGAAATGTGGTGAGGAAACACGTATTGCTATTTTGATAATTTGCAGTGTAAACACTCAAAATTAAATGTAAATGCTAAATTGTACAAAATCAATGTTGTGTTTTCCTATATAGAAGCAAGTTTACGTTTTTCCCCTATCCTGAGCTAGTAAGCAGTTTTCCTTATGCCTTGTGTTTTAGTTTTATCACAGAAAACTATAACCAGCAGTGTAACAAGGTGGGATAGTGGGTGAGTCAGGGTACTTGCAGTCATTGCAATTCAAAATCAAGTGTCTCCTTTCTGAAAATGGACGTTTGCCATTTAAGAGAGCATAGGGCCAGATCACGCCCTTTGACTTGAAGTGTTCAATTCTTTTCAGTTGGCAACTATGTAAGTTCTTGAGGAAGTCCACTGAAGTCAATAGCATCTATGTGTTTGTTAGTGTGGCTTCCTTGGGATGTCATTCCTCTTGCATGTAATCAAGGGACTGATCCTTAAAAGTGAGGAAGATGATGCAAAATGGAAAGCTGAATTTTCTCAGTGCTTACATTTTTTCACTTGAAGCAGGAAAATGCATTGAATAAAAATGTAAACTCTTGCTAGATCCAGAAGGCATGGGGTTAGGATCCCAGAGTACACAAAAGTGATTTGTGCTTGGGTTTTTTAAGAAAGCTGTCTTCGAAAACTAAATAGAATTTGTGTGAGCCTTTTATCAGAAAGGATGTTCTGACTGGGATTTGAGAAAGGGTCTGTGGGTTTGGTTTTCTGTAATTACAGACTTAAGAACATACTTGCTTACTCTCTGTTCCTTGTGGGTTTGAGTGCTGTTACAGGTCTAGTAGCTTTTGCTTCAAAATGTTCCTGTTTTCAGTGAAGACTGAAATGCTGGAACCTGCCCTGCAGGTGAGGAAGGATGTGCAAGGTGAAGTGGAGTATGGCTTCCACTCAAAAGGAGTTGCAAAGAAAGGGCATTGTGTGGCTGAGGTAGATAGAGAAGGAGGATGTGCAGGCACACAGCTGCTCCAAGCAGAGCATCCCATCTGAGAGCTCCCACCTCCTCCCGGGGTCTGTCCCTGTGTCCTCCCCAGGTTTGTCCCTGTGTCCTCCTGGGGTCTGTCCTTGTGTCCCAGCACGTGGCTGAGCCCAGGCGGCTCCCCAGCAGTTCTGCTCCTGGAGCAGGAAGGAACAGTCTATCTCCAGTTCTTTGTAGGCTAATGTATCGCTGCAGACACTGGTATAGACATCTGAAATATAATTAAATGGTAGGAATGCTCTATTTGTCTAAACAAGACAAAGCATGGAATGGGTTCATTTGACTTGAAACACGTAATTAGCATAACCCTTCTGGATGCTTGTTTTATCATTTGCAATATAGTAAAAGATTGATTATCGTACTGTACCTTTTGAATGTCATTAATAGAATTGTTTTGTCCACTTGATTAATATGTTGCCTCAACCTCAGAATAATCAGATTAAACTAGGTTGCCCTGTTCCTTCTGACTTGGAACATTCCTATTTCCATGCACCAATTTCTCACGAAGGCCCCACATAAATTGTCTTTGGTGCATTTTGTTATCTCCAATGTTTCAGCATACATCCAGTGGGGAATCTCTCCTGATACTATGGAATGGGTGTTGCTATAAAAATGGATTTTATAAGCTGGTTAACTACTCTTTTCTAAGTTTAGACAGTGGGGAGGTAGAACTGGGGTGTTTTCATGACAGTTCCTGTTACAAATCAAGCCTCTGGTGTCCACATATTCTAAAATTTATCAGATATTTTAGGTATTATTTCCCACCAGGGATCTCCATTTTTGAATGTGTGAGCCATAAGACATTAAGGGTTTGTTTTCATTTTTGTCTTATTTTCTAAACCAAACCAATTACACAAAACCCTGCACCTCGCTCTTTGCAGGAGTCAGTACTAAAGGTTTTCAGTTGTGTGATAAGATCTAATATTCATGCTTGTGATCTGTCAGTTGTTGGCTGCATTAAATCAGTGACATCCCAGCAGCTGAACAGGTATTGCAGCACTGATGTTGTCTCATCCCAGTTAAAGGAACGTTTCTGTTCATTGAACACATTTGTCTCAACACACTTAGGAGTGAAGTTTGTCTATCAGATCTTTCCTAAGTCCAGAAGAACTGAACCAGGTTGAGCATAGGGCCAGTCACTGCAAGGCAAAGGCCAGACCCTGAGTAAGACGTGTGCCTTGTGTGAGCTCTGGGAGAAGCTGCATCTCCTGAGCTGGGCAGAGAGGACAGAGGGACACAAAGCTTTCCCTCTCTGTAGGGAAGTGGTGTGTGCTGTGAGTACAGGGGGTGTGTGTACACACACATTTGCTGTAAGAGATGTAAAGATGCATGAAGATTCAAAATGTCTTCACAATATGTGAATGAAGCACAAGCTTATGCTCCAGAATTAAGATTTAAGTTTCTGTCTACCTGGGTCAGTGTTTGAGGTTACTAAGTGTTTGAGTCATTGAACTTTAAGACTGCATTCATCACAGCTTCCTAGACTAATATAAATTTCTTCCCATTAAGTCAATAAGCGTGGTTACATCAGACAGCAGCACTGTCTAGAAACTAAGATTAATGTCCATCATAAAAGTGACATGAAGAGACAACTTGTTTGATTTATACAGACTGTTTCTGTCTTCTCAATTTTAAAATAAAATTCAAATTATTACTTCTAGCAATATAGAGGTTTTCTTTCTCCCTTCCACTGTTACGGAAACATCCCTTTCAGATGGTGGCTTTTGATAATCAAGGTGTGAGCCTGTAGGATGAAAAGCCCTTCCTGTAGGTGGACTAACAGCACAACTGGTAGATAACTTTCCACTTCTTTGAAAGGCCTTTTAATTTATCTGTTTTAGTAAGATAGCATCTTCCAGTTTAGGAATGGAAATGGATTCCTATTTGTTTGTGCTCCAGTTGAGATGTAAAAGGACAGTAGTTCTGGTAGTATGCCCCACTGTAATTCCGGGCTGGAATTCCATCTTGGTTTGTTATTGAAGCTGTCCCAGAGGCCACAGTGCTTTGCTCAGCACCATCACTGCCAGTCCATGCAGGAGCATTGACATCATCCTGAGCAAGAACACAACGTCAGTTAATTCCACTGGAAACTGTAGTAAAGTCAGGCTTTATTTGCAAGTTTGGAGGCTTTTACTCCTCATCTCCCATACTGCCTTTTATCAAATTCCATGTGATCAAGGAGCATCAGTTTTATTTATACGGTTGACTTTTTGTTATTGATGGATCAGCTTCAAAAAGTGCTTTATGGTTCTTTGCTGTTCCTGAATGCTTGAATGTATTTTCTTTACCATTCACTAGCTCAAAGCTAGAAAATAATAGTAATATGGTGGTGATAGCAAGGCCAAAAATAGTGTTTGAGCAAGGTAGTGATGACAGACTAGTAAATTCAGCAATCTTAACTCACTTTTCATATGCTCTATAGAGTCCTTTGGTTTTGTTTCTTTAAAATTTATTCTTTTTTTAAAGTCAGGGGTGGGTATTGAAGTGCTGCCTTTGTAGGCGAGGCCCCCACCATGAAGATGGTAAAGCCTTTGAGTGCAGCTGTTATTGTTGGTTTGGGCTCAGCACTGTGGATTCCCCTATGGCAGTTCAGCAGCCGAAGTTTCATCTGAGACTTCCAAAGGTAAAGCATTAATGGAAATGATGAATTGCAGTTCCAAGCAAGATATGGCAAACATATTTCTAACAGGTCCTTCCTGAACTGTTTGTGGTGTTTGCTGTGTGAAATGAACTCTTGCAGCAGGGAGGGTGGCATCCTTCCAAGTTGCCCCTGCCATGAAGCTGGCTTTCTGCTTCAGGATAAATCCAAACGGAGGTGCCCGGGCAGCTGGCAGGTGTGGGCCCATCCATCCTGGTGCCGGTGTTCATCTCCAAGCTCTCAGCAGGATGAGCAAGTCTGGAGGTGTGAGCAGCATTTGTGCTCACTGTTCATGCCGTGTCTGTCACAGAGGGGCAGCCTCACAGAACGAGCTCCCTGTACTTCAGCAAGTGTCTTACCTGCATCTGCAGCACTCCTGGAGTTTTCTTTTCCTAGCATAATGCAATGCTCTTGGGATTTCCACGGTGAGAAGATGCCTTTGCTTGGTCTTTCCTTCTCACAGCCAGTGCTCTGGAACTTGTCAAGTCTCCCCACAGTGAAAGGAGGAGGAGGCAGTAGAAACAGGCCATAGCAAACCTTTTATTTCAGGTTTGATAGAATGTTGAGACAAAAGGGCATTAAGGAGTTCCATTTACTGTGTTACCAGTGAGTCAGAGTGACAGTGTCTAGATTCTTCTTGAGTAATTCAGTTGGATTGACAGAATTTTGAGAGAACAGTGTTTTTGTCTGTCATCAGAGCAGTGGAACCTGCCTGTCTGTAACCAACTTGAAGTGAGTGTGCTAAATACCTTTGGATTGTAAGTAGACAGGAATATGTTCCTTTAAAATATGATTATCTTAAAATATTACTTCATGTAAGCCAGATATTTGTTTGAGTTGAGATGCAGGCGTGGCTGGTTTGGGGTGCACCAGAAATTCCACCATTGCACTGAGCTTCGAGTCCAGGCTCCACACTGTGCCAGGAGTTTGCAGGGGTGGTCCCAGCATTTCCCCTAATGCCAGAAATCAGAGCTCCATCAGGCTGCTTATGAGTGTACAAAATGTACCATATTATTGAAACTTTAAAAAATCAATTAAAGCTTTTCTGTAATTGTCCACAGATATCGTGTGCTCCAGTTGAGTGGCAGTAGGTAATTTGTAAACTGGTTAGGTTCATTGTTGGCCATCTCTTAGAATTGATTGTCCTTTAATTAACTTATCTCTATCATGCATGTAATGTGATTCCCAATAAAAATTACAGGATTTTAATTGAAATTGAAAAGTTATGAAAGGTAGAAATATAAATAATATGTATTATATAAGTGCTTACTCAAACTCTCGTGGACATTCTGAAAAGATTTTAATAACAGGGCAGGTTTCCCACATGATTTAATTATCAATTGACTTGACTGAGTATTTAGATTAGAAGAGTATAATTTCGTTTATTTCATAAAGAAAAGCTTTACATCTTTATGTCCTTATTGATTTGCCAATACTATTTAATGAGTTTCAGTTCACAAAAGTTACATTAGTTGAAATACATCTTTGGGCTTGGCTCATGCAGCCTTACTTTGGAAATAAAACTGCTTGAAGAAAATGCTGAGGGTAGTTTAAAGTTAATTATGACAAAGTATTGCTCTGAAGTGTACAGGAAGAAATATACAGTGGCAGCAGGCATTTGGTTATTCTGCATAATAATTATTTTGTATAATTTCAGGAAAATTAGTTTCTTTTCACTAGTCCTGTTGTTTTCTTGCATTTGCTAAGCCAGATATGCTGCATGTTTTCATTTATGCACTTGGTTTTAGTTTGCATACACTGAAATTTTTTTTAGGATTCTTCCTAACCCAGTTTTTGGGGGTTTTATGGAACTTTGACAGAGTAAACTTAAATTGTTGCATTATTGCTGCTTTGCTTTATATCACTGTACCTTTATGGAATCAGTGCATCAACTGGTGCAAAAGGGCACAAGAATTCAAAATACCTAACCACATAAATTGTGCTGCTCTTAATTTCAGTGAAGTGATGCCTGTTAAGAGGTATTGGGTTTGGCCCCTTGTTAGCGACAATAATTAAAGCCCCCATATGTTCTGCATCTTTGTCTGTGGCTGAAGTGGCAGCACACAGAGCAGGGCTGTGCAGTGACTGCCCTCGGCCAGATCTGTCTGCTCAGAGTCACTGCAGGGCCAGGGCTGGTGTTTAATACCCACTCTATCAACAGCATCAGGTGAAAGACAAAAGCTGGGAGAGAGACCTGTTTTCTACTGTGGAATATTTTGTAGTAAATTGGAAGAAATCAGTAGAGAATGCTATTCAAATACGGGCAATTCTCATTGTATTTGTGATTCAGTACATAGTGGTGGTGATACAAATAAACCTCAGTTTGTGGTGGTGTTTTTAGAATTTCAGACATTTTCTGCATGTTGCATGGAAGCCTGAGAACACAGGTGTAGGGAGGGTGTTCAGAAGGGGGTTACAAGCACATTCCCCTTGGCCCACGTACCTCTGCCCTCATGCTCTGTGGTAAGGGACTCCAGGTTTCTCCTGAACGTGTCAGGCAGCTGGTGTTGCTGACCCAGCTTTGAGTTTGCAGTTTGGTGCACTGAACAAAGAGCTGCTGGGCGGTCTCAGCTCCAACACAGCCATATCTGGGCAGCACCAGGTAAATTCACAGAATACCACACTGGTTTGGGTTGGAAGTGACCTTAAAGGTCATCCAGTTCAACCCAGTGCCGTAGGCAGGGAACATTCCACTAGTCCAGATTGCTCAGAGCAAGGACCGAGGTGAGACAGATTGTGTCTCCTGGGACATCAGCCTTGGAAGGCACCTTTGTGCTGAATATGGAAAAGAGTATCCTGAAGTGGGACTTTGTGCAGGGCAGTGTGGTGAGGGGTCCTACTCACCCTCGTGGTTATTTTTTGTCACATGGTGTGTAGGCTTTGTGCTGGATTCTGGCTTTGGCTCATGGTGGCAACAATGCCGTCCCCAGCAGCGTTCCTGGATGGCAGGGCTGCCATCGTAGCTCCTGGGTTTGCAGCTGTGTCACACTTCTGGCTGTGAGGCTGCTCAGGAGGACTCTTGCACAGGTACCACGCTGGTGTATCTACGCCAAAAGCACCAGAGGGGTACAGTTTAAGTTATTAATCCCAGCTTCTCTGGCAGATTGGCATAGCATTGTGTTTGCCTTCCTCGTCTCAAGCAAGAGAGAAAACTGATGATTTCAGTGTCCTCAAGGTTGATGCCCTTGCAAGAAGCTGTTCTGTCCCTCAAATCTGTGACCCTCTTTTGAGGCTGCCTTGTTCCACTGCAGTTCATCTTTGTTATGGTAATTTAAAAATCTAACAGGTTTATTAATCCTGCAGAATTTATTATAGTCAAACATGAGATATTATTAAGTTGCTATTGTACAGAGCATTTACCCTCACTGTTGGAATGACTTGTCCTCTGCATTGGCAGACACAGAAACATTCATTTTGTTTCCTAATTAGGAGAGCTGCAATCAGGAACCATGACAGGGTTCAGCTCCTCAGTGTACGGCATGCCAGGTTCCATAGTGCAGGCTTTATAAAATTCTCTTTAATTCAGGAACAGAATATCATTAACTTTGTAAGTGGATGAATACAATGGACAAGCAATTTAATTAACTTCTAACATTGGATGTTGGACAGGAGACAAAATGAAATTATGCACATATTTCTTATGCAGGCAGTCAACCTTGAAAGGGGCTTGATTGTGATGGGTCAGACAGGGGGACAACTTTGTCCAATTATTTGATGTTTAGTCCTAGAATATGAAATTTGAAATTTGGTACTTTGTAAATCAATCATCTCTTATTTTGAGGCAGCTACAAAGGTTCTCTGAGATATAAAACAAGCACCAGTGACTGTGACACGCTAAATACAACCTTTTACCACATGGTGCTTTCCTATTTGAAGATGACCTGTATAATGCTAAATGAAATGGGCATTAATGCCTCCTCATCAAATTGAATTTGCCATCTTGAGTGTATTATGTAAGAATATATCAATGAAATACTGAATTGATTTAAATTTTTTAAAATTTAGATTATTTAGAATCAAATCAATGTGGCAGGAGTCACCCAGCCTACCAGTTTCCCCTAAAATAAAGCACCTTATTTTTAACCAGAAGAAAGCTATGGTAAAGTCTTAAGCACCTGACAGTGTCTTCCATCTGCTCAGAAGCCATCCAGGTTGAGTCCCAGTTCCAGGAGCACTGCCCAAGGCAAATCCTGTCCAGCAGCTTGGCCTGCCTGGATCAGCTGCCATCCCATGCCCAGCACGAAGGGACTTTCCCTGGGCTGCTCTTCCTGCCAGCAGGGCCTGGGTGCAAAAATACATGGGACATAGAATATAGAGTGTAGCTGAAAAATAACAGCCTGCACTTCTGTATCATCTTCTGCAACCTGAGACTCGAGCTCTGTTTTTTGAAGTTCAGGTACTGTTGCCACTACCCATGGGATAAATCTAGCTCTTTGGACAATTTTTGGAGCTTGTTTGTCAGGAACCTTTAACTGCTCAGAAATGTTTTTTGATTCTCCATGAGGCTTAACACTGAAATAACCATGAAGTGTTTAAACATTTACCTGTGTATCTTTTGAGGAGCTCTTATGCTTATCCTGTGTGCTGTGCTCACAGATGGAAATTAGACTTTCTTTCTATCCCTTCCCATCCTGAGGAGCCCGTGAATATTGTGAGTAGGACAGGATGCTTTGCTCTGGCTTTGAATGTCCTCAGCAGCAGTTTTAGCACTGATCACACTGGCTCCCTGCTGTCAGGTCTGTTCAAACCTTCTGGGGCCGAATCCAGAGCGTGGCCCTGAACTGCAGCTCTGCATCCTGTATTCCGACCTCCTCCTTTCCGCACTGGTGCGGAGCCAGGCTGGGTGCCTCTTACCCTGATTGGGGCCTCCAGAGTGCTTGTGTAATAGAAATATTAAATAACAGTGTGATTAATGACTTTGTGAGAGCTCTACTTTGCGTTCAGGAATATTGATAAGTGGCCTTTTTTGTAACTGCTCAGCACACATACACTTCCCTTAGCTCAGATTGGCTCCTTGGTCTGTCACTAATCTTGGTTTTCAGAAAAAGAACTTCTGTCTGATTTTTTTTTTTTTTAAATTGAATAGAGTTTTAATTAAAATACAAAATCTTTTTGTGAAATACGTCAGGATCAAAAGCGGCATTAAGTTTTCTTTGTCAATGCAGTAGGCTACATACAAGTTATTTGTTTACTCACCAGACATGTTTATCCGTAACTCAGAGGTTTGGTTTGTTAATTCTTCTCTTTTCTTCTTAAATTAACTGGTCCCACTTAATATTTTAAAATTGAATGTGATTTTTCAATGGTGGTAACAGAATTATAAAGAGAAGGTGGCAGAGGTGGATCATGTTAGCTGAAGATCCCTCATTTTGTTAGTCTTCAGAAGAGGAAAGTGAAAGCTCCTGGGACTTCAGTTTTGTTCCAGAAAATGTTCTGCTGCTGGTTGCTGTTAGCAGACACCTCTCTGAGGTATCAGGAATGACCAGGATGGCAAACAAGTTTCTTTTTTTATGTTGATCTCTTGATTAAGCATTTAAATTACTTGGAGTTTAGCTATCTCAGAGTTTTTAAAACAGTTACTCCAGTCTGTCATGTGGACAAATCTCAACCTTTACAGAAACACAGACAGGTAAGCCTGTTTGAAAATATTTAAATCTTGGTAATGAGACTAGAAATAAACATTACAAGCTATAAAACTGTATATGAACACCTGTGCATCAGTTGTTTCCTAAATTACATTTAACTCAATTATAAAAGGAAAACAAAAAAAAAGTTTTAATTATTTAGCTTTTTTTTTAGAGGCACATTTATAGTGATTATCCTCCTTGACAGTTTTATTGTTATTGGTCTTGCACCTTGAAAGGGCTGCTCTGAAGAAGTAGAGAGTGAGGGAGCAGTGCTGGGTGTTACAAGTATGTCTGGTGATGGTCAGCTATGACTGAACAGCAAAGACTGTGTCACTAAAATGAGTTGAGAGTGGTTGGAGCCACACTGTGTGTTCTGACAGCTGACTGAAGCTGGGAACACAAGGCAGTGTGAGGTGATTCACTGGGCACAGAGGAGTCGGAGGTGGAACTTCCCAGCTTGGTTCAGCCATATGACTGGAAGAGCTGGTCTGAAACGTTGGCAGGTCTATGCAATAGATTACAAACAAATTAGAATTTTTTGAGACAAAAGAACTTTTGAAGTCAAAACCAGCATGTGGAAATTAATCTAAAAATGCAGAAGGGTCTTTGCAGGTATGGATGTAATAGAGTCAAGAAATTCCCAGGATTTAGTGATTCCTAGTGCTGGATACCCTTTTTTATCCCCACGTGCTGCTTCTGCTTCTGGAATCTCCAGTGCTCCAACAGCACTGGCTTAACTGGGATATGAGCACTGGAGACACTCTCAAGATAGAAGTGCAGGTGGCTTCTTTACAACATGGGTGTTATAAATCAACAAACGTTTATCTTATTTATGTATAAACATTGTATGTTTATGTTGTGATGCATAATATTGATTTAGGTTTTGTGGAGTGAGAGAGTTTGCAGCGCCAATCCTGCCAGTGGTTTTACTCTTTCCCAAGTGGACAATTATTTGCTTTAATGGGAATATCACATGTAAGAGAACAGTTGTTTTTAATACAGACCAAGTTCCAGCATGTCGAGAGTGTTTCTGAAGTTTGTCAGTGAGTATTTGGAGCACACTCACTTTGACACTTTATTAAAGGTGTAATTATTCAAATAGTGTTGGGCTGGGGCTGATACCTGTGTTTGCGATCCGGAGCTGCAGGAGCGGTGTGTAATTGTTTGGAATGGTCGGATCGGGCTCCGGCCGTCTGCGCCTCAGGTGGAGCGGGGCTGTCCGGCCAGGCTCCGTGGCACTTTAATTGTATGTGCTTTGGCTGATAAGTCTAATTCAGGAAATGATAAATTGCTGGACACCTAATTTGTTTGCAAATAAAAAGTGATAGAGTATTTTCCAGTGGGCTGATGTGTGTACCCAGGCTGGTTTCTAACCTTGACTGGGCACTATACGTTGGTGTGCCTTGGCAGAGCCTGCCCCGGGCTCGCCGAGTCGGTGCCTCCTCCATCCCTCCATCCCTGTGGGAACCACCTGTCCTGCAGCTGCCCTTCCTCCGGGCTGGGGGAAGAGGCACTCGCACCAAAACTAACTAAGGGTGGGTGTTTTCACAAAGCGTTGCTGAAGTGCCACAGAAATCCAAGGTACCCAGCGGGCTTGTTTCCTAGCAGACTTTTGGAGCTGTTTTGATGTCGCTGTGCCCTGTGGTGGGGCACCCTGCACAGCAGGTCCCCCATTCCCTCATCAGGGTCCCCCATTCCCTGAGGAGGGTCCCCCATTCCCTGAGGAGGGTACCCCATTCCCTCAGCAGGAGGGTCCTCCATTTCCTGAGGAGGGTACCCCATTCCCTGAGGAGGGTACCCCATTTCCTGAGGAGGGTCCCCCATTCCCCCATCAGGGTCCCCCATTCCCTCAGGGTGCCCCGTCCCTGAGGAGGGGTCTGTCTGGGCCGTGGGGCCGTGGGTCTGTGTGCACAGCCCCGTGTGGAGGTGGCCGTGCCGGGCCCCGGCCGTGGCAGCCATGGCGTGGTGCTGGCCCGGCCACAGCCCTGGCCGTGCTCAGAGCCCCTCGGCCGTGTGGGGAGGGCAGGCCCCGCCACCTGCCTCTCAGGGCTGTCATTTGGGGTCTGTCACACCTCTCTGTGCCGTAAGTGAGTCGGGGTGCCATGTCCCCGTGCCATGTCCCCGTGCCATGTCCCAGTGCCATGTCACCATGCCATGTCCCCGTGCCATGTCCCCGTGCCATGTCCCAGTGCCATGTCCCCGTGCCTCGGGCCCAGTGCCATGTCCCCGTGCCATGTCCCAGTGCCATGTCCCCATGCCATGTCCCCGTGCCATGTCCCCGTGCCATGTCCCAGTGCCATGTCCCAGTGCCATGTCCCAGTGCCATGTCCCCGTGCCATGTCCCAGTGCCATGTCCCCGTGCCTCGGGCCCTGTGCCGGCCCGTCTGAGGGGTGGCCGCTCACACACTGCCTCTCGCCGAGGGGAAACCAATACTGCTCCTGATGCTTGGGTTATAAACATGTGAAATACTTTTTTAATTGCTGGTAGCAGGGCCGGCGGGCAGTCAGTCGTGTCGGGCGTGCCAAAGGCGGTGTTGACATTGAGCAGGGCCAGAAAGGCTGGTGGGAGATAAGGGCTTCCTGTCGGCAGCGCCCGCGCTAATTCATATTCAGACATTGTCATGGGCCGTGATAAATGAATTCCTTGAACTGTATTGATATAGCAGGTTAAACATTGAAAAAGTTGGGCTGAACTTTGACTTTAAATATTCATTAAAGCTAATTATGGATTTTATGACTACATGAATTACAGTTTCTGTGTCATCATGGGCAATTTATTTTTAATATATTTAAAGCAATCTTTATATATTAACTATCACATTTAGTGAGGTAATGCAGTAAATGTTTACTCTGTACAGTAATTAAGCTTTTATTCAGCTATTTCCTTTATGGATTAAATATCCACAGTTGCAATGGTGTACTTTAAAAAGAAATTATGCCAATTAGCTGTTAGAAAAAACTACAGATGGTTAAATCTTAAAACTTTTGTGGCAAAATTTCTGTTTAATCCAAGGAATAGTGTTTGTAATGATGGCAGATGTGTAATCCATCACAACCAATTTGTTTATCTTGCCATCAGTTTTCCCAGATGAGTCTTTTCATATGGAATAATGAAAGAAATGTCCAATACTGTAATGAGTATCATTCTGGAAGCTAATTAATTGCAGTGGACATTTAACTTCAGTCTGCTAGCAGGGAGAAGATGCCTGATCTTCTCTCCATAATACATTTTGGGGGGAGATGTGAAGCTGTTCTGATGAATGTGCGCACTGTACATTAACTGTTGCTCTCTGTGTCTACAGCTGCAGTACAGGTCCACACACAGACGTGGTAGAAAGTCAGGTGCTTCTGTCAGTCCGGAAAAAGCAGTTGTTAATAGCAGCATTGCCTGAGATAATGCCTGGCCTTTCCCTGAGCTCCTGAGCATTTCCGGAGGGGCCATTCTCACAAAAGCCAGGATGTGTTTGCCTGTGTACTCTGCAGTTAGTGACTGTGATATTGAAAGAGGTCCTAGGAGCTTACAAAGGAAATTTTCCCTGCTCTACCTGCTTGATTTTCTTTGCTGGTTTGACTGTTTGATTTCGGAGGTGTTAAAGCCAAGCTGTTACAGTGAGCAGGGGAGACAGCAGAACAATCAGTTTTACCTTTTTGTGTGTTTCTAAGGAACTTGGCCAAGCTAAAAATGAGTATTACTTGTGACTGTGCAACCTGCCTTTCTGCTTTGATGCTGTCTGCTGGTTTAGTTGGGTGTGTGTATATATATATTCATGTCTGTTTACAATGTTTAAATTTCTCTGGGAAACAAAATGTGAATAAATTTCGGTACAGGCACTGGCAGTGACTTGTGTGGTTTCCCTGTGGCCACGGGTGTTAGTCTGAATTGTGTGTGTGCTTCTGGGAGTAACTGGGCACCTCAGGCTCTGATGAAGCCTTTTGTGTCTGGTCAGCCCCTGGCTTTAATAGTAGGGTAGAATTCATAGACTCATGGAATGGCCTGGGTTGGAAGGGACCTTAGAGCCCATCCAGTTCTACCCCTGCCATGGGCAGGGACACCTCCCACCAGCCCAGGGTGCTCCAAGCCCCGTCCAACCTGGCCTTGGACATCTCCAGGGATCCAGGGGCAGCCACAGCTTCTTCTTGTTCTTTTATGCCAGGGCCTCCCCGCCCTCACAGGGAAGAATTCCTTCCTCGTTCTCCTGACTGATCAGTCGTAGGAATTACATGTGCTGTCCCTGTGACCACCTGAGGCCAACAGGTTGACTGGTCTCTCAGAACTTCTAGAAACTTCTGGTACTACTGAATAGGTGGGTTTGATAGTAACTGACCCAGGAGCAGGCAGGTTGGCCTGACAAGAACTTTCTGATCTGAGCCTAACTGTGAGCTATTCATTCATCACTCTGCCATGAGGCCACTGAAATAGAATCCATGACTGGTCTGTTTGCAGACTGCTTGGGAAGTCAAGGAGAGAAGCCTGTGGCTGCCCCTTGCACCTCACTCTGGTGAGACATCACGCGTGGCAGAGCTTGTGCCATGCCCTGCTGGTTCCCTGGGGCAGCAGTGCTCTGTTCTGGCTTGGAGCAGCTGGAGAGAGCTGCTGCCCTGTGCCTGAGCCCTGCCTCTGAATGCTGGAGGGGAAAGGCTACAGACATCCTTAGGGGTGACAGCTGCAGAACGTGCATCGTCCCCGGTGTGTGGTGAAGTCAGCCTCAGAGGCGCTCAGTGCACACTGTTTCCCAGGTCTGCGCTCCAGAAGGGCTGCTGTGCAGAGGGCTGCAGCACTCTCACATCTGCTGGTTCACTGTGCTGCAGCCTCTGTAACTGAGCGAGGAAGGGACAGTGCACAGCACAGCCACTGAGGTTCCACTTCAGTAGAAGCACCTACTTACAGGTATAGAATAGAACTTGTGCTAACAGTAGAAGTCACCCATTTCAACAACCCTTAAAATGGAACAAATAATAGCTTTTTTCCTTGCATTTGAGATGTTTAAAAGTTGAGCTCTTTGGGTGGTTTATAATCCATAATGTGTTCCTCTATTGTATCACTTACTGTACGTGCCACTGCTGCTTTTTCCAAAGGATATTAAAATTGTAAATAAGAAAATGAAGCAAAGTTCTATTCTTTAAATTAATCTCATTTAACTCTATTGTTAAAGTGGCATTTTATGAGAAATAAATTGAATTAACATAATCGCCTCAACAAAAGGGCCTAGGCATTAGGCCCTGGAAGGTTTTTTTACATATATTTCATTGCATTAGGGCAGGGAATTATAAGTGCACTTCATCATTTTTACAAGTCCACATTTATGTACCTAAAGCTGATAAGTCTATAACAATGCGGAAGATAGCGATAGCTGTAATTTCCATTCCATTATAGTTTTTATTCTTTTCAATAGAGTGTTTGGAATTGCACAGTGCAAGCTTGTCTTAATGTTAGTGGTATCAGTTCCTGAAACTTGATGGAGTTACTTCATCACTGTCACAGATTCATTGTGCACGAGTGCTACAAGTGCAGACTATCAAACCAAGTTTTTTGCTACATAAGTCTTCAAAATTAGTTTTTTAAAAATGAGATTAAAACTGTAAGAAGTCAAGCAATGAGTGAATCATGACACTCAGAAATGACGTAGCTTGAGGATGAGTGGCAGTACTGTTTTTAATAGAATTATGACACCTAAATAAAACAGGTTTTAGAGCATCTGGATTCTTCCTGGTTTACTTGTTGATACATTACATAAAGAAGCTTCAGAGTTCATAATTCTGTCACCCACATTTAACATTATTTGCACCTGATTTGGACAGATTGCTATTTCCAAATAGTTTCTTTTGCTTAGTCTTAGACTCCCATCTCAGCTGTGGCATGGGGAATTCTGATGAGAATGAAGGGAAAAGCTTACTGTGGTCAGCCACTGAAGCAGCAGCTCAGGATGGGAGGGAGTCTCCAGCCCAGAGAGTTCTGAGTCTCCTGGGCAGTGCCCTGAGCATTCCCACTGACAGCCCTGGGGAGAGGGTGTGAACTGGAGGTCCTTTCACAGCATGATCCTGCTGTCCTGCTTTGTGGGAAAAAGAAAAGCTCCCTTAAAAACAGCCCTGAGATGTCACGAATAGGCTGGATTGGCCACACATTGCTGACATAGCCCAAGATTTCACATTCCATGATCCCTTTTTCATTTGCTGTTAAATTTTTCAGACTTGCAGCATTTGGGATGATACTTCCCAGATGCTTTCCGAGGCTCCTTTTTTAATTCTGAATGCCACATAAGAAGCTGAAATAAAGCTGTATCTTTATACTGAATTCTTAAAGAGTATTATTATATAGCAAAGTGTTATCTTTATATATGTCAGATTTTGCCCTGTGCATTGAAGAAAGGGATGGACCAACTGGGAATATCAGGTGGCAGTGCTTTTATCTGGTGCCAGGATTTATTTTTTGCTGGTAGCGTGTCCTTGTTGCAGCACAGTTAACCTTGAGTTCTTCACAGGAGTGTCTCCTGCAGTTCCTTATTTGCCTCCTCCATGTTATAAAAAAGAAGCCCAAAGACCCGAAGGAATCTGGCTGGGTCGCAGGGACGTGTACTCATCAATTAAATGTGTGACAGTGTTTTCTGTTGGATGGACTAATATGTCAAGGAGATGGGCAGGACCTCATGTTTGTGCTTTTGACAAATCAGCAAATGTTTAATCTCTGGATGTGCAGTGTATTATAAATAATGCAGCAGTCCCCAAACTGAATAGTGCTCTGCCAGGAGGGGCTCTGTCGTCAGAGAGGGAGAGATGGAATGAAACAAAACCATCCTTTTTGGTTAACGCGTTGCTTCTTTTATTCTTCTCAGTAAGAGTTTATCTAATAGCAGGCTGCTTTTTTCTCAGCTTCTCTTGGGTGCATCAAATGTATTTAAAGGGTCATCAAGTTCTCGTTTAAAATTTGTGAATTTTTTTAATATTCCACCATAAGTCTATTTACACTGCTTTTTCGTTTCTCACTTGATTTTCATTTGCTCTCTTCTAACATGTCATTCTCCTCTCATTAACTGGAGGAAAGCAATATATGACATGACTGAGGAGAAGGCAAAGCAAGCAGCAAGCTCACAGTACCTGTAGGTGTTACTGTGGTGAAGCATTCATGGTACAAATGGAGCCAGGAAGGGACCCTGAGCACCCTGGGTTGGCAGCTGTGCAAGGTTTTGGGAAAAGGAGCATCCAGGGGGAAGACTGGAGCAGGAAGGCAAGGGGAGTTGATGAATTTTTTCAGTCTCAGGGTGGCAAAAACCCGTGTCAAGCTGTGGGGAGGTTGTGGAGCCCCTTCTGCAGAGGCTTGAAGTGCAAGTTAGAAAATTGCAAACTTTCCCTTGTTCCTGTACCACAAGCTCCACAAGCTTTGGGTTTGCTCTGAAAGTCAAGGAGAAATTGTCAAGTTTTTGTGACAGACCAGGGGGACTGTGTTCATGCCTGTGTCACCAATCGTGTCCCTCCATTTGGTGTTTAAATGTACACTGCCTGTGGTGCCCTCACTGTGGTCAGTCAGCTGTTAAGGATCTTCTTTATAATGGCTGGTGAAACTTCAGAGAAGCAACAAAGGAAATTAATATTTTTATAGATCTTAGAAAATTTAAACATTAATAAATTTCTTCTGTTCTTTTTTTCTAATTGAAAACCACGATACTATTTTAATTTTAGTTAGCCAAAGTAGGTATTTTTATAATTTTGTATTTTATTGTTGTTTTTTTACAGGCTCTAGGAAGTTTTTACTTTCTTCATGAATCTTTGAAAAACATCTACCAGTTCGATTTTAAAGGTAAGCAAAGGAATTAAATGTTTTCAATGTACAATTGGCTTTATACATCAAGGCAGCTTTCCCATCCTCTTTTCTGATGGTGTTGCCTGTCAGTGTTCCCATGTTACACAGACTCCTCTATAATGTATGCAGGTCCCTTGGAGACAGGTGTTGCTTTTCTTACCTTTTATAGACCTCTTAGGAGAAGTCAATGGACCGGCCACAGGCTGCAAGCTGGAGCATTAATCATTCCCACAGACCCTTGGGTCCATGGTGATCCGTGAGGATTTCAGAACTCTGAATGGCCACAAGGTTCTCCCATGTAGATCAGATACAGGACCAAGACCTTAACTGTCCAACAGCAATGGTCATTTTGCAAAGCAGCTGAGGTAGATTTATGGCTTAAATTACTCAGGAGCAGAGCAGGTCAGTAGGAGGGTGGCATTGTTTTAACCTACATTGATCCTTCAGGTTGGAGGTCTTGCTACATCTGACAAGTTTAAAAGTAATGCAAGACTATGTATCTTAAATATTAAAAATATTATGAAAATTATTGAATGCTTCCAGAGGTGAATATAGAAAGGATTATGAAAATTTATGTTATTTCAGTTGAGAACTGTGTATATTTAATATAAAAATCTCCTCAGCTTCATTTAGCTCACTGAGCTGAGTCACATTAATACTCCATCTAGCATCCCATTAATTTGAGACACTATTGAAATGGTGGTAACTATGGAGTGAACTAATTGTCTTAATTATATAGATTAATTATTTTTGTTCTCAGTAGAGACAGATTCTTTCTGCTCATGTAATTGAGGGTACAGGGTCTTCCTGCCTTGAAATATTTGAACGATAGTTCTGTGTGTGTAGCAATTCAAGATTTAGCCAACATAAGTCCTCCTGTCACCACTGGTCTCAGTGCTGAAGGAACACTGAATATCACAGAGTGATTTTATCTCTGACAGACCATACAGGAACACTCCATAGCGATGTTGGCACTCCTAAGAGAGGCCATACCTGGGCTTTCTCCCAGACTAGAGCTGCTCTGCAGACACTCAGTAATAAACTGTGCCCACAGGGGGGATGCTGGGGGCCCCAGATGTTGCCCAGGCCCTGGGGGAAACGGTCTGTTCTCCACTGCTGTGGCTGTTCATTCATTCTGCCGTGTGAATGGCTTTGTGTGCCAGTAATCTGTGAAGTGTCTGTGCACACCTGAGCCCACAGCTTCATCCCACCAGCACTGGAGGAGCAGCAGTTTCATTCTGAGCTCCACCCAAAGGTTCCTCCTGCTGGTCACAGACGAGACATGTCCTGCTCCAGCAACACCTGACAGGAAATGACAGCTGCTTTAGGAAAAGAGAAGCTTTTGGGATTTATTAATCATTGATTGGCAGATTATTCGCTACTGTACAGCTTTTAAATGGAAGTGAGAAATTGGAAGGAAAAAATGTAGGGGAGAACAATCGATGGGAAAGCAGTAACCAGATAGTCTTCCAGAAAATAAATGCTTTAAATGGTCAGTGCTTCGTTTTGCTCTGCAAAACCTTAGCAGAGCCAGCAGGGCTGTGAACCATGCACATAATGATGGGTTTGGCCCAGGTATCATTTGGAAGGAAAAAACCTCTTAATAAAAATCCAAGGAAATGGGTGAATTGCTGTTGTAAGTCACCTACTGTTCTCATAACGTAGAGCAGAATCCGTCTTCTAGTGTAGGTTTTGTAAAATATGATCCTGAAGGTTCTCATCTTTCAGGGGAAATGTAAAACTTACCTCTTCTCTTCATGACTATTGATGTTTTCACAGTGTATTAAGCTCTTAAATCAGAAGAAAAATCCAAATGGGTACAAACATTCTCTGCACAAAAATCATTATGAAATTCTGGTTCTACTCAAAAACATGCAAAAAATAGATGTTAATACACAATTCAGTATTCCTGGAACATCACTGTGGCTTTTCAAAATTCACTGCACAGTTGTATGTGACTGAATACAGACTTTAGGAAAAAAAAAGATTGTCTCTGTTTTTCAGATCTCAGGAAGATATATCTGAGTTTTAAAATGAGAACATCTTTTTCCTACAACCTAACATATTATTTGCTGCAGCACAGAGGTGTTAGGCTGTTTTCACAGTGGTCAGAGGCCGAAATATTTGCTTAAAATTTAAACTACTGCCAAGCTGTGTATTCTGAAGGGCCATCCTTCAGGAAAGGGGTTTTAGCCAGTTCCAGTCAACCACTTTGATTCACAAAAAGAATCTTTTTCTCTGGTGTGAAGTCAGAAATGAGTAGAGCTGCTTTTAGCTGGAGACGGGCTGTCTTCCCCCGCATTCACTGCTCAGCAGTCGTGTCAGCGAGCCACTGGCTCACATGTAGGGTCAGTGCCAGTGTGGGTGATGGGGAAGTAAGTACCTCCCTTTGCCGAGGGCTGCCTTTTACTGAGGTTCTCCCAGCAGAAACCTTCAGTCCTTACAGTTCTACCAAGTCTTCTCTGTATCCAAAATGGCATCGGGATCTCTGCTGACACTGTTAAACTTGCTGAAAGAGGCACATCCACCCATGATCCACTCAGAAGGATGCCACATCAGTTTATCGGGGTATTTGTTTAGTTTTCCTGTGGCTGTCAGACCACAGAGTGATTGGCACCTAAAGAGTGATACTTTTTTTCCCCCTGAAGACGTAGTGCTACATTACAGTAAATGCTTCCTCAGATTAGATAAAATACTTTATCTAGACAACTGTAACTGACAGGTTTTTGTACTGCTTGATGTTTTCGCCAGATATCCAGTAGAATTGGACAGTTTAGAGTTCTTGATAATAGTTGGAGTTTTTCTCCTATGTATTCCCACTCAAAACTCAATCCAGTTGGGTAGGTCCAGCTGCACAGCAGCTGCCTGTACTGCTGTGTCAGTGGAGTTTGTAAACTAAGTCAGGGTCTCACCTTAGACATGCCAGTACATTGCCCTGATCAGGAGAGAGACCAAGCATGAAGTGGATCAAGAAGCAGAACCTCTCATTCGTGAGCTGAATAGATCCACAGGAGTCAGTGCTGTTTCTGTCTGTGATAAAAGCTGTTCATTAGAGACTTTGAAAAGTGATGTCCATCACCACTGAGTCTCTTGTACAAAGCCAGCACCCATTCCAGCCTCATGTGCTGATGGCCAAAAAGGCATGATCTGAAGGAGATGGGGGCTGCAGGGTCACTATACTGGTTTAAAAGTAAATTGGCAGGAGAAATGAGCCCAGCTCAAGAGAGATTATAAATCAGTTATAATTTACTAAAAAGTTGACGATAAATACAGTGATTCAGAGGAAAGTGGTTTTAACCCACAAAGATAGATGTATAACCCAGCACCCTGGGACATGAACAGAATGGTGTTTGTCAGCCCCTGTGCTGAGTGCCACGTGGTCCCCCTGAGTGCAAAGGAAAAGGAAAGAAAACCTGTTGGTGAGGATGATGGTCACAGCTCTGTTGAAGTAACGATCGCAGTCTTGTCAAGAGGGGCAGTTGCAGTCCTGTTGAGGTTCTGATCCTCCTTTGGATCCCACAAGTGGTACCAGAAGTCCCAAAACTGGCTCAGGTTCAGATGGGAATGCCCAGTACCTCCCTCAGGGTGAGGAGTTTCACAATGGACAATTTAATTCTGTGAGTCATGGGATATTTTGAAATCTTTGATGGTGTAGGTCAATGTGGCTGCCTATTGTGCCAGTCCCTACTAGCCCATTAGCAGACATGACCCCTCAGGCTGGCTGTGAAGGTGCTGATGCCTCCCTGGAGGGGAGTGATCACAGCTGAGTCACTGGTGTGAAGACAGAAACACTCCTCTGTCTCACAGGGTTCTTTAACACCCAGCTTGTAGCCTGAGGTGTCAGGTGTGCCCTGGGCAGCTGCTGCAAACAACCCATTAATAACAGTCCATCAGAAATTACATAGTGACAGTTTTGGTTATACCCACATAGTGATAAACTGGTCCCAGCTCCTGTAACTAGGACAGTCACAGAACAGCTCAGGAGGGATTCAAGTGCAAGGGTGTGCAGAGACCGGGGTCATGATTAGAGCTCCAACACTTTATAGGGCTCTGGATAGTAGCAATGACACTACCCATAACTGTGTAGCTTCAAGGTGTCTAATATAAACAGGTGTGTTTATACCTGGTTGAGTGGTCCCTGGTTTTCTCCCAGAGCAGTTCAGTGCTTGCACACTTTTGATAAGCCCCTGTTGATTTGCCAGCTGATTTGCAGATGCCGCTGCTTTGCCAACAAGTGCGGGAAGTTGCTCAAAATGTTGAGGTATGTTAATTTTGCTTTATCTCTCTTCCTAGCTAAGAAGTATAAAAAGGTTACTGGGAAAGAAATCTACTCTGACACTTTAGAAAGCACGCCCATGCTGGAAAAAGAGAAATTTCCACAGGATTATTTCCCTGAGGTAGGTACAGCCTGTGGAGCATTCTCATATACTGGGTTTGATTGTGCTTTGCTCTGATTACTTGAGCAACTCCTCTCACTGATGTGGATAAGGGCATATGGAGTCTTGGAATTTTATTTGTTTGCTTGTTGATTTCTTTGACACCCGTAATACATGTTTTAAGTTGTGACATGGATGTACCATATTCCAGAGGAACTCTTTGTATAATAGGAAATCTTTGTGAAGGGTAGAGACAGTGATGAAAAGACTCATCTGTGCATTTAAACCCCAAGAGATGGCACACTGTGCCGTGGCAGGGCTGTCTCAGGGAGCCCTGCTCCTCGGCAGGGTGGGTCCTGCAACTGTGGCTCTGTATGGGGGGATAGGGATTGAGGGGCAAAGGGAGCTCCTGCTGGGGCAAGATTGCATATAACATGGGTACACACTGATGGTGTCCTCCGAGGCTGCCCTCGGACTCCCTTTTGTTCTCAGAAGAACTGCGGAGTGTTGCCGGTTTGAGGTTGAAGGTCTTATGAAAACTAGATACACAAGCAGAGCTGAGGGATTTCATCCACTGCACCTGCAAGTGCAGGCTTTGCCTGCACTTTTCTTTGATGTTTGCTTTGGTTTTCTCTCTTGATTTCTTAAGAGCATCTAGAACGTGAGTATTTAATGGTTAATGTCTTTCTCAAGCCAAGTGAATAAATTTGTTGAATTCCAGTAACATTAGTGGATCAAACAGGCATGTTATTACTTTAATAAAAGGAAGAACTAAATAAACTTTTAAAAATAAATTTAGAATTTGTAAATATACACCTTAGACATATTTACACAGTGCATGTGGGCTTGGCAGTGCATTGCATAGTTACCTGCTTCATGGGGTGAAGGTTGTTCTTTTTCTTGACTGTGATACCAAATTATTTATTTTTATATCTCTGTACTGCGAGGGAAATTGCCTTTGACATAATTTTGCTAAGCTTTTATGTGCTGTGAGTAAGCATCTTAAATACTACTTTGAAGTTAAGTGTTACATGATTTTGAGGGCCCCCGAGGCGGTTGCTCAGGTGCTGGAAGGAGCTGTGGCAGTGTGGGGCACTGGCAGCGTGAGCAGCAGCCGAGCAGGGCTGTGAGTGACGTGCCTGCAGTGCTGGGAGCACTGAGAGTGCTGCACGGTGTGGTCAGTGCTGCCATCCCCCCTCACCGCGCTAGCACGGGTTAGGGATTGCTCACTGATAACTCCCTTAGTTCACTGCGCTTGTTTTGGGGAAATTTGGGTTGACCCAGCAGAATGCATGAGCAGCTTATCTTCCTGAACACTGTATTGACGTGTTCTTGTGTGTTTTAGCCAGACCTCTCATATCACATTTGCAATTTTTTGTATGAGAAATGGTTTAAGACTGATTTCTTTTCTTTTTATTACTGCTGCTTAAGGATGATCTAAAAGTAATTACAATGATTGAGGCATAATGCAATTCAAAATAATTACAGCCCACTGCATATAAAACTAACAAAACTTTCTGTCTTGATTTATGGATCCTCTTGGCAAGGCATAAGCCTCAAATGATGCCTCTGGGAGCAACACTCCAGATAATGTTAGGCCATTTTAAAAAAAGCAGATTTGTGTAGTCTATCAGGCCTGAGTAATTTTTTTTTCCCATAGTGAGAAATTGGTTGTTATCATAGATCACAGATACTGCTCAAAGCTCTTATGAAAGATGAATTAATTTCACTAATGCTTTAATGCAAACCTTTCATGGAGGAGGCTGTATGGTGATAACCTTACTGCGGTCTCTCCTTTCTCAATGATGATTTATGTTGTCTTTTAGTAGATGAAACTGCCTGTATTCACAATCCATCTGCTGGCTAAAGGAATCCTATTAACAGAGGATCTGAGAAGAGACTTAATACTGTAAGGTGAAAGATGTGGTATCCCCTTTCTGGGACACGAAGTAGGAATTTTTTTCCCTATTTTAAAATGTAGATCCCTTTCTGAGAGCACACAGATGAACTGTGTCATCTCCACCTGTTTTTATGCTGGCTTACAGATGGTGGAGCAGGTAGTGACTATTTATTTCAGTAAAAATAAAGATTGTTGCTTTGAAATCTGCAGTAAGAAGCAAATTTCTCTCTCTTCCTTCCCAAACTCTAGTTCGTCTATGCAAATTTCTCTCTCTTCCTTCCCAAACTATAGTTCGTCTATGCATTCTGTTTCTAAAACTTTCTTCTTTCCAAATACTGTGTTTGGAAATGCTGAAGCACATCAATGATCCAAAAATATGTAAGGGCTGTTGTTCAGCTGCAGTTTGTATCTGAGACTAAGGATGACAATTTCATGTGGGAGATACTGAAAGGTGCTCCAGCTCTTGGGCTGCATTAGGCTTAAAGCCTACAAACTTCTGTGTTCCTAGATAGACAAGTTATTAATAAGTGAGTTATTTATTTAAATTAAAAGAATTACATAAGTGTCTTGAGGTTATGAGTATCTAAAGGCATTTTGCAGGTTGAGGTGGGAGAATATACCAGTTACAGAGTAAAAGAAGTGTCATTTTATGGTACAGAGGCACAGGTGATGTTCTCCAGTGGCAGATGAAGCTCCTCCCTGATCTCCCATACTGGCTTCTCCTCAGGCCAGGTCAAAGGCACAAACCCTCATGATTCTGTCCTCCACTTGTTGCTTTTTGGCAATCACTCAGTCTAGGGCATTACACGAAGCTGCTAACTTCAAATAGTTGAAACATAAAGGAAGTGACTTTGGGATAAGAACTATATTCTGCACTGTTTTTATGGCAAGTTGTCATAATATAGCTCATTTCCTGGCTAGCTGAACACACTGAGCACGTTGTGAGCAGGTGGAATACGGGTCCTGCATGAGGCTCTGAGGAGGAGGAGTGTCTTCATGACTGTGGCCATGAAGGCCTGTCAGTGCTGAGCATCGCTCGGTGCTGTCGGTGTTTGGCTCATTCCTGCTCCAGGTTTCCCCCAGAGCTGTGGTGTTCCTTTAAGGAGCTGCAATTACACCTCAGTCATTGCCACTTTAATATGTCTTTCCTTCATGCCCTGCTTTGTATGGTTGAATAAACCCTTGCTGGGTCACTATTTAATTTGATATGGTCCCTCTCAGTAAAATGATGGAGAAAAGATGAATTAAGGCTCTGTGCTGGTCATTATCAATCATGGTTTGTGTGCATTACTTATTGCTCACAGTGCTTTTTGACATTAGCCCTCTCTAACCTCTCTCTTCATGTTAATGCTGTCTAGAGATCTGTTCCCCCCACTCTGTAGCAGAGGTTATTTATGTAGGTGGTGGTTCTGGGGGGTTTTAAAAGGTCAGCATGATCTCCTCAGAGACTCTATTCACAAAGGAAAGGCTGGCAGAATGTAACTACCAGTTTTCAAATTGTGATTTTAAAAAATACATTTTTTGGTGAGGAATTCTGATATTGAGCTTCATTAGCACTGCTTGTAGTACATTGTTGGGGAAGTGGCCTCTCTGACATACCCCTGCCCTTAAACCTGTATTCACAGTGTGTCTGTGAGGAAACTCCAAGCTCCAGTGAGAAATTCTGTATTTTACAGTGTCATGAAATACAAATTGTGTTGCAAATATCTTTTCACTGGCTTGTGTCAGCGTAGGCTTGTGTTAAACAGCCAAACAGCAGTGCCAAGGGCTGGGCACGCTGTGTGCTGGTACTGCTTGTGTTGGTGAGGTGTCAGGGACAGAACCAGGGTGGGGTCCTGTGAGTGCCTGGATCTAGATTTCACATTTCAATCAGATTCTAGGCCCTGCTGGAGAAGTGGATGAGGATTGACAACACAACTCTGGGTCTCAGACACTTTGATTACATGAAATCATAAACTTGTTGTAAATGTGTAAGCCTGTGGCAGCAGGCAGGGCACATCCAAGGGAGAAGCATCTGGGTGATGTCAGTAAGGCTCCTTGCTGCCCTCCTGAAGGGCTGGGATAACACACATCACAGCCATTTTCAGGAAGGGTCCCAGGTGGTGTCTGCTCAGTCATGGGAAGTTGATGGAGCAAATCTTCCTCGATGCCCAGTTGCATGGAGAAGGGGTGTGCCATGGATATTGTGGGCATTGACTCCAGCGAGGACTTCAAAGGCATTCGGTCACAGTGTCCTGGAAGCCCAGCTTGTACTGGGACAGATGTGACACTTGTACTGGGAAAGATGGTCAGCTCTCAGGGTGATGGGGTGGTGACAAAGTCCAGCTGGCAGCTTGTGTTCCTCAGGGGTCAGTGTTGGGATCTAGCCAACCCCGTCCATCCATCCCAACCATCCAGCCCCTCTGCTACCAGCTTGGACAGCAGCATGGAGCACATGCCCAGCTTGGCCATGCACAATCTGGGGAGCTGTCAGTGTGAAAGGTGCCCATGGCAGGGGCTGGAACGAGATGATCTTTAAGGTCCCTTCCAGCCCAAGCCATTCTGTGATTCTGTTGTTTAAGACAGTCTGGTTCGGTTTGGAGAGACCCCTCCCTGTCCCAGCAGTGTCTGGGACTGAGGACTGTAAATACACCCAGCCAGTGCATCAGGAGTGGTACCTCTGTCAGGGGGTGCTCTTCCGGGACTGGCACTTTATTTGCTGTAAGGAGTTGCAAAATCATTGGCACCATAGTTTAGGCCTGTGTGGTGCACTATTTATTCCCAGAGCACCTTAGCCTAGCCCAACATGCATTGCTAACAGGGAATAAATAGGATGCATAATCATGTCTTCTTGTGGGAGGCTGTAATTTGTGGCAGTGGCTCAGGAGTGGTGCTGAAAAACCCTTTTTGCTGTATCATAAGTGCCATGTGTTGGCATGAACTGATTTGTGGCTTTCTCACTGACGGTGCAGTTTTGATGAATGTAATGGTTTACCATTATTTAAATTCCCCTTAACTTTTATAGAAATATAGGGTGGGTTGGCTCAGCAGGAGAAATAGCTTTCTAGCAGATCTCATTCATTTTAATTTGATGTAAATCTCTGATGACATTTTACAGTTCAGGTAAAATTGCAAAGAAGACATTTGTGCATAGGCAGTAAGAATTTGCTGGTTTACACTAAGCATAAATACAGTTGTAAAGCTTTCCTATTTGGTTATCTTTCATCTATAAACAAGTGCTGGGGCTTATATTAATATTACACATAAGTTTATAACTGCTGCAGAACCAAAAATATAAATAATTCCAGGATTTATAAAAGACACAATATCTGTTTTCAAGGTACCTCAGTTTGTGTTCAGTGCTTCTTGGTTATAGTGTACGGAAGAGCTCTGTTTTATTTTGTTCTCTGTGTCAGTATATTTCACATTAATTCTTTACCTAAGGTGACTGGCTCTTCTTCATATATTTTTCAGTGCAAGTGGTCCAGAAAAGGTTTCATTCGAACAAGATGGTGTATTACTGATTGGTAAGTTGCATCTTTCTGACTACATGTGTATTATGTGTGGGTTTGTTAACAACTGTTTCAAAGTAGGTATTGCCATGTGTAGATTTCTCTGTTGTTAGAACAAGTTGGTTCCAAACAGTTGCTTTATGATCAATTGAACACGTAGTGTTCGATAATGTTGGAACAGGCTCCCCAGGGCAGTGGTCACAGCACCAAGGCTGACAGAGCTCAAAGAGCATTTGAATGATACTCTCAGGCACATGGTGTGGCTCTTGGGGATGGTCCTGTGCAGGGCTGAGGATTGGACTCGATGATCCTTGTGAATCCCTTCCCTCCAACTCAGCATATTCTGTGATTCTTTACGTTGTAGAGATGCATAACCAGATGTGGTGTCCGTGCTCACACAGGTCTTTAGGCTGGCACCATTGGGGTCAGAGGAAGCTCTTGGTCGGGGTCAGACAGGTTGGTGCCTGTGAGTCAGTCCCATCATGGGGCTGACAGTGTCCCCCACTATGCTCCCACCACACCTGGTGCTGCCAGGGGTCGGCTGCATCTCACCTGCACCAGGGGCTGTGGAGCCCTGCCCTCCGGGATCTGTGAGGAAAGAGCTTGTTCTCTAGGCACTCTTTAAGCCCCATCCAGTTTCCACCGAAGTCAGCAGAGGGACTGTACTGCAGCTTTCTTAAACCAGTCTCCACTGTATTATTTTTCCAGGAGCAGAACTTTTTACTTGTTGTGTTCAGGTCAGGATTCCCATTTTAAACCCGAGGTATGATCCTATTCTGTGTGAGGTTGCTTATTTTCGTCCTAGAGTGGAGTGAAGCAGCTGGCAGCCCAGTGCTCCCTGGTGGGGTTGGATGGAGGGGCACAGAGAGCAGGCAGCACCTCTTACCTGGGCACTCAGGTGCTGAGCAACTGCCCCACCAAGCCAGACTTGGTTATGTGGGATGTCACCTTGCTGCCATCAGAGCAGAACAAGTTCCTCATCAACATGCCGTGCAAATCTGCAGAAGGAACAAACATGTTTTGCTGTTGGGATCAGCCAACAGTCTGGAGAGGTGGGGCTGAGGGGAGCAGAGAACCACATCAAGCAGCAGCAGAACAGCATGGTGGTGTTAGGGGCCGATTGCTGCCTTTGGAGGAGCAGTGCCCCCGAGTGCTCACAAGGGGAGTATCTCAGAGGCTGGTGCCATCTGTGTTTGAGATTGCTGTCTTTAATAACAATAGGAGTAGTAACAGTAATAATGTATACTGGGGGACAGCTGATTGTCAGACACTGTACCTGGGGGAGCCTGGAAGTGTTCCTTAGCTTAACCCAAGGAGAGCTCAGTAAACTCACAGGTATTTATTGATGTTACAGTCACCTACATTTATGTGAACCTTCAACACTTTTCCTTCGTCCTGTGGTTGTTTCACGTCTTAAAATTTTAAGTTTGTTTTTTAAGTCCAGTGAATGTTCACACAGGCTGACTTTTGAGTGCTGAACAGTGTTCTTGCTTGTTGGCATAAGCATGTTTATTAGATTAAGCAGTTTGTGAAAACTGAAAAAGCAGCAGGTTTTCTCCTTTCATAGACTTTTGTCCCAGAAATTGGGCAGGCAGCTGTGGGATAACATGGGTTTGTGTTAGTTTTTTCAGATCCATAAGCATGGCACGCGATTTCAGCAGTAGAGATGTGCAGAAGTGGGTATTTAGCATCAGTTGCTAATCTTGCCTTTGCTCTTGTATCATGATTTGTCCAGGTTCTGTCTCTCCTGTCCTCTGAGATTTCCTCTTTGCTGAAAAATAATGCAAATTTATCTTTAGGGCTTTCCAAGAAAAAAATGTCCCTCAGAACCAGATTTAAAGACAGTAGAGTTTTTTTGTGGGGTTACTAAAAAAGGACAGTCCTCGGGAGCAGCAGTCTACAGGGGATGTTTGGATCAGATCAGACACTGTGCTCGTGCCTGCCAAGGGTTGTGGGGCAGTGAGGGTTTTCCGGGTCTGTGATGAGCTGAGCCATGGTAGTAGTTCTGTGTCTGGAATAGTCTGTAGTTATGATCCACAGGATCTAATGAGAAGTTTCTAAAGAGAAGTTGAAGGGGCAAGTTATTTTGAACAATTTCTGGAGAATGAAAGTCAAATACAGGAAAATACAGGGGGTTAAAAAATACACCTCATGAGGTCTAAGCACATAATGTGACTATTCGGGGTGAGGTGAATGTTTGCACCCAATCTCTGTGCATATGAACAAAGTTCTGGCCATTTTCATAATTGTGACTTTTGATCAATACATCTCTACATTCTAATAGAAATATAGCCCAAACACTTGTTGTTAGTACTTCTCTGTGAGTCATTAAGGGAAACTGTTCATTTTCCCTGACTAGGAAAATGTCATTACAGAATGTACTCCATGGCAAAAACAGTGGGCTCCCAAAGACCCCAAAAAATGACCTTAACAGACTTCAGGGAACTGTCCTTTTTTCCTCCTCTGTTATTCAGTGAGCTGCCCCAGTTGAGTTTCTCTGTGAATTGAGATTTTTCACATCCATTTTTCTTTATTAGCTTACCTTTAGTGTGGACAAAGAACTAAAGAATCTTGGAGCACTCCCAAGTTTTCACATTAAGAAAAAACAAAAGAGAACTACCTAATTACATGCACTGTTACTTTGACCTTTTTTTTTTTGTATCTTTACTATAAGGGGAAGGTGTTTGTTTCTATTCCAGTAGTTCTCAGTGTTTTAATAGGTGCAAGATAGTGCGCTGAAGGCATTGCAGTCTTAAATACCATTGCATACATAGTTCATAATTGGTAGGGAGGATGAAGAAGAGAATACACTTACAAATATAGGTAGGGCACCAATCTTGGGAATGTTTGCAAATATATCAGAGGTCAGAATCAGCAACCACAATTGTTTTGATAATTTTGAGGAAGTAGTACTGGAAGATGAATGTCAGGGAGGCATTGCACTTTGAGAGGAGAATTCAAAAGCACCAACACAATTTGGGGAATAACTGGCTCGTTACCACTGCTGTAGAAAAGGATCAAGGGAGAAGGAATTGAATATGGCTCATTATTATCTTACTGAGATGTGTTAATAGATAGATCCTGTGAAGGACATGAAGGGAGAAGGCATGGTAATTATTTACCTGAGTGCTGCCAAGGCCTGTGATAGAGTGCTCTGTCTCCCTTTGAGTGGTGTGCTTTTGATACACTTGGAAAAAGGATAGGAGAGCCAGGAATGGTGGGAGTATTTGAGCAGGGAGTGAGAACACTTGGCTGGACACATCATGGAAAACTGGTTGCAGTCTGTCAGCCCTGCAGAAGGAGCAGAAATAAGTTTAATTTACAAGAAAATAGATAATATGATCAAAGCTTAAGGACAGGGAAGTTGTAGGTGGAAAGTCTGTCATCAGTTTTAAGAACAGGCCAGCTTTAGGCACATGGAGATGGGTTATGGATACCTTCACACATCATGAGGCGAGCTGGTGACATGGGACCCTCCCTGTCCTTCAGGGATTCTTCCTGTTCATCCTTCAGCCAAGAGGACTGGACATCTCAAGCCATCGCATTTTGTAGTTAAGTGGTCATTGTATATTTTGGTAAGAAGCTTAGTAGTTCTGCTTCCCCCTCAGTGAGAGTTCAGTGGGCAGGATGTGCTGTTCCCTGGAGCCAGATACCTCCCCCAGGATCTCTGACAGAGCCCCTCGTACTCAGTGACCTGTGTGTCTGACCATGCTCGCTGTTCTCACTCCCATCATCGCTGTGTCCAAATTCATTCCCGACTCCATCATGGTCTGGGAAGCTCCTGAGCACAGCTTGAGGTTTCTGCTGATGCCTTTCTGGGCCAGAGCCCGTCCATGGTCTCACTGCCAGGCTGCAGGTGGGCTTAAGGGGCTTGTCTGTGAGTCTGGGTCCCACAGGCACAGCCTGAGGGAAGCAGGCTGGGTCCTCTTCCCAGCTGAAGTGGTGTGTCATCTTGGCATTCTCCACACAGGGACACATAAGGAGTTGCAGTGATATGATTTAGCCTTTAATGTCAGTAACACTCTCCTGTCAGTAGCTTTTCTTGTTGTTTATTGCAAAGCCACAGTTCTACTGGGCATTTACCTGCAGCTTTGTAAACTGGAAGTTGCTTGTTGACATATTGAATTCTGGTTTAAAAATATTTTAGTGAGAGGGTACTGCCTGATTTCTAGAATTGTAACTGACAAACCATTTCATTTTCATGTTGTGCATACTGTATGCAAAAGCCTTGATGGAGCCTTACCCATGGATAGCTGTCATTAGCTTGATGCTAGTCTTGGACAGTTTTCTGATGATGATAGCTTAACCTGCTAAATTTGTGTGAGTAAATATTAAGGTAACATTAGAGCGAATACAGTGAGTGTTGTTACGTTGAATGCTTTGCTGATGCAACAAATGTTTTTTTTCTTTTATCCTGAATCATTTTATTTTTTTCCTTTTTTGTCATAGTGCCTTTGACTTGGTAAACATTCATCTTTTCCATGATGCTTCCAATTTAATTGCTTGGGAAACAAGCCCATCGGTTTACTCAGGAATACGGCATAAGGCTCTTGGCTATGTACTTGATAGGTATGTATTAGCCTTTCCTGGCCTCTCTCAATCTCTGTGTTTGTAAGCAGCCTATGAAAGACGTTTCAAATGGCACACTCAGAAATGTAGAGGGTTTTATTCTGTCACCTGAAAATGGTTACTGCTTGCCAGAGTTTTGTAAACAGTGCCAATTGCAGATCACTTTATGACACTCATTCTTTAATGCCAAATTACTGATCTGGGACCACTGCTCTGAAGTCACCAGAAGTTGCAGAGTAGAAAGCAGGTTTATTTTTTTACTGTGTTGTTTACATTAGCTTGTTTTTAGACTGTGTGGAGTCTAATAAAGCTGCCATTCAGGTGCACTTCCAGTTGTTAGAGAATAACAGAATAATTTCAGTTGGAAGACATCTCTGGGGGTCCCTTGTTCATTCCCCTGCTTGGAGCAGGGCTGGCTTCAACGGCAAACCAGGATGTTCAGGGCTTGTCTAGCTGAGCTTTGAGCAGCTCCACACATTTTGGTTTGTAGTTCCTCTGGGCCACACATTGCTCTGTTTGATTACCCTTACCATGGAACTTTCTGTCCCTATTATCCAGCCAGAAATTTCCTCAAAGCAGTTTGTCTCCATCGTCCCCATCTTTTGGCATGCACTGCTGAACTAAATCTGGCTTTGTCTTTTCCGTAGCTACCAAATAGGTAAAGCCAGCAACAGAGTCCTCTGCAGACATCCTTTGTGTAACCTGAACAAACCTGGCTCTTTCAGCCTCTCCTCATGTGTCTCTGCACACAGAGCCAGTGGTGCTTTAATTTCCACACCAGCTGGATGCAGAAGGCAGCTCATCTCAGCAGCCACACAGTGCTTGTGTGCAGCCAGCACTGGTATTAATTAAATTAGCACATGGGTTATAATGGTATTACAGAGTAGTTAATCTGATGAGTGCTACATACAGAGGGGAGGGGTCCCAAAATACCTAGCAACTTACAAGTGCCCTAATTATAAAGTCAGAAAAAAGACAACTTTTTCTTGAGTAAGAAAAGAATGTTTCTGCATGGGCATTGGTGTGTTGGAAGAATAAACAGGTATTTCTCATAGGAAATATCACTTGGCTTCATGTTTCAGTGAAAAGTAGAATTTTAACTTGTCTCTTCAGAGCAGCTGTGGCATTTGCTGTGATCCCTGGTGTAATGGGGTGGCTAAAACAAACCGCTGAGGCTGGAAGGAATAGAACCAGAGCACTTCCTGTGCTGTTTTGCTGCCCTGATCCCTGCTGTCCATTGTGCCATCAGGTGCTGGGTTTAGAGGGCTCTGCAATGAGACAGATACCCAGTGAGCATGGGGCTCTGCTGCCGTTTCCTGGAACAAGGGCTGGGCAGTGGGAGCCCAGCTGGTGTCACCAGTGCCCTTCCCTGGATTGAGGACTGGACCAGTGTCCCCAGTGCCCTTCCCTGGAGCAAGTGCTGGGCTGGTGTCAGCTCTGCCCTTTCCCCAGCGTGAGCGCCAGGGGTGTCAGTCCAGCCGGGGGTCCTGAGCCCCATCCCACCACCCAGCACAGCCCACCAGCTGGGGCCACATCAGTGACAAGGGCCGGTCCCTTGGTGGCTGAGGGCAGGGAGCATGTTCCCGGGGCTCACGGGCGAGTGCTGCCCAACACGACCTGCTGTGCCACTGCCCTCTGGCATCTGCTAGCAGCCTCCCTGCGCGGGGCAGAGACCGGAGGGATCCCCATCCACAACCAGCTCTCAGCTCTCCGGGCTCTCTCTGGCACCAGCCTGGAAGGTTTAGGCACTCCGGAACCAGGCCAGGTTATGTGTTGGAAAATACCTCGTTGTGATGTTTCCCTATGTGGCTTTTCACTGAAAAAGGTTCTGAAACGTGCAGTGGAGTGTAACTGCCTTTCCAATTACATTCTCTCCCAGGTTTGCTCCTTCTCAGTGGGTTTCCTCTCCTGGGAGAGCCGGCAGGTGGGATAGCAGAGCCTGCCTTTCCCCCAGCAGAGGGCTGAGCAGGAATTGCTCTAAATACGAATTTACTGGCACCCTTGGGGTAATCCAAGGATGAGCAGGAGAAAGGCAGTATGTCTTCTCTTGCATCACATGCAAACTGCTCAAAGCATCAAAAAATGCTGGAGGCTCTTGGAAGGATTGCAAATAGGTAGCATATATATAAATACATAACAGATCCCTGATCTAGGGGACAGGGGCACAGGAAGATCAGGATCTACTCTCGCTGCTGTCTGAGATGCAGATTCTTGAGTTCTGTTACATGGAGCAGTGTGGGAAAGGCCGATTTTTGTGTCAATTTTCCTTGGCTCCGTTGGTCTCTTCTGCTTTTCTTACGCTTTGCACCAGGGAAACCTGTGCAACCCCTTTGCATTATTTATTGCACACTTGTTTACAGCATACAGTGTGCTTCATTAGCTAATTTTGGCTTTGGACCTCCCACGATGCCCTGGCAAAGAGTAAGGTAATAGACTGTAGTATTAGTGTCAGCTGTGGGTCAGGGATGTCACGATGGTCTATCATTAAAATGTGACACTGCCCAAAACTGCCCCGACTCCCCTGTCCTTAGCAAAGGAGTCCCTGGGTTTGGGGTTGCCCAGTGTCCCAGCTCGCTCGCCGTGGATGAATTGTCCATTCTGAGGGGGCAGCCAGGCGCAGATCCGGACCTCCACAGAGCAGTGATGGGCTGCCGGCCACAAAGGGGGAGTTCTGTAGGCAGTGAATAATGGGAAGCCCCTTTCATCCGCAGGGGTAACCTTTTGGCAGCCACCAGCACACTCTATTCTGATCTGCTGATTGGGGAGGACAATACACTGAAGCTCACTTTGAATGAATGCTGCCACCAACAGTGTCCCCATTCAGGGGCTTTGGGAACCATCCTTGGCCATTGTCTGCCAGCACTCCCTCAGACAGCAGGAAAAGGGAAAGTGAGAGCAGCTATAGGGGGAAAAGTACTTCTTTTCTTGGCTTTAATCTCTCTTTAAAGCTTCATAGATCTACATTTCCAGCTGAGCTACTGGAACTATGCAGTGTCAGATAAATACAGAAGAGAGAGGTTTCAAGCTGAGCTTTCAAATCCCCTTATCTGCATGAACTAATAATGCAGATTTAGTGCTGTTAAAAACAGAGACTGATAAGTCTTTTCCTTTAAAGCCTCTAAACTGCTAAAGAGCATTTAACAGCGATGCAGTTCAAACCCAGTGAACAATGCTGAGAAGGAAAACAGTTTAATGAGCTAAACCTTCACTGAATGAAACAGAAACACCTTCTCACAGTTGATTTAGGTCACTGTGGGAGTCGGTGAAAGCGCAGTTGTGTTCACGCTGCATCTTCATAAACATGAGTTACGTCCAGCCTTTCATCTGGGCAACAGCTATCACAGGAGTTTGGGATGCAAACCAGAAAAGGCTTTGCAAATAAAGCTCCAATGAATCAGTTTAACTGGTCAGATTGCCAGGGAAGTTGGTTTCCCTAAAATTATTGTAGCGTAGGGTTTTAACACATAGGCTGGAAGCTGCATGACACCGCAGCATTGCTGAGCAGGGCAGGGGCTGGGCGGAAACAAAGGGAAAAGCGTTGAGAGAATGATTTAAAGTTGCACTGAAAGTTTTCTCCCAGGGGAATCTCTTCATAAACCTAATAGCGTGTTTGGGGAGTAGAAAGGTTTGTTCGTTTAGTTTTAATGGGCTTTATTAAAGCTACATCTGAAGTGATTTAGCTTTAATAGTGTGAAAAATGAATTAAATAGCAAGAACACTGTTAAAGGCAGCTCACTGGTATGTGCTGAGGCAGATTGGGTCTGATATTTGCTATATAGCAAGGGAGAAGAAGATGCGGTGTGAGATGGATGCTTTAAATACCAGGAGAGCTGGAATCACGCTGGTGTTAAATAAATATTTGCTTGTATCTTTACAAATATAGTCTGTATGTAGAAAATTGAGGTGTGTACGGAGCCTCTGTCAGCACCAATGTAAACCCAACTGAGCCTCCCACAAGTCAGTTTTGTTGTTGCAGGTAGACACAGGTACAGTAAAAACTGAATTTGCTTTAAAATGAGAGTAAGAACATCTGCTTCATATTTTGTGGGGGAAAAAAATTCTTCCAGGCCCATTCTGAATAATTCCCATGTGCAATTAGCCCTATTTCCATAATACTTGCCTTTTTTCTATTTTCTGAGGTTAGAGGGTATAAGCTATAAATGAAAATAAGATAGTAAATATGGTTTACATTTTAGTTTAGTCTCTCATGCATCTGCTGTAATTAATGGATGTGCATATGTCATTTTAATTAATCATATGGACATATTATTCCTGTCCTGTGGCCACTTGCTGGGGAAGTGTCCGAATGCAAGAGCCAGAGTGGGGAATAAGAAGCTGCAGGATGGGGCCCTTTAACAGTGTGAGGGAGAGTTTGGGAAGGGCAGGACGTGAGGTGGTAGCCTGATCCAAGGCTCTTGGCGTGCCAGCCATCTAAACTTCCTGAAATTATCTCGAGCATTCAGATCCATAAAATGAATGTGGTTTTTTTTTAAAGAAAGTGACAGTGCTCTTCTGTTTTCCTATTGAAATGTTCCCTGGCCTAGTTCAACAGAAACATTTTTACATTACAACTGTGAAATCTTGGCATAAAGCTCCCCTTTGTGCCCTTCATTATTTTCTCACAAATATAGTCCATTGTCACATAGCTGAAGTTAATTTGATCAACATTGGGACATTTAACTTTTATGTCCGGTCAAAGGAGCTGTTTCATGCTCATTTTGGGTATTCAAAAGAAATGATTGCCAGAAAAATAATGTTACTATTAACAATTCAGAGCAATTAGTTTCCCAGGGAGAGGCGATGTGATGCACCGGCTCCACACAACTATTCTTTGTCATTTTATGGATGCTCATCAGTCAACTGTCACTTCTTCTCAAAGACCCCTCCAATCTAAATGTTTCTCTTTGGGCTTTTCCCAGAACTAGCAGCTGAATGAGCAAAGAAAAGCCACTTAGTTTCTAGGCAAAGGAAAACTTCACTCTAAAGATCTGGGTCATTTGGGAAGATCCTTGGAGCAGCTCACTTTCCAAGAGCTTGGGATGGGGTTTCTTTTTGGTGTTTTTTGGTTTTTTCTTTATTTGTTTTTTGCAACAGTGATTTTAACATGTGCATTCAAATGTTTAGTGAAATTTCTGTGTATTCAGATAGAAAGCACTCCCAGGGCAAATAAACCTTCCAGCCAAATGTCTTCTAACAAAAGTTTAAACCCCTGGATCACATTCAAATTGACAGCTTTTCATTAAACACCCGAGGCTCAGCTCATTAATATTCGGTCATCCCCCCCTTAAACGGAGGTTAAGTGCTCTCAAAATTAGCGTGTTTGCATAATATGCTCTTTAAAGAGTAAATCCAGCAAAATTGTGTTGTTACTTTCAGCCTGTCAGATACAGCCAAAGACACTTTTCCTTGTTGCTTGTTTTTACACTGTCTCAGGCTTTTGCATCTTTGATGCAGTTGTCAAAATTTGAACTCCTGTGTCTTTCCTGTTTGCACAGACACATTGTGAATTTCATTTAGATTATATATTTAGCTGAAAAATAATTTCGTATTCGTATCCATTATAATGAAAGATATACACGAGTATAATTTTAAGGACACAATAAATGCAGTTCCATATTAAGTGAATATGATGATTTCTGGTTGTCCTAGTCAGTATTTTTGCCTTTAATCTGTTATTTTCAGCATTTGGGGCTCTTTTTTCCTTATCTTTACAGCATTAATTAATAACTAAACAGGCTGTTAATAAATTTTCAGTATTTATTATTCAGGTGGTAAAGATGTATTTTTTTGTCTCATGGTAAATCTCTGTAAACAATAGCAGGTTTGGAAGCAAAACCCTGACATCCAAAATCCAGAACTTTAGACACTTGCAGGTGTCACACACTTGCAGGTATCACACAAAAAGGTGTCACTTAAAGGAAAAATAGGGTAAATACACTAAGCCAGTCTTCACTTTGCCTGCCCAGTGTGGATAGAATTGTGGCTTTTTGAGAAGAAAGGCTGCCCATAAAGCTCTGGGGGTTCCTGGAGGGGTTTCCAGCAGGTTTTTTCCCACCCAGTCCCTGTGCAGCAGTGTGGCTGTGGGTGATGGCAGTCAGGGATTGCCTGGTCTGGGGCTGCTCTTGTGGCAGTCCAAGCCTCCACCTCATCTTCCCTTATGGCTCTACTCCTTTTTGCCTGCTTTCCAGTAACAGATCTTCTGGAGCTGCCCTGTTGTCTGCTGTGTCTTTCTAGTAGAGGTTGGGTGTACTGTAACACAGTCCCACTCCCGGGAGCACAAGTGCAATTAAACACACCATGGAAGAAAAGAGAATGCCTCTTAAAAAAGTAATGGCTGTAAATAATTTGCTGCCTGCTTGATTTTGCTCAGAAAATCGCTTTATATGAGAATGTGCAGAGTGTGCCACATTCTCATTGAGTTATATTTTCTGTTTACTGTAAATTGTTCCTTAGAGAGACTAGAGCTGGATGAAGAGCAGTCATTAGTGTCCAGCTAAAGGTGACACTGACATCAGCATCCATTGTGGTTTGTGCCTTTTCAAGTCTCCTGTCCTATAGCCATATAATCTTCCAGGATAGCTATGATTCAATTAAGAAGAATCTATATGGGCTGTTGATCCAATTCTTATTCATTTGCAGAGAAATGAAAATAAATTGCTATTTTGATTTTATTTACAATGCTGGCTGTGAGCTGATGCTATGAGCTGATAGTTATAAAATGGAGAAATGGTTGGAAGAGCCCCATTCTGCTCTTGTTGGAGCCTGTGGGCACCACGTCAGTAGCCACCTTGGACATTTTGACTCCCATAGGAAGGTGAGAGCACTGTGGGCGGGGGCTATGGGCTCTGCATCCTGTGTTCAATGTCCTGGAAAGACTCAGATCCTCCCTAACAAGGAAATACCTAGATGTGAGGTACAGCACTTCCAGCCACTTGTCTGCCTGTGCCAGGGCTGGAGAGGTTGTAGCTGGCTGGGCAGATGTTGCTTGTGGCTGGACAGGTCAGTGGGTGTGCCTGCCTCACCTGTTACAGAGCTTCTTTATTTTCATTCCATGGGTGCCAGGTTTAAGACACAGCCAAGGTGATTCAGTTTCTCACTCCAACAAGGAAACAAGTCCTGCTGCTTCTAGAGCCACTAGAATTTTCTTTGGTCAGACCTGGTGCTGACAGCTCTAACTTTTTGATCACTGTGCTCTTTGGAAAGAAGGTTGTTCCCTTCTCTTTAGCATTTCAAACGTTTCTGTCAGGTCCCCCCCCATTTGTTCCCTCTCAGCAGAGTGCTCCACTGTAGTGTGATTTTCAAAGGGATACTGTAAAATTGGTTGCTCATGAGCTTTTCTGAGCACTGAGCATTGTTTAGTCCTTTGCAAGTGAAGTCTCTCTGGGTTTGAGTCATTTGCATTGCCCTTTCGTAGAAGCAGTTGGGTTTATTTTTAATTCACAGTCCTCCTGGGCCCAGCTGTTCCTCAGGCCAGGCCAGTGGCAGCCCGTGGGTCTGGCTCTGAGAGCGCCCCGTGGGTAACATGGCCCGTGTCATGTCACCACCCATTGCCCACACAGCCATCACAGCAGGTGGGGCTGGGAAAGATGCTTGTTGCAGGTCTGGCAAGACCCAAACCTGGAAAAATTCCTTAACCATCCCACCACCACTCCCATGGATGAGCTGTTCAGGGCAGGCAGTGCCTCTGGTCTGAGCTTTGCTAGATTTGTCACAAAAATTACTTTTTGCAGCCTTAAGAAGTAATGCATCAGTATCCCATTCCTGCATATACTGTCTATTTCTGGCTCACTATTTGCAATTTTGACACTAAGTGAGCACAGGATTTTGGCTTTGCTCTCCACATCAAAGCGCTGTGGAACAGTGAGAATTGCCATGTCTCGACTTCATGCAGAGGAAGATGCAGCAGTTACCTGCTGCCTGCTAACCACTGTGTCACCAGCACTGAAAAGCTCAGAATCTATGTAGAAGGATGTAGAATCTTCCATGGTAAAGTAAAGGAAGATTCAAAAAGGCATACAGTTTCTCTGGTTTCTTGTAGTTTCAGCATCAGCTGAAGAGCACAAAAATATCTTTGTGTGATAACACCGGTGCCATAGCACTGTGTTGTCCTGTAGCAGAATTGACAAGTCCTTACATCATTATCCAGGGCTGCTATTTCATTAGACGAATGTCAGTGTCAGGTAAGATCATGGGTTTGTCAATATAATGAAAATACCAGTCAAGTGAGGAAAAAGTCACAATTTTCCGGCTCTAAAAATTGATTTTTATTGCTCTTCTTGTAATCCTTTCTTTGGATTAAGTATTTATTATTGATGTGGTCTTTCTTTTAATCTTAATAGCTGCTGACATTGTAATTAATTAAAAAATACAACATTTTTGCCCAAATGGCACTATATTGAAATTAAAAGTGAACATCACATATTAGTTAAACAGCTCTGGCAAATGTCTTGAGTGCTAAGATGATTGCTTAAGCTTCTTGACAATTCCCTTCATCTTGCTGTATGGTGCTTGACCTTTTGAGATGTTTTGGTGTTATTAATAGGTTTTAGCCATTATATCAGAAAGAACAAGGCACAAAAATATTATAAACTTTATCTTTTTAATGACAGTGCTACACCACCTTGGGCATGCCAATGAAGGCACTTCCATCAAGGCTTTTGAGGCACACTTAGACAGTCAGTAACCAGGTAATTTGTACTCAGAACTGATGGGGATTTTTCTGGAATTTGTCCCCAAATGTGTATCTGAAAGTGCAAATGGGTGCAGGCTGAGCATCATCAGGGCTGCAGGAGGGAGGTGATATGCAGGAGAGGATGGGCTTCTGTTTCAAAGCTGTTTCTGAAACCTCTGCCAGAGGTGGATCCCCCGGGTGCTGATCTCCGAATAAACTTAGGAAAAAGCAATGGAGATAGGAACGGCAGAAATCTCAACAGCCACACAGCAGTCCTGTGTCTGGATTGGTGTAAGCCAAAACCTAATATTTCCATTGTCTTGGTCTTCAGTTCCTTGACATGGCTGTGGCAGTAGACAAATTTCATTGTTGTCATTTCTTGACATTCCACCAGAAGTCACTGCAGGAGTTGTTGCTACCTCTGGCATTATCAATCCGTGGAAAAGACGGTGTGTATAACTATCTTATCCATAGGTCACTGCTGCCTCCAGAGCAGCTCTTGGCTCCCACTGATAGGATAGCCAAGTAATTTTCTGCCTTTTTTTTAATTTTCTCCCTTTCCAAATTTCCCACGGAGGTGTAAGACCCTCACTGGCCAAGAGAGGTAAGTTGCTCATGCCTTTGGCTCTGTGACTCCTGCCATGGATGGGGTCAGGGTCCAGGCTTCCACAGCAAGGGTCTGAGTGGCCCCACATGTTCCCTCCACCCAGCGTGGGAGGGTTTGTGCAGCCCCTGTAGGGAGGGAACCCAGCGCTGCTGCTGCTGGCTCAGCTCAGCACAGAACCTGTGGTTCCAAGCTCTGCTTAGCCCAGCAGTAAACAAGGCAAGCAGGTTCATGGAGAAACAATGGCCACAACCAGGAGTGAGCTGTCCTCTCGTCTCTGCATGTTAGTCGTGGTCTTCATATTCCTTTCCTTAGGAGAGGATATTTTATACAGGCAGTCCGTTCCAACCCAAACTATGTCATTTCTAAAAGCTTCTATTCTATATCCTTTGTAAAAGCTTTTGTGTCTGCAACTCCCATGTGTGGATAATGCACAGAAATAAAGAGATTGTGGCATCTTACCCCAGAAGTTGCACAAGGAAGATAGAAGGGCTCATATTAGCTGGTATTTAGCTTAAACACATTTAGTTATTATAAAAATTTGCTCACTGAATAAAATATGGCTTGACCTCTGGATTGTTCCTTCCCAAGAAACGTGACAGCGTCCCTCCTTCTCCCCCATTCAGCCTGCTGGGCAGAGCTGCGTGGTTTTTGTTTTGTTTTGTTATATTATTGTTGTGTTTAAAAAAACCCAAAACCCTCAAGCCCCTCTTTTCAGTGGTGTCGAGTTAGGATGAATTGGCCAGGGAGGCATGTTTATAGACTGTGTGAAGAACTTTGTCTTTGTGTGGGAATGCTGGTGACACTGGTATGGCTTGCCTGAATGAACTGCGGTGACGCGGCTAATAAGGTGTCCTGCTGAGCGCTGCCGCAGCCTTTCTCAGACCTCCCACCTAATGCCATTCAGCTCCAGCTCAGTGTAGCTAATTTTTCCCATTCCCTCAATTCTTTAGGCCTCCTTACAAACAGAAAAGTCAACTTTCACACCGAGGAGAAGATAAGTGCTTTAGGAAATAATCGTGTAAACAGAATGTTACCTTCTGACCTGATGCTGATACCTTGGTCTGGGACAAAACCCAGCTGGCTATTGCATTAGACATGGCTATTAAAAGAATAATGCTGCTGATCCTCCTTACAAAGTGCCCTGAGAAATGGTTTAGCCAAATCACAGTGCCTCTTGTCACATTGAATCATGTTCAACTGCTCTTTTCCATGACCAAATTGCTGATATTTAGCCACTTCCCTGTCTTTTCCGTTCTTGCCACAGTAGGGGAGGGGGAGAAGTATGAAAGCAAGGGGAAGTCAGTTATGTTTCTGGTTGTCTGTTATTTTCTAGCTGAATTTCAGTGCTTTGAAGTGTATATACAGTGCTCCATACAGTGTTTATAAAAGAGGTGCCTTTCATCAAGTAACTTCAATTGTAAACTACTATAATGAGTACTTCAAAATAAAGTAAATTACAAAAGGATTTTGGTGATTCCAGTAACACAGAATTATTCATTTTAGGTTTGTACTGATTCCTGCTCTGTGTAGCTACTGAAATTAATAAATAGATCAAGATTTCCAGTAGTATTGAGGAGAAGGGGGACCTCTGCCTCTTCCTTATTTTTGTCTTGATAGGAATGGGGCATTTCCTAAGTGGCTTTGAGAAAACTTCCCTCTCACAGTCCACGTACCTGGCGCTGCCATCCAGGCTGAGATGTGTGTTCTTAGAGCAGAGCAATTTGGAGCAGCCAGGCTCCAGAGCAGACCCCAAGCACATGCTTCCACTGTGGCATCTGTGTGACCTGTCCTGTGGTCAGTCCAGCCCTGCTCCCACCCCAGCCAGGCTGGCCAGCCCAGGATGAAGCTGTGCAGTGGCACAGCTCAGGACGGCAGGAGGTTTCTCATCATTCTCCTGGTGCTCCCAGAGGAACAGCTGGTTTTGTCATAGGACAGGGTGTCAGCATCTGCCATGCTGAAAGCTCTGCTGTGGGGAAGGGGTTTGCTCAAAGCCTGACCTACGCAGCAGAGGGAGGACATCTCCAGTGCAGACATGGGAGCTTCTTTCTGGGCCTGTAAAGATCTTGCTGATGCCCAGCATGAGCCAAATTGCAGCTCTCAGACCAAAATAAGAATTATATGTCTTTATTCTGCAGCAAAGAAATTGCTATAGTAATTTAGCATTAATTTGCATTCTTAGTAGTGACAGTTGAGTTCACCCCTAAAAAAAAATGTGTAAATGATGAATCTGAAAACATTTCAGCATGTGACTAACTTGGACTGTAAACTGTACTTAAAGTTACAATCGCTCAAGTGTTTCCTCTTACTGCCCTGTCATGGCAGAAGAGCTCTTCAGCCCTTTCGTTTAACTCATCTGCCTCTTTTCAAAATACAACAAAATGTGAAAAGAAATGGGAGTCTTCCCACTAAAATCATAGGATTTATGCTGGTGACATGGATTGGCTGTGTTCTTTTTATATGGTTCAGATTTATCACTCCATTGAGTGATTCATGGCAACATTTTTGAAGGACTAGTTGATTCGTGGTTAAAGGAAGGGTTTTTTAATAGAAACAAATAGCAAAGGAGAGTAACACAGATGTGGAAGCCTTCCTAGTTCATCTGCAAGCACTTGTTCTTGTTAGAAAGGCATTGTCTTCTGAGTTCTCTGTTGCCTAACTGTGCATGTTGTGGCTTAGAACATGGAAACACAAGGAACAGAGAACTTTTGATTAGCTCTCACCCCAGTCCTGACACCTGCAGAGGTGACACAGGGCAGACTGGCCCCGTTTCTGTCTCAGTCCCCTCAGTGTCAGGATATTGCTGTACTGCTCCTTATTGCCATCTCCTTTGCAGACTGGGAGTCTGTCAGACTCCAAGTTCTTGTGCCATTGATTCAGGGCAGCTGTAGGCACCAGGAAGTGTTTCAGCACAGAGCTGTCACAGTCCCAAACTGCAGAAAGAGGTCAGACATTTGGGAACTCTTGAACTAATCATAAGTTCCAAGACAAGGGCAGTAGGTTACATACATGTATTAAGCTGAGTCATTTAAAGGGTATTTCATTGTTAGGTACCCCAGATCACTTAATAAGTACATGTGTGTACTTACTAAATGTGTCTATCTCTTGCTATGCCACTGTTGGGAATTCTCCTGTACACCTGAATTTCACCACCTGTGAAAAGAGATGAGTCAGAAGCCACTTGGGGCATTATTCTAGAGAAGTTAACATTTGGACTCTTGCTTCAGTCTGACATGAGACACTCTCTAAAATGTCCAACAAGACAAGCTACAAGGGAAGTAACTGGATAAAATTTTCAGTTGTAAAGATGGCATTGATTTGTATGCAGGTCATGTTTAAATCAGGTAACGTGCAAGACTGTGAAATGACTGAGTTTTAATTAATTGGTCAGAAGCAGACTAATCAGCTGGTTTGTTCATAGATTTGGAGACATTTTCACAGGCTGTTATTGGAATAGTCTGTTATTTGGAAAATATGTCTTTGCATAAAACAATCACAGGCATGGCTCTCATAATCCCAGTTTGTTTTAAGAGGCCTTCGATGGACCTTGATGTCATTCCTGCAATATCTGTCATTCCTCTGTCAGCAGTAAATGGCAATGAGCAGAGCCAAAGCTGAAATATGACTCGGGACAGTTGGCAAAGTAAAATCAGTTGTTTTGTGTTTAAGTGTGGATCCAATTTTGCGATGATAGTGTTAGCAAACTGTGGCACTGTAAATGGTTTAAGTTCTCATTTTCCTTCATTGCGCCACGAGGGCACTAATCAAACTAATGTTTTGTGCAGGTCAGGAGTGACAGGTTTGTCTCAGGGCTCGCTGGGAGCTGACAGTGGGCAGTATTTATTAACAGTGCCTGCAGTAATCTGTCAGCTGAATGGAGGATTGAAGATTTTCATACTGGAAAAGGCGAAGTCTTTGCAAGAGATTTTCTCCAAATGATCACTGTCTTAGGCCCAATGCACATTATGTTTTCCATAGATGGCTGTTGACAAAAGCCATGAGATGTTTCCAGAGGAGCAGCAGTATCTCACTGCAGATCCAATGCTGTACCTTTATAGCGCTGAGGGGTCTAAATGGATGCAATGCATTAGGACTTACAAAGCCACCTGAAGCAAGTGCCTCCCTCTCTGGGCAGTGTGTTCCAGGGAGCCTCCTGCCCAGCCCTGCTGGCCAACCCTCTACCTGTCCGTGCCGGCCCTGCCCTGGCTCACCTGCACTTTCTGGCACTGGAACACTTACATGTTCATGTATTCCCGGAATGTTCACAGCCTATTGCCTGCATTTGTGCCTTTTGTGTCTGTAAATTCTTTGTGACTGGGGCAGTTAAATTTTGGGTGTTTCATACCTTCCTCAGCCACTGATAGGAGATGAATTGTATTGATTCCTGGTTTGAAAATAAGCGTGATTCAGTGGATTTCCAAATGCCGGGATCTCTTGAAGCTGTAAAATTGCGCATTGTTTGGAGTGCCAGACAACTGTTGTTAATAATAGATCAGCTAATAATATAATGACAGTTTTTAATAACATAATATTTGAAAGATGGACAGTAAAGCCATATCTCTCTGGGCAGGACTGAGCAAAGGCTTGAGAAGAAAGTCAATCTTCACTGCACAGCTGGAGTGATCACCTGTTGGGTGTTAGCTGCAGCCTCAGTAAAAATCTGCTGGCACAGCAGAGAGCTGTCTTCAGGGAACTGCAGCTGAGCTGGGAGCCAGGGATGCTCTGTGGGATGATGGATGCTTGTCCCTACCACATCACTCCTCATGTGACTCAGAGTACTCACAGACACCGGGAAACATTACTTGGATATCAGTAAACTCGGACATACTCCGAACCCACTGCTAATTCAGGGTTCCTAATTCTTAGATGCCCAGCCCAAAGCCATATCCTTAAACTTTCCAAGGTGTGGAGGACTTCCATGATGCCCTCCCATGATATCCAAATGCTGCTTCTGTGTAATTTGTACAAACTGCTGCAAGTGTGCTTTCTCCCAGCCTGCTCTGTCAGCCAGGCGGGGGAAGCCAAATGCAGGGACTGGTGATAGAATTGCCTCAGCAAAGAAAATCAACTGCAAAACACGGTTAATACATTGGGCCAGTATAAACTGATAGTTTTGATGGTTCCAATAAATGTTTCTGAGTCTGTGCTTAAAGACAACTTAAGTGTGTTTGTGCATCCTTGCATGTATGTAAAGAATGACAGGTTTTTTCTGTTTTCATTTTTTTTCCAGAATTATAGATCAGCGGTTTGAGAAAGTTTCATATTTTGTCTTTGGAGATTTCAACTTTAGACTGGATGCCAAAGCAGTAGTTGAGGTAGGACTTCTCTTTTTTTCTGTTGTAGACACTACCAGGTTTGATTTCTCAAATGTTTTTTCCTGTGGAAAAGCTAAACATGACTTAACAAAGTAATGTTAATATTGACATCAGACTTGGCCAAGACTACTTTTAACAGGAACATCTGGCAGGTAACTGACATTGCATGGTTGTGACTTTTGCCATCTCCTTAGAGCTCACAGTGCATTTCCTGCAAGCAGAGGAAGTGCTGGGTCACATTTCTACTCTGGGAAAAAAATGAGGGTCATTCACTGTAAACCTTTGGGTCAGTATCATCTCAGGGTGGAAGATGACTGGAACATTTGTTTTAAGCCAAAAAGAGTGTACTAAACCTTTTTCATTATGAGTTGAGATTACCTTGACTTGACTGCCAAAGCTCAGTTCCAGATAATGTGGGGTCAGAAATAATACCCAGGTTGAAAACCAGTTTAATCTCTAAATTTTCCCACTTTAATTCTCAAAAGTATTGAAGTGTCTTTTTTGTGTCCTTGGGGCAGGCATGTATCTTTTAAGCCATCTCTCGTGGGAATTGTACTAGATAGGACCTGATGATCTGGTCGTGTGTAAGATACAGTCCCAAATCCCTTCACAGCATGGTTTGCACATAGAGTGACTCAGCTGTGCCATTTTCCCAGAGCCTGCCAGGGCTGGGCACAGCTGCAGTGGCAGAGCAGGAACGAGAATGGCCAGAGGTGCTCATGTCCCCATGTCCCCAGCACTCAGTGCCAGCCTGTGCTCAGCTGGGAACCTCCCGCTCCAAAGGACATCCCAGTCCCTTCTGGCATTTGAAAATGTGCCTGTGCAAATGGATATTAACCAGTCTCTGGACTATTCAGCAGTGAAGTTAATACTGGGATTTTTAAGGGTTAATCCATTGACCTGTCATCTTTGTATATATTATGAAATTTATCTCTGCTTTTCTTGCTGACCTTTTGAATTCCCTCTTGAGACCACAGTGTGCAGAACACTTGGACACTGAGATGCTATGAGCAATACATGTGGAAATATGTTGTGGAAATGCAGACTGTGCTTAGAACAAACACAGAGAATAAAGTGTATTTCTGAAGGATTTCCCAATTGTGCTATATAAAGGTAGTATCTGAGAGCTGTTGAAAATGTGGAGTCCAGATTCCGAAATGCAGTGTCCTCAATCAGATGCCAAAAGCGTTGTGCTTATTAATTCATAATTAATAGACAATAAATCATTAATACATAATTTATTGAACATTTATGGGAACCTTAATCTTAAGTCACATTGATTTCCTTGCTAGGAAAATCCACTTTCCTGTTTCTGGAGTAATTGGGGGGGTTGTTACGAGCACATGGGCAATAGCAGGTGCTGTTGCTGAAGTGGCTCCAGTGAATCTTCAAGTGCATTTGCTGTGTCAGTTCCTGACCCACTCCAGCAGCACTGTCTGGGCCAGATCCCAGCACATCCCACTGGGACTGTGCAGCCGAGCTGGGGAGGCAGTCCCTCTCCGTAAGGGAGGGGAGCACCAGTGCTTTGTCAGTGCAAAACATCCAGAAAACCTTCCATTAGAGTCCAGCCTCGTGGACGGAACCTCCCTGTTCTGGCCAGCAAAGCACAGGCACCTGATGCTGCTGCTGGCCCTGCCTTCAGGAGTGAGTGCCTGAGGACATCCTTTGCTCCTCGCCCTGCATGCCATGGGGGTTTCAAAAAATAACCCGTGAAGGTAGGAAATGTATTTAGTAAGGTAGTAACTGCAGAGGAAAGATCTACATTTCCCCGGGTTTTGATCTCCAAGACCTGACTGTTCTGTCTGATGGCCAGCTAACTTCAGTTCATCCTGCATAGGCAAAGGTGGCCGAGGATTTTGCTACTGTTTAGATTCAAAGTTTTACCTACTGATTTTTTTTTAAATACTAGACTTTTTAGGGTGGTGCAGCATTCTGATTATTTGCCCACTACTTCAAGGTGTCTTTCAGCACCTCTATTCCCAGCACATACGGAAGTGTTTACAATGTAAAAAATTATAGACTTTTATATTAGTTCACCTATGAATTCTGTTCTATATCAGCTTCTCTGCAATGTCTCTAGTACAAGTACTGTCCCAGCATTTTATAGAAACGTGAATTGATGTTTCTTTATGTAGAAGATGGTTCTCTTAACTTTTCCAGAAGTTTTGCTCTTGTCTGTTTTAAAGCTAACACAGACAGGTAATCTTTCACTTATCAGAGGTGCATTACAAATGTGTAGTAGCATATGTGGCAAAGGTACTTTTTCTATTTCAGGAAAATTATCTTCTAAAGTTGAGTAAAAAGGAGGTTTGATGAGGTGACTTTGAAGAAATCTGCAGCAGCAGAGAGACATACTGTAGGCTGGGTTGAAGAATATTCCAGAAATCTAAAAATTGTTATGAGTTAGTGCTTTGGTTCTTAAAAAAGTAACAGAGTACATGCTTGGAGGTTCTGAAATTAAATTACTTCTACTACTTGGCTATCACCTGAATAAAACCAGGATAATAAAATCTCTGAACACGTTAAGGGTGAGAAGGGAACAGTATGTTGTGAAGGGATGATTGAGGATGTTTATTACGAAGAGCTGGAGAGTACGGGTTCCTTTTGGTTTTGTTGAGAAATTAGAGAAATTAAGTGACTGTGAGTGACCACATGGAGAAAGTGAGTTAATTCTCTGCTGTCAGCCCCTGGGAGCAGGCAGCTCTCCCCTGTGGTGGCTGCTGCAGAGCTCGCAGGGTTTCATGCTGTGACCAGGTCCAAGGCCATTCTGGTCTCTAATTTTGCCTCTATTTTTTAGCCAAAACATCTTATTGGCATCTAATATTTCCTGTAAACTCTACAAACACTTTCTGGTGTAAGTGTGGAAGCAGAATTGGTCCCATAAATTTCTCCTTGACTCCTTGTTCCCGTGGATCTGTGGAAGTGCCAGTGAGAGGATCATGACCCCCATCAGTGCATGTGTGGGGCTGCCCATGCACCGTGTTCACGCGGGCTGGCACTTTGGATCCATCACATGCAGAGCTGCCCTTTCCCCTTCTTTGTGAGGGAAGGTGTTAAAAAAGAGCTATTTCCCCTTCCTGCTGGCCCAGGAGCTCCTGTGCTGGAGCCTGGTGGTACCCGCAGTGTGTCTGCCCAGAGCTGTCTCCTCTCCTGTTCCCTGCCCTGCCCGGAGCACCCAGTTCATTGTAAATACCTTCATCTCATAGAGATTTTAATGGTCTTTTACGAGCTCAAGGAAATTCTGGGGGAAAAATCCTGTGTAAAATCAAAGGGTAATAAAGCTTTGTTAAATTAAAATGCATACAATTTCAGGTCTAATAAGGAGAGTTTTATTAATGAATGTAAATGGCAACAATACATCTGAGGCACCTGCTAAGTGTTCATTATAAATTACTGTTGTAGACATTGTGATGAGTTTCATATTGTAGCCAGTCTTACAAAAGTATGCAGATTGCTTCCCCAAGGGACTGTATATTTACTTAACAGTGTAGTTAATTGCAATTATTTATTTCCCAGTGATTGCAAATGGCTTCTGCATTAAAGATGTATGTGGCTATTAGGAATTATTCAATTACCTCTCTTTTTCTCAGCAGTCTAAAGCAAACCTGAGCTTGGATTCCCAGAGGTCAGTCAGTAGTGTATTAACTCAGTCTGCTCCTCAGCTTTCTGCTGGGGCCAAGCTCTGTAGCCATGAGTCCTCTCAGCAGAGCAAGCTTGAGAAACGCTCATTACCCGGCTCTGCAGCTGATTGTTTGATGTCTTCCGTTCCATCCTGATGCTGCCACAGTTATTGGCAAGATTCATAGGAGGTTAATTAAATCCATCTTCAAAACAACGAGAGGCCAATGAGCCATATCCTCGTTGAAATAGTAAATTAAATGATGCAATTGTTTCTACTTCCATCATGGGTAAGGGGAAAGATGAGTGAATGGATTGTTCTCTGGCTGCCTCCTCTGGGGCCCCAGAGGGTCTTGGAGCATGTGGTCATAAACCTGCTTTTAATTTGTGGCTACAGGAAGGGATGACACTGCTATCAGCAGGCAGAGGTCCCGCCCAGCATCCCTGTGTGAAGGATGACACTGTAAAAACTAACAGGGCCTCTTTGAGTGGGGCTGAGCAGTTCCTTCTGCTCCAGATGTGAATTAATACAAGCACGGTGACAGAGCAGAACGGGAAAGATGATGCGTTCATCAGACTTGGCACTGCCTGGGCCATAATTAAAATGTACACAAATTAAATACAATTATCTCGTGCTTTCTAATAGGGCAGAGCATCATTAAGCTAATTAATGCCGTGGTCTGTGAGCTGGGCCCGCAGCCGTGGCTGTCGCCTTGGCTGTAGCGGCAGCTGTGCCCTCAGCTGTGCTGACGGCGGGTGACAGCGGTGCCAGCAGCGCCTGTCCCCAGCGCCCACACCTGCCTGCCATCCGTCCATCCATCCCTCTATCCGTCCATCCATCCATCCATCCCTCTGTCCATCCATCCATCCATCCGTCTGTCCATCCATCCCTCTGTCCGTCCATCCATCCATCCGTCTGTCCGTCCATCCATCTGTCTGTCCATCCATCCATCCATCCATCCATCCCTCTGTCTGTTCATCCATCCATCCATCCCTTTGTCCATCCATCCATCCATCCATCCGTCCATCCGTCCATCCATCCATCCCTCCGTCCGTCCATCCATCCATTCCTCTGTCCGTCCATCCATCTATCCATCCCTCTGTCCGTCCATCCATCCATTCCTCTGTCCATCCATCCATCTGTCCGTCCATCCATCCATCCATCCATCCGTCCATCCCCTGATGGCAGCAGGGTCGGCTGGCATGGGGACAGTCCCAGCACCTCCCACTGCCGGGGGTGTGCCCGTGGGCCAGTGCCAAGGACGAGGGTCCTGAGGGCACACGTCAGCTCCAGATGTGTGGTTTGGCACCAGCCCCAGTGAATGAGCAGGGACGGGCAGGGAGGGAGGAAGTTCCTGGAGCACGAGCATCTTTCGGGGGTGTGTGGGCACCTGTGAGCTCCCAACAAAGCAGCCAGAGTTATCTGCAGGGTTGGCAGGTCCAGAGGCTGAGGCTTGGGGTGTGTGGAAGAATGGCCTTGACAATAGGTCCCAGCTGGTAAGATGCTGGGGCCATATCTAGGTGTCAGCTGCAGCCTGCCCAGGTGTAACAGTGCTCATCTCTCTGAGGGAGGCAGGTTCATCTTTGCTGGATGATGTGCTGATTAAAGAGCACACCAAGATGTGCTTGTCAAACCTTTTGACATGCCCATGGTTTTGCACCTGTAGCGTAGGAAGTATTGGAGTTGGAATACAGGAGTCACTTCATTCCACACTCACCTTTAAGCATTGGCAGACAACTGTTCTCAGTCAGGGCAAGGGGACTCATTCTACAGCAGGGACTGGGGCTAGAAAAACACAGATAACCAACCAGTAATAATAACATCTGGACTTCAAAGTTATTCTTAGCAAGGCAGGTGACATTTGAATAGTTTAATGGAGTATTATAATGCATAGTGTAAGTCTGTAATAGCTACTTAAGTAAAGCCATCTTTTGATTGGGGTTTTGCTAATATCTAGCATAGAAACTCATCAGCTTAATGGAGGCAAAATATCACCTGGGTAGGTGCTGTAAAATACCTTTTTTAAGAATTATGTCATTTTAGAAGAAATAGATGTATCTGCAAAAAATGCATTCTTTTTACATTTCATTTTTACATTTATTCCTGGGTGTTACTGTGATACAAAATTTTAACATCTATGGATGAATTATGCACTAGTATTTGAAAGGCACCCACTGATGGTATAAAAGAAAAGGAGTGGGGGGGGAAGGAAAGTCTTGCACTCTGCATATGTGCAGTATATCAACAGCATGTGAATACCTGTTTTCATTATCATAAATGGAAGCCTAGAAGGAGCTTTTTTAAAAAAAAAAACCACCATGTATTAAATAATGATATTTTGCTTGCTTATCAAAAACAAAATTGGAAAGAAAGAATTTGCTATCTATCTGAAGATCAAGGAACAGGATCATATCTGTCTCTATCAGCAACTCTTGTTGCAATGGCAGGTTTTACTCTTGAGCTGGAGTCAGAAATACAGTGAGAGCTGATGAACTGAATGCACAAAATCTCTGATGTGTGTGCAGCTATGTTAAAACGTTTAAAAAATTCCTCTAACAGATTATTACCTGAAAATATTTATTCCCAAAAGCCATAGAAAAGTGGACTAAGGAACAAAGATTGATATTTTGTTAAAAAAGAACAACCTTGTTTTTATTTAGGTTTGGACTCACATTCAGTGTTGCTGGAAGAAAAACTCTTGTTTCTGTAAAGTTTGTGGTGGTGCCTCCTGAGCACTGACAGTGGCAAACAGGGTTGGCCTCAGGGAGAATGGGCAAACTGTGATGCCTGAAGTGTGTAAAGCTCATGTGTGGTGGGACATTGTACCTCGGTGGTGCAGTGTAGGACAGAAAGACGTACTGTTATCAGGGACAGAGTCTCTCAAGAGGTTCAGCTTTGTGACCTGTTACAAACTTTATTCATTCTTGCTTTTCAAGGGGCTCCAAATAAAATATTGCTAAAATTTAAGGGAAATAAACCCGGTGACTTGACAAAGAGCAGGTGAAATGTGCAGTCTTTAGTCAAAGAAATCTTCCAATTCAGGTTTTTTAAAGAAAGCACATACCAGGACAAATTCTCTTGCCAGACCGAATTTTTCAACTGTGTTTAGTAATTGAACCAAATTCTTCTAACACTGCAACTTCCTGCTAACTTCAGTGTACTTTGTAGCTCTCAGTTCCCTGCGTGTCCCATTTCTTTCCTTTTTTTTAACACATTACTGGATATATAATTATCACTCAATAAATCCACTTCTGTATTATTTCTTCTTGATTCCATCCCACTCGAACATATATAAAAATGACAAAAATGCCTATTTCCACAGCTGAATACTTACTCATCAGCCAGTTATTGGATTGGCCCTTGCAAGAAATATTTAAGTTCTCCTGTGTTTGGTTCTTTATGGGATGTCTACCATGATGCTGTTCAGAATGTTGTTGGATTATATCTTACAGTGCAGGCCTGCACAGCTTTTTGACAGACAAATTTTTGATTTCTTTCTTTTTCTTCCACCTTCTTTAGCCCTCTGAGCACTAACGTTGTCTCACAGGCAAATGGATCTGGTCTGAAAGTCCCTATTTCCCTGCAAATTGGCATAGGAATTAGTATTAATTTTACAAATGTTCAGAAAACACACCTTGAACTGCTCAGCACTGTGGAATAAGCACCTGCAGCTCATTACTTTTATCTCCTGTATGGTTCTTCCTTTCCTATTTCTGTAGCAAAGAGGTAAGAAACAGGCCAGCAGCTTCTGTTCCCTGGCCCCTCTGAGGAGTACTCACACAGTGGTAATGTCTAAAACATTTGTTTTGGATACAGATCTCCACTGTATTTCATCATCTTGTGTGCTACTAAAGAAAGTGTTGATTTTCCAATCCACATGGTGTATCCACAAATCTGTCTTTATTAGTAATGGTAATTCAGACAGCAATTCTACCTTTCTCAGAATCCAATTTCCCATAATGTATCATTTTTCCAGTCTCAATTTGAGATGAGAATTTGACATTTCAAAGCAAAATATGCAAAATGGCAGCCCAGGAATCTCCAATCAGCTGTAATAGTTGCTATAACATTTAGGTTGCTCCTTTTCCAAGGATAGTTTTATAAAAATTCTGAAAAGCTTCCTGGCCCTTTGTGCAGTCATGCAGCATCCATTCAGCAGAGACCTTTAAAGATTCTTTCTTCCTCCTGTGAGTGAAGCAGCAGCTGGAAGGAGGAGCTAACATGTTGAATCCCACCCTTTCTCCCACAGGTGTTCCAAGGTCAAGTGAAAGGGCTCCAGCCACCGTTGAGAGCTGGGGGGCTCAAGAACAGTTGTACCCCCCTGCCCAGGCCTAGATTACACTCATTGTGAACTTTATGGATTATTTTACCCTAAGGTAGACAGTTTGTAATTGGGGTTTTCTTAGCTGGAGGGTGGGCTGTAGGAGTTCATGTGAATAGAGAATGAGGGGATGGTGGGACCGTTCTCCTGCTGAAGGACTGAAGGGCCACTGGGAGAACACCTTGCGTGTGTCACCTCCGTGAAATGGGGCATCTCTTCCTACCACATGAGGTACCACAAAGAGGTTCCTCCTGTCCTGCGCTGCGTGAAGCATCTCTTCGATCTGCAGCCTGACCAAGGAGAGCAAATTGGTTCCTTCTCACACAGAGGCCAAAGGAGTGGGAAGGGAGTGGGATATGAGTTCTGGTAGTGACTGAGACCTTATCTCTTGTGAAAATTTTAGCCTCTAATCTCTACCTTAGTTAAAATCTAATCCTGAGTTCTTGCATTATTGCTTACACGAAAACTCTCCAATGTCACATACAGCTCTTAGGAGCTTTCACAAGGCTCATTAATAAGGGATATTTTAACATGCAAAGCCATTAAGGGGTTAAAACCAATTGTATGAAAAGAGATTATAGGATCTTTATCACATGTTGTTTATCTGATCAACAGTTAACAATTTAAGACAGTATTATCCTAGTAAAAAGAAGGTTTGTTTCAGATACTGACATAAACATCCCCTCATAATAGTGGCTTTTCATTTACTGCATTGCAATGTACCATAAGCTTAAAGGCACAACAGCTTCTTTGTGTGTCTCAATAATGCCTGTCCAGAGTGATGTCAGTCAATTTTTGACCTATACAGTCTGATGTTATTCTCAACAATCATAGATTTCTTTTTTCTTTAATGAGTTAAGAATATGCCAATGAAATCCTTGAAAATTATCGTATTCCTTCATGGTGTCTTCCTCTGGAAGAACAAGGTATATTACCCATGTGGACCTTTCTGCAAAGTCTTGTTTCATCTGACTTCTTCTGGCTGTTGTTTCCTTTGTGGCTTGACTTTCCACAGTCTTGTGTAACTTGCCCTTTCAGTTGGACAAATAAACACGAACAGTTAAATACACAATATACATGAGACAGCCCCCTGGTAGGAGCAGATTCTGAATTCAGCCTCTGTGATGGCACTCTTCGGGTCCCATATAAAAACTGTTTGTGGGGTCAGCTCCCTTGTACTCCTTGGAAACTGTTCCTCCAAGATGGGAAAAGAGACTGTGGAGTGGACCAGGGTTCCTTCAGGCCACACAGAATGCCTCAGGTGGGGCTAACCCTTCCTGGCACACACTGCTGCAGGTGGTGCTCCCCATCCCAGTGCTCCCCATCCCAGGGCTCCCCATCCCAGGGCTCCCCATCCCAGCGCTCCCCATCCCACACAGAGGCAGTGGGCAGAGGCAGCATGCTGACACACCTCAGTGTCACAGAAGGATGTGCCCAGCCTCTGCTGCTTTCCTGCCAGCAAAGGGGGGAAATCAGCCTTCTGGAGCAAAGACCTCTCCCTGAGGGAAGCAGCGTAGGGAAGCAGAGCTTCTCAGCCCCTGCCAGTCAGAGCTGTCGGGAGCACAGCCCGAGGCCCCAGTGCTCAGCCTGCCACATGGGTCAGTGCAGGGGGGCTGCTCAGGGGCTCTAGGACAGTTCCCATCATCTCCTCTCTGGCCCTCACACAACCTGTGTGCTCTGGAGCACAGCAAATAGCTCTCAGATGGTCAGAGGCTGTTAGCTTGCTCTCCAGCTTTCAGAAGGGATTACAGAATATTGCTGCTGGTTCCGTCCAACTCTGATCCTCACAGTGTTCTGGCAAGGCTTCTGCATGACACTCAGATCCTCCTGCTCCCTTAGGGACAGTAAAGAAATACATACACTGAGTGAATTCTTTATGGAAATCAAGTGTTTCTATAATGCTATTTCTAGATTACTTTTATTCATATAACCCTAATGCTTCCCTGAAAATTAAACCAGATTTAATTCTTTATTCATTTTCAGCTGAATGCAATACAAGTGTACTGTTGGCATTAAGCTTGTGGAACACAAACATAACCTGGATTGAGTTGGACTTTGATGTGGATCCTGTATTTCTTCCTCATTGTCATTTGGGGGTTCTTTAAGTCATGAAGTCACCTCAGTGCACCCCCTGAGCTGCCCTTGGAGAAGCAGCTCCAGACTGCAGCTGCACTGCTCTCTGTCTTCCCTTCAGTGGGAACCATGGGATTATCACAGGAGGTGGCTCTGTGCCACACCATCCTCAGAGCAGAGTTCAGTGTGTGCTAAATGCTTGAGTGACAATAGCTGAACTTCAGCAAGCCAGAGGTCCAGAGTATACAAGAGATTTAAATTAAAGATTGCCAAAGTGAGATGGAAATTTGGTTTTCTTCTGTCTTCTGGGTATTTTACATTATGTAAAATGAATACTAGATGATAATTGCCAATATGGTGTCTTGTATTGATTTAATTCAATAAGCAGCTTCACCTCCACCTTTTGCATGCACTTGCCTTAAAATATATGCATTATGAAGGCAATGATTCAAAGTCTTTAGGAAATCAATATCCAGACAGGATTCTGTTCTTCAAATATTGACAGCAGAATAACTCTAAGAAACAATGACAAACAGTAAAAGCAGGGGTAGACAAAATTAAGGCTGTAATTCTATTGTAGTCAGTCTCTGCAGAGGGCTCAAAGTGCTGCCTGATGCTGCATATTGTGTGTGCTCCAGCAAACAGCTGGCATTGACACCTTGCGGTCAGAGTTTCTGGTGAAACCTGTGACCACTGAAAGGAAAGGCAGTTTCTGCCAATGATTCTACAGAGTTAGCTCTTTCAGTTGATGTTTTGCTAATAACTTGCACAGATTTTTTCAGCCATGAGCATGTACTGGGTAGCACAGGTGGATATATGTAGGCTGTTACCATTAACATTGTTCTCACCTTTGATGATTTCTCTACTAGATTTCTCTACTAATTGGAAGTTGCATCGAGGCCTGTGAATTACATTTTTTTAACTGTGCAGCTCTGTGTTCTAATTTACTGTGGTTTTGTAATGGTAATTTTAAAATCCTTTAATACTGACAGCTGAATTTTGTGTACAGTGAGTATAGTTCTGAGAAATTAAAGGATGTCCTTCATGGAGTAAAACGTGTCGCAGTTAGTGCAAACTGCCCTGGTTGCTTAGTTCGTACAGTTCTGAAATCACATTGGTATGGATAGTTCAGTACTGCAGTTACGAGTGTAAATACCTTATTAGCAGTCATGCAGAAGAAGCATTCTTTCAGTGCCATTCAAAAGTATAGTTTGTTTTGGTTTTCTCACTCTGAAATATGTGATGACAGTTCAAAAGTCCAGCTAGTGAGTAGTGAGTATCCACTACATAGATATGAGAACTTCTTTTCAATAGGTGGGGAAGGATTATCAAGAGTAACTCTTTTCAGTATTACCCCATCTGTAAATGTCATTGATGAGCCAACAAGGTTTATTTTTCATTTCTGTCCTTTAGTTTTGCAGTTTTAACGTGTGCTGAATTTCACAGGAGTGTCAGTATTGTATCCAAGTGAGACGTTCAAGAGCTCTGCTCACATCTGGTGGTAGAAAAATCATTAGTGTTTTCCCTGAATATACTGAAAATCTGTTTAACTTGACATAAGTGTATAATTTAAAATAGAAGGAAAACTTGGAGCCACAAATGCCTGGGTGATGTTTCCTGAGCATTAGATCAGCCACAGTAGGAAGGAATTCAGGCAGTAAGACCAGCCAATTGTAATTGCCCGTCTGTGGCCAACAGACTTTGAAGTTGATTTAGAACAAACTGGAGTACCTGGGACATTGCAAAATGCTAGAAGAGGGATAGATTTGTTCCTGCAGTTAAGAGGAAAGAAAGGAGGGAAGGACTGAGCAAGGTTTTCATTAGCTGAAGGCTTGTTAGCTTGACATTCATTTCAGACAAACTAACGGAAGAGTTGGTGGTGAGAAAAAAATTGAAAGATAAAATGCAGCCACAAAACTTTCTTGGACAAGGCAGTTTGTCATGAGATTAACAGCTTGGATGAAAGTGGTGAAGTGAAACCAAGTGATGGCAAGACGAGTTTTGAAAACATGGTTTAAGTTAGCGCTGGGCTGTGTTGCACAAGCAGGAGCACTGAGGAGTTGCTGGCAGAGCAGTAGGAGACACGGAGGGTGAACAGCTCGAGCTCAGCTCCCATGGCAATGGCACCTTCAGGTATGTTTTTTTTAATTGTGAGTTTGATTTTGCATGTGGCTGCCAAGCTGGTGTATTGAAATCTATCACACACCTCCCCTGTGTTTATGGCAAAGTCCTAGTTTGGTGTGACAGGAGAGAGAGCGAGGCCCTGTGTCCTCTGACTCAGACCCTAGGCCAGGTCTGGGTGCCAAGGATTAGTCTCTTTGGGTGCTCACAGGGCCAAGTGTGCTGAGCCAGGCTTCCTTAGACCCGCACTGGGCTTAGCTCAGGCACCCTGGCTGTTCAGCATAGGGTTTGCTGGGTGTGTGCAGTCAGAAGGCTGCTGTCTCACACTCTCCTGTGCTCACAGCAGTGTCCCCCTTCCTTCTATGTCTCAGTGATGGTTAGAAGCCACTAACAGACAATTTAAAATGAAAAATCATACATGGGAAATTAGCCACAAGAATGATTAATAAGAGCTTCTGTTCCTGGAGCAGCTGCCAGAGGAATTGGTGAGTATCCTGTGTTTTACCAAGAGGTCAAGCCTTTCTGAAAGTATGTTTTAGTCAAAGAGGTGACATTTTCTTCAATTCAGGGGGAGATTGGTGTGATGTAGGGTCTGCTGTGTATGATTAGACAATACAAATGCACGGTCACTTCTGGCTGGAGCTTTGCCTTGGGAGTTCTTAAAGCTTCCTGAGAAGACTTAGATAACTTTGGTCTCCGCTTTTCTTGTCATTAAAATAATGTCTACTGAGTTTGATGCTGGTGAAGGAAGATACCACTTATTTCTTTACTACGTGCATTTCACTGTTCCTAATAATTACCAAGTTAAATCTGCACCTGAACACAAGCAGCTGATGGAACATTCCTTTTAGCCATCCACTGTATCCCTGATAGAGACAATCAATAGGTAAAATCTATGCAAATAAGCGGAGTTCAAGTGAGGGCTACCCTAAACAGGACTAAGCTATGCACCCGCCTTTGTGCCAAATTTTTCAGGGTTTTTTTTTCTCCTGTAATGAATCCATGTATTTTGTGCATTGGAGCATGGCATGAGGCCTTTTGGATGGCAGGCTCTTCAAGAGAGAGGAAGAAAGTTTTAATCACAAAAGCAGAAACTTCAGTCGGAGAAGTGATTCCACACTTTGTTTCATTTGTAAATGGTGCGTTTTGGCTTTTGTGAAACAGAACCCGGGTCCAATTCAGGACAGCGTTTCAGGGATTCTTTCCATGGGGCTTTTTGAATCTGAAATAGTGCACATGAAAAGAGCAGGAGATTGAACATAATTTGTTCCAACAGCTAGTCTAAGATTTTTTCCAATCAAGATTCTTTCAGCATATTCCTCTTTGTTGAGCTATAAGCAGCTTTTAAAATAATGGCATTAGCCTATATTTCAGGGCTTCGCTGGGTGTTCCCAGCTCTGGTGATTAGTTACAAGAAATAGAAATGCCTGTATTGTGATCTTTTAATGGCTATGGGAGACTTGTAAACTAAGTTGAGATTTGAGCAATTTGGAGATTTCAAAATGAGCTGTAGAGTTCATTGAGAAAGAAAAATGCATCATTGAAATTCATGGTGCCACTTTGGTTTTCTTTGCTGAGATTCATCAGTGAAAGCCATATTGCTTTCCCTTTGCCTTTATTTAAAGCTCTTCAATACATTGTTTTTAAGGTCCATTTCTTTTACAAGCTTTTCCTTTCAGCTTGCTCAGGGTATCAGGTCCTATGAACATCTGTTTGTGCCTAAAATCAGCCAGGACCTGGACTGTATCCTGCCTCCCTCCTCCCCTTTGTTTCCAGAGGCTATTGTTTCCGATTTCATGCTATCAGAGGGGCTGCATGTTTTCCTGTGTGAAGTTGTCAGAGAGATAAAAGCACAGGAGCAGGGTCACATTTCGAGGGATGGGCATGAAAAATTGGTAAAATGTATCTTGAGGGCCACCCACAAGACTTGGTTGAAGAAATTCAGAAGCAGGGAGTAGAATTGTAATTTTAAAATTGTGCAAATTCTGGAGTGGAATAAGTAGGGGCGAAATAAGTCTTTAACTGGCAGAAATCTCTTAGATTTACGCTTAGTTGACTTATTCCTCTTAGGTAGTTTGAGGGTCTCCAGTTGAACTTTGTTACACAGAAAATACCATAATCTTCACTGTGTTGCCTGCCCATGTCCCTTTGGTACAAGAGTGAGGGACCAGAAGGTTTAAAGCCAGTGTTCTACACCTTTCAGCCATCAGAATGCACTGGGGAAAAGAGAAGCAGTACTGGAGGTCTGACTTGGTTTAAAGTCACAGAATCATTAGGCTGTATGACACCAGACCTGCAAGGAATACAGTAAGGAAGACGATGATAAAAAGACAAGTAGTGCACCATAATTAACCTAATGAAACACATTTTCCAGGAAGGAAGCATGGTGCTACCCGTGTAACTGTGGCTGTGGTTTATAGTGTTGCAGACCATGGTCAGCCCAAACACACTTACCCTTTTGTCTGACATGAGTTCCAGAGGCTGCCCCCTGGTTTTGAAGCATGCAGAGCAGTTCAGGTGTGGCAGGAGGGAAGGGCTGTGCTCACACACAGCTGGCTCGGCCAGTTCAGCACTGTCCTCCCCTCCTGCAGGGACACAGCAGGAAGAGCTACAGGTGTCTTACAGGTGTTCTCTGAATGGACTAAGCAGCCAGGAAAAAGCTGTGCCTGTCTCTTAGTGTTAGCGGAGCTAAGGCAGAGCCTTGCTAGTCTGTTGGGTTTATCTTAACTTTGCACTTAGGTCTCTAGCAGGTATGAAGTGAAGGAAATGGTTTAACAGTGCTGGTGTACATCAGGGATTCAGTAAGATGATTGCTTTTATTTTAGAAGCTTGTAATGAGGATTTTGTTAAAGAACATGACAAGAAAACAAATGAAATATGTAAGTTGTACTTTTTCCAAGCAACTGTTAAAATAAGGGATGTCAAGCAAGGCATTCTCTTGCCACCATATGGCTTCTGAATTGCTAAATGATGTATGTCACACAAATCAGCCTAATACTGGAATTTTAAGGAGGGGTATTGTTTTCTATTGCTTTATTCCAAAGAGAAGTCAATTATTTTTCTTAAATGCATAAATTGTTTACAATTTATTATGAGAAACCAAATATACATTCTGAGCTTTGTTGAATTTTTCAGCTTTTTTAGCTATGGAAATTCAGGGCAGGGCACTGATATGCAGACTTTCTTGCACTTTGGTAGTATAGCAGAAAAAATTGCTAAACAGGTTTTGGAAGTAAAATAATTACTGAATTTATATCCTTTATGGTAATACTTTTGGATATTAATTTGTTTATAAATAGAAAAAGGGAAAACAGCAACACTGTCAAGTGTGTAGCAGTTGTGTAGGTGAGTTTAAAGAAGAACACTGTGAGTATTTTTAAATAGGAATATCACTTATGAGCACTGGTGTTTAACTTGCAGTGAGCTTGGTCAGAGTTCTGTCTGGGTCCCACTGCAGGAGTGGCTGTGGAGGTGACATTGCCAGTGCCTGGGGGACAGAGGGGCCCTGAGGGGTGCCCTGTGCTCCGGCACTCAGGCCAGGGGTGAGGAGATGCCTGGGCACAAAGGCACACCAGCACAGTTCCAGCTGGGGGGCAAAAGGATAATCTCTGTCTTTCTCAGCATCACCACCACCTCTTCATGTCCTGCAGTGCTTTGAGTATTATGGAGAGGAACTTTAACACTGCTGCTAACATGCTTAATGGGTGGAAGTTCTTTTCAAAATCACAACTTTTTTATACCAGCAGTTTTCTTTGGCATACCTGTCTGATTTTGGATGGGTAGAAGAATCTACTTTGTTTAGCTTTGTCTCAAAAGGGAAAAGAGCAAAGCCTAGAGTAAAAATTAATAGCACTTCTTAAAATCCATTACAACATCTCCCTTTTTTCTGACTAAAATTGAGTGAAAAAGGCCTCTCTGGAGGAAATAAAGAAGAAGTTATTACAGCTTTCACTTTTTTGTAGCGTATGAAAAAGCTTTCTGTATGTTAAACAGTCTTGTGGACATCTGGCATGATTGGTTTTAATCTGCTGACTAAAAAGTCAGGATTAAATCTTGCTTTACACCTCTTTGTATTGCGGTCAGTAAAGTGACAGAGCTGCCCTGAAACAATGGCACTACTTATTCCACCCAATATGCCATGTGGTAGATCACCCCTTTTTTCAGCACCACTTCTCTGCAAAGACAATGAAGCATCTGGTGGGGTTTTCCTGTGTCCAAGATATTTTTTGTCAGTAATTTCACTCAGCCGCTCTGCTTAGCTCTCCCTTGGTGCTACTTTTTGAGACGGGGTTTGCCAAATCCAGTGGCAAGAGGTCAGGAGGCCAAAGTGATGAATTTTTATGTGCCTGTTCCTTGTGTTTCTGCTCAGTCATGATTCTTTGCGCGCTGTGCTGCTTCTGAAAGGGAGCCACAGTGAGCAATTTGTCGTCCCGGGCTGTGGAGAATGGGGAGGCAGATGAGTTAAAGTGGCGTGTAGGACTGCGGACAGAGCCGCGCACAAATGTTTCCTGACGACCGAACAGAATCCTCCTGTCACTATTCAGCGCGAGAGGGGCTTGGGAGATTTGTAGCCTGTTGGCTTTCGATCAAGTGACAAATGAATTTAACAGCACTTAAAGATACAGCAGAAAGAATAGCACTTCAGCAGCCAGCCCCAGCTGTGAGCTCTAAGTGATGCTGCGTTAACACTTCTGAAATCGCAATTTCCCTCTCTGGGCATAATTGGGAGCTCTCTGTTTCTTCTCTGTTTCTCAGCATGTTTGAATCCTGATCTGCTTTAAGGAAAAAAAAGCCATCTGTGTTTCAGAAACTCTGTAGAATGGGCTCTCTGGTTGTTCCCATCCCCTCTGGAGGGTCACTGGTCCTTACAAGCAGGGGACCCTGGTAGCTGCACTTGTGGCATAGCTTTCTGTCCTCACTCAGCAGTGCTCTCCGACATCCAGCGGTGTCAGATGAGCCAGGGATCAGCATCCATTGCAGGGTTAAATCCCTCTGGGTCCCCAGCCAGTGCTGTGAAGTTGCTGTTCCTCCAAGTCTTTCTGTCTCTGATCAGCTGTGTCTCTGTAATTGGCTGAGGACTGCTGGTGGTCAGCAGCTGCACTTTGGACGGCTCAGTGGAGGCTGTGTCCTGGGGAGTCCTGAACATTGCAGTGCTGCACAACCCCTCCTTCTCACATCATCCAAAACCACACCAGAGGGGATGCAGAGCTGCCTCACCAGGGTCGTGAAGAGAGTTGGTACATAGAATACGCCACCCTGTTTCCTCTCTCCACACCAACCTGTTACCCCACCGCTGTTTCTGTGTGTTGCCAGTCATTATTGGGTGTGGAGTGTGTACACAAGCTGATCTGTCTGTGTGTCTTACCCTTCATTGGGGAGCATATAGCAAACCTTGGGTCCACACCTTCCATGATGTTTTACAAAGATATCCTTTATTCATTTTATCCAAAAACATTTCCTTTAATGTGTGAATATGGGCTTCTGGAATTGGGTGAACTCCATGATAGTTTGGGTCTTGTTGAAGAACCTGGTAGGCAGTGTGCCTGTGGACAGCCCTGTTGCTCAGAGGGGTCAGGGTGCTGCCACAGCCAGGTACTTGGCACTTGCATGATCACAGTGATGGGAGAGAGGCAGTTCAGCAATCCCACCTCTTGGCTCTCTGAGCTATTTGAACGTAACTAGCTGAAAAGGATTATTTGAACTTACAGGCTGCTGGACTCATATTCCATTTCAAAAGTGAATAAAGGAGCAAATGATGTGGAACCAGACAGGGAGTACATCGATGGGAAATGAATGAGATATGGCAGGATGAAAAGGAGTCAAGTCAGAGAGGCTGAACAAACGGGAAAAAAAGGGGGAAAATACAGGTAGGAAATGGTCCACATGGTGCACCAGCAAGGCATCACCTGGTCAGCCAGGTTTTACTCTTACAATAACACCATACAGTGTGTTTCATTTATCAACACAGTGAATTTTACATTCCTACCTTGTTCAGGTCTGAAAAATAGATACAGTGAGCTGGAAATTATTTTCCTCTCATGTTTATTTCCTTAAAAAGTAAACTTAGAGCAGGGGTGCTTTTTTCCCATAGACGGGAAACAGGCTGAGCAAGAGCCCAGCCCTGAGCTGCTGGCAGCCCACAATGCATTCATGCCTCATGCGAGTCGCTTTCTTGTTCCACATCTCAAATCCATCTCTCCTTAAGGGATTTTTTTTTTTTGCTGTTTTGCATGATGGGAAGAAGGAAAAAGTTTCTTACTTCTTTATTTTTCTAATTTTGTGATTAAAAGGCATTTAGATTTTAGGTACATACATGGTTTGATTTCAGAATTGCCCAACATTTCATGTTTTAAAAGTCAGCTCCTGGTGATACCTGCTGCTGGGAGTCTGCTTTGTGGGAGCCAAAGGGTCACACTCTTCAGAGGTAAAGCCTTGATCCTGAACTGTGTCACACCCTTGATCTTGTACATAACTCTTCATTAATTTAAAGGGCAAACTCCTTCCTTTACTCCTGTTGGCAGTGCTGATTGGGAGTGTTTCTGAGCCTGTACTGAGGTCAGATGGAAGCAGAGAGCTGGCTGTGCCCACAGTCCCAGCGTGCTGTGTCAGGACTTCTTGCAAGGGTTAAGGAGGATGAGGCTGGCAGACTCCAGTTCCCTGGAAACCTACAGTGTCCAGTGCTGAAAAGGAATCAAGAAGCACCAAAGAGTTTTCTTGGGTGTTGACTTAAATGTTTGCTATTCAATGTTACTGCTCCTGTGTTTCATTTCCTATGGCTGTAAGAAACCATGACATTTGGAGGCAGCAGAAACAGGAACACCATCAGCTCAAACACAGGCAAATGTTACCACTCAAAACAAAGGCAATTGCAAGGCACATGGGAGCAGATGGGGTTCACTAGCTGTTTTGCTTTTAAAATGAAAAGAAATAGAGGTTCTTAGTCTGCAAGTTAGATAAAAGCAAGCTTAGCTATAAGGAGAGAAGCTGCCTCTTATTTCATTCCTCGTGAATTCAAGAGAACAGAGGATTTTATGTTTTTCTACAGAAACAGATTTACATCACAGATTCTGTGTGCTTCATCAAAGTCTTTGCTGAACAGAAACAATACAACCAGTCCTCTGCTTGGTCAGCTGGAGTGAAAAAGTGTAAGTGCTCTGAAGGTTTCCAAGGAATTTTTCAAGCTGGTATTGCTGCATGGCCAAAGCAGAAAAATTAATGAAAGAGAAATAATGGAATGTCTAAGTGAATCTGAAGAAATTCACACCTTATGGGACAAGACCGCATATATTTCATATATGCAGAGGATTTCCCTAGGAAGAGTTGCACTGTTCCAGTTCCTGTAATTATGAAAAAGCAAATAATTGTCTTTGAAACCCCCCCAAGGCTACTTGACATCAAGTAGTGATGCAAAATGATTAGAGGGATGGACCGGAGGAGGGAAGGAATTTTTCCAGCAGACTGCTTTCAAGTTCCAGGTCTGGATTTATCTGGATCTGATCAAAGTCCTGAATGTGTATTATCGATGTCAGCAAGTGAATTTCAACTGGGACCTTAAAAAGGGGGCAGAGGAGCCATTTACCTTTGCCCGCAGAGGCCCCACAGAGTTCCATGTGCCAATTCACACGGGTGCCAGACAGCTCCTGGCAAATGGCAGATCAGTGTGTAAATGCTTTGCTGAACCCAGGCTTGAGATCACAGTCAGGAAAACAAAACAAGAGAATACAAAAAGATGTGCAACCTGACCATAGAGCCGGAGAGAGAAAATGAGAAGGGAATCAGCATGCAGGTGAATATGTGTGATGAAAAAGGAGTTCTAGTTTGATCTGTAATCTTGGAGAATCAAAGGCAGAGGCCTTTTGGATTTAATTCAGATTCTTTTCTGAAGAAGAGAATTAAAGAGAGAGTTGTCATTGCCACCAGCTGTTGGCACAGAGCATAGATGCTGAGGCCAGTGGCCATGGCTGGGGACCTCAGGGCTCCCTCCAGACCTGGAGAAGGGCAGGCTGTGCCACTGACACATGACACTGAGCCAGCCATTCCAGCACTGAGCTGCCCACTCTGGTGCCCCTCCCTGCCCAGGCTGGGTCTACAGTGACGTGCTGTGGGAGTGGAGGTGCTTTGGCAGTGCCAGAGCAGGTGACTGTCCCGGACCACAGGCTTGCCAAGTCACTGAACAGCAGCCGTGCTGTTACCTGGACTCAGGTGAATCAGCACAGTGCCTGGAAAGTGAATGGGAGCAGTTTGGCACTGTGATAACCTCGTCATGAATTATCTCCACCAGAAAATGCATTTTACAATTAACTTAGTGTGGCTGATGTGAAATTGAGACTGAAGAAAGGCGAGCCGTTTCCAGGGGATCATTTATTATAAGAAGGCAGGAGATCTTTGGGACAACTGGGTCATAAGGATAGTGTCTTGTTGCTGAGCTTTTTTGGTCACAGACACCACCCAAAGAGATATTTTAAAATATCCCAGAATATTCCTGTGCCACAAATCAGCAGGAAGGCCATGCAGAGGGGACTGGAGCGATGCTGCAGGTCCTGTGTGGCTCCTGGGCCGGGCTCTCACTGATGCTGCTGCAGGCTGCCTGCTAGATTGGATCCTGACATGGTACAGGCAGCAGGGCCATGCTGTGGGCAGTGATGTGCCCTCAGAAGGGGGGCCATGCGTGGGGCACATGAGCTGTGGGGACTCCTGCTCTGCTTCCACCCAGCTCCTTCACCACCTCTGTGCCCCTGGACACGAGCTCACTCCTCTGGGAACATCTAAAGAGAAAGTCATTTTCCATATTGGTACTTAAGTGGCTTCTCATTAATACTTCTTTGTATTTGTTCTTTATTCAAGTAATATTTATGTCACTGCTGAGTTCGATTCCTGCTCCTGGGACCTTATTAGTATTACAAGTGTAGTAACTGCTCTGGGACATTATTGTGATTTGCACACAGTTAAGGTGAACACAAGTTAATATATAGTCTAAAGGATGTTTTTGCAGTAGAAGTGTCTGTCCTCTCAGGTAGGGTTTGATTGCTGCACCCTGAGGGACTGTGCCTTGTGATGCTCCTGATGTTTGCAGCAGCTGTGAGACCAAAAACCTCTGCACAGCTCTGAAAACTCAGCTACAAAAAGCCTCCATTTCAGTGGCAGGTAGGGCTTGAAAACCACAGTGTCACCTGTCCTATAGCTAAATGCACAACTGCCATTGACTTAGAAAGTTACATTGAACTTTATTTGGCTCACTTGCAAATTGTGTTTCTCTTACATCATGTGATTTGGTGAATTTGCTGTTGGTGTATTCCCATTATCCAGGAAATTGTTTCACCCCCTCAGAGGAAAGGAGGAGCACAAACAAGACACATTCCTGTTATTCTCAAAGTAGCAAATCTTTTACCTTGTTAATTATTTCAAATACAATTTGCATCCAAATAATAATAAAAAAGCATTTGATTATCAAAATTTAATAAGTCTCAGATTGATTTTGAGTCTTGAGAGGCATTTCAGAAGAAGTATTTCACTGTCATAATCAGATGATACATGTACATCTGTCTTTTCTGTCCTGCCAGAACCCACAGAGTATGTAACTGGAATAAAATGAAATATCTTAAATTTAATTGATTTGGTTGCTCATGTGCTCAAGACCTTATTTCACCTGGCTCTTGTTAACAGTCTTCAGACTCTGCACTTCTCTCCTGGCACTCACAGCCGCAAACACGTCTGTGACAATCCGTGCAGCTCACTGCAAATTGCAATGGCAACTCCTGCTGAACTTTCTTAATTACAAAAGGGCAATGTATATTTTCTACTTTCTTTTCCTTTTTTTCAGAAGGATTCAAAATAATAATAAGTCCTGAAAAAAAGTATTCAAATAATTAGGAAAAACAATATACATCTTTAACATCAGCAGACAGGAGCCCACGGCACAGGATGAGTGCTTGGATACCATGTTTTTGGGGTTTCCCCCTCCCAAAAAACAATTTGTTGAAGTGTTTATAAGCATACAATAGGTCACACATCAAGAGGTGAACTCAGAGTCTCAAGGCTGCTCAGAAAGCAGGACTGTGAAATCAATGAGAAATGAGCTGCAGTTTTCAGGAAGCAGCAGTGCAGTCCACAGCTGCTCACAGTGCTTCCTTCCAAAACAATATAAAATACGTTATAGACTGCTGTATGCTTTATATATATAAACCACAATTGGTTTAATGTCTGTATTCCTTTTTGCTGTAGGTATGCAGAACTACAGTCTGACACACTTGGCTGTGTGGTGTGTGTAGGGGAGCAGATGTATTTCGAATGTGTGAAATGTGGTAAATCAACAAGCTTTCCATTGCTGAGGATTGCTGAGTTTAGAAGAAATTACAGATTTGTCTCTTGTCAATATAAAAAACATTCCTTCCTAGCTTTGCCTAACAAGACATCATTGCTACATCCCAAGGCCATTGTCAGGAAAGTTGTTGCTATCCTTTACAATTCCATACACGTAAATCATCACAAAGGATTATTGCAAAAGTACTACAAAGCGTCTACCTGTGTGGAGTATGGGAGAAGAGGAATGAGACACGTCTGTGTTTGCTAGGGAAAGGCTGTCTCTTGGGTCTCCTGCAAGCTTTTTAACCAAATCTTATTTATGAAGAAAAAAGATTTTTAAAAAAATCAGTTAGGGAGAGTTTTGATATCTGATTTCCCCTCTTCTGCCCTTGTAAAAGAGTACCTTTGAGGGAATACCCAGCAAGGAACACTGGGTTTTTATAGCATTTTGATTTTCTTTACTAGCAACAAAAAACCCCTTCATAAGCAGACTTGCCTAAAAAGGCACATGGTCCTGAAAGTTTTCTGCTTGGGTGACTACGACTGTGTAGAAATTGAAAGGAGGAGGAAAAAAGGAGTGCTTCAGCTTGTATAAGAAATGAACCTTTGCCCAATCACTTTTGTCTGTGAATAAGGTAACTTTTTGTGCGTGTGAAATTTGAAAGCAATAAGGTATGTGGGTCCTTTCTCTGTATCAGTTCTCAAGAGTCGATCGAGGGGTTTTTCTTTTGGAGCCAGCCTGAAGTTGGGAGATAAAGCAGCTCAGGGAAAAAAATGCTCTCAAGCAGATGCCTTTAAGAGACAGAAATCATGAATTTGTTGAATTGCAACCACTCCGGGGGTGGCTACAATGACTTTTTGACAGTGACAGTAACTCTGCCGTGTCTTTTCGAGCCCTTCTTTGGCCCATTCACTCTGGAAAGCTGCTTAAGCGCACTTAAGCGCATTAGCATTTGGATGCTCGGGGACCGTATTGACCCTCATTTGGAAAGTTTAAATGAGTGAAAGATGGAGCGATTTGTTAGGGCTTTAGAAACCAGCTTTAGAGAGCGGCGGGTTTTCCGCTCTGGTTTGTTCGGGTGCTTGTTCTAATCTGGTGTGCTGTTTGAAGGGACCAGACTGATTTGTGACACATGAGCCCAAAGCGCTCTTTTTTTGGGCTTGACCCGATTATGTGTCTGTGCTCTGAATGTCAATGAGCGGCGGAGGGAGCACGGTGGGGAATGGCTCGCTGCTGGATTACACAGATGGCCGAGGGTCAGTGCGTGTCCGGGGACAAAGGGACGTGGTGGGTGCCAGGGGACAGGTAGGGGTCTGTGCCCGGAGTGAGTGGTTCTGCAGGTGCAGCCCCCGCGGTGATCCCCGTGCTGCTCCTCCTCCTCCTCCTCCTCCTCCCGGGCACCGCCAGCACCTTCACACCCTGCTCCTGAGCCTTCCAGAAACACACCTCCAAGTCCTGCAGAGCAAGGTTCCCCCAGGGCTGGTGCCCTTGGGCAGCGCCGCTTGCACCGGGGGAACCTGTGGTTCTGCAGGCACAGAAGCTGCTTTGGTGTGTGCCCAGTATTTGGGGTAAACCGGGAGTGAGAGGTGTGTGATCCGTGGATGTGGCACTGCTGTTGGGGAGGGAGGAAACAGCCAGGAAAAGGTGGTCAGGAATGGAAATCATTCATTCAGTGGGATGGGGAATTGGCACCTCTTCCATTCACAAACTTCAAGAAAAGTACCGAATTTGTGGGTTTTTACCAAATCACTCTCAAGTTACCCATTAGAAATGAAGTCACTCAGCTCGCTGCTGTTTGTTTGTACTGTGGCAACAGGCAGGAACTTTTATCCAGAATCAAATTTTTTATCAAATGGGAGCAGAATGTCCATTAATAGATTGTCCCCGTTCTGGCACCAGTAACCTCAGCTGAGATCTAAAGTATTTGGAAACAGATGGATTTGTGCTTAAATACATGTTTGGGATGTACTTCTGCCTTCAGGAGAAAGTGAGAATGGGGAAGGGAGAAGTGAGCTGTAGTTCACATGGCATTGTGTCTGATAGATAATGCAACTCTGATAATCCAAATATAAGTATTTCTGTTTGTGAAAACAAGAAACATATAGTAGAATGTGAAATTCTATTGCCCTGTTACCACAGAACACTGTACAAGTGAATATTATGCAAAATGAAAATCTGTTGTCTGGCCATTATGAAAAGGAATGGAGCAGGCAGAGCAGGGAAATCAGCTCTTTGCCTTTCCTTAATGGAGTTATTTTCGTTAGCACATTTTTGTTAAGAACTTCTAGCAAAAGAGGGTTTTATTCAGGACAGCCTTTTCCAGTGCCCATCTCCAGGGCCGTGCACGGATCCTGTCAGCAGCCTGTGCGTTGGCTGCAGCTGAGGATGCTGAGCTGCCTCCCCGGCGTGGGGGCACATCTCTGCCTTTGAACAGTGCTGCAGTTTCCTCAAATCCCCTGGCTGCTTTCTGCCTCATGGTTGCCAGCAGGCAGGCAGGCAGGCAGAGGGGCAGAGGTACCTGTGCACAACCCTCACGGCCCTGCCCAGGCAGGGGGACTGCAAAGGATGAGGTGAACCTGCCCACCCCTCCCCTCGGTTAAGATGCAGTCTATCCCTCCATTTCAAAGCAATGCTTCAAGCTTCACTAAAAGTACAGATTCAGCAAATCTAAAGTATGTTTTTAAGTAAAATTTATGCCGAAGTGCTTTGCTCAGAGCTCCTGGTTGCATCTGTTGCCATGCAGTGGAGCTAGCCCGATGAATGGCCCATTCCCTGTTTCTCCCCATTGCCAGGGAAGCTGAGCCCAGCCAGGAAAGCAGCCAATGGATCAAGGCCCAGCACTTCTGTGGAAATTCATACCTCTGTGCCGGATAAAGTGTTGATTTATCATATGTTTCAGGCACGCAGTCCTCAGAACATCTAGAGATGTGATGATGTCTCTAATTTAAAAGAACGCTGCACAGAGGATTTGCTATCCAAAGTAAACTGTGGAAATTGCTGTCAGATTGTGTGAGCATTGCTCAGGCTTCCAAAGTGTACTTGGAACGTGAATTCACAGGGCAGATGTTTTGGCAAACAAGAGTTAACCTGCAGAACTGCACTGCCAGTGTAGTTATAGCTCTTAGGAACTGACACAGAACCTGGTGGGGTGTGGAGTCATGAGCTGTAAGAAGTGGTTTGGAGGATGTTTACAAGTAATGTGTGATAACTGTGAAAGGACCTGTCTGCATGGTAGCAAGCTGAAAGATTATTTGCCTTACCTGACTGATACTTTCTTAATACTGCCTGTTTCTCTCCAAATGGTAATTCAGTTTATTGGTTTGAGTCCATTATGAGTGGAAGTGACTTAAATTAGCAATGCTTTGCATTTTGACCTACAGCAAATCATATTTCCAGATACATCGATTGATAATGTTCAATTAAATCTGGCCTTCTGCTGTGTATAAGCTTGTTTCCCTTTCTCCCCTTGTGTTTTTATTAGACACTATGTGCAAAGGCCACAATGCAGACCATCCGGGCAGCTGACACAAATGAAGTAGTCAAGCTAATATTTCGTGAATCTGATAATGACCGAAAGGTAAACAACTTAATGCCCTCAGCACCCCTGTGTAAATAGAAGTGGTGTTGAATGTTCACTTTCTTTTCCAGAAAGCATGAATATAGTTGTTCCAAACTGATAATGTAGAGGGAGGGGAGGGATATAGATTGTCACACCTAATGCTCAGTTAATTGGATCTGTTTAAGTGATTGCCAGCCAAGCAAATGGGCCAGCTGACAAGGGGCTTTGGACATGTGCAAATGATGTGTGGTTTTAAAGGGCTGCATGTCTCTGGAAGGGTCACTGCCAACAGCTGGGTGTTGGGCAGCTGAGTTCAAGAGCTTTGCTGACCTTTCTCCTCTATTTTTATTTTCTTTTTTAGGTTATGCTGCAATTAGAAAAGAAGCTCTTTGACTATTTTAATCAAGACGTATTTAGAGATAACAATGGCACTGCGGTAAGTTCATTGCTAAACACTTTTGAAGGAATAACTTTGCAAGTCACATACAAATTGCATTTCTCTAATCAGCCCTCATGTCTACAGAAGAGCCAACACAATAACTGCTCCAGGTTTCCTCATCACCTAGACAGTTATTTTGTGTGCAGGTTCTTAACTTTGGTGTTACCTTCTTTTTCATAGAAAAAAGTTGTAAATTAAATATATATGACAATTCACTTTTCTTCTCTGTCCTCTGGTCTGCATGTCTTCAAGCATCCTGTTTCATTACTAGCTCTTCACTGTGCACCACAGTAACTTAGGAAAAGCCCTCCATATAAAGCTGTTCTGAAAATACTTGGGTCTTCTGAGTGTACAAAATATACTAGAAACATGAGAATAAGTAGAGTAGCAATCTCAAAGCCTGCAGCAGAGTGTCACTGTTTGGGTAATCATACAGGGCTTCCCAAGAGGATAAAGCAGACAGGGAACACTATTGCTCTGATTTCTAATAAGGACTGTGATTTTTCTGTGAAAACTGGCATTATATTTTCTTGAAGATGATTTTATTTCATTTTGGGAAATCTGTATATCACTGCTTTCTCTGTTTCATCCAAGGTTCCTAGGAGTTATGTATCTAAAGGAATACGTTGTGTGCCTGCAGTCACAGCATGTGGCTGCTTTGTGACAGGAATGGGATATACATAGGATCCTCTCCTCCTCTCCGCTCCTCTCCTCTCCTCTCCTCTCCTCTCCTCTCCTCTCCTCTCCTCTCTTTCCCTCCCTATGGCTCATTCTCCCAGTGTTCACAGAGACCTGGGCTGTTGGAGAGCTCTCTGCAAGACTCTCGAACAAGGAGGGCAGCTGAAGTCCTGGTACCCTCTCTGGTTTTAAGTTGACTTCACCTCAGAGATTAATTCCATGTGAGAATCTGAGATCTTACTCGTTTGTTGAGGCCAGAAGAGCCTGAAGAGTGAGACCCATGAGGGCAGTGAAAGTCTGGTTCCATTTTCAGCACCTGCTGCTGTCCTGTTCCAGCATGGCTCGTGTGTCCTACGTGCTCATGTGTGTGGACAACGTGCCTCCAACACACTGTGAGGTCACTTTGGGGGTTGTTGGTTTTAAATTCACAGGGTGAATGCGTACTTGGGAAATAGGTAATGTTTCTTTCACTGACGTTTTGCAGTTTTGGGGACATTTAATTCAAAGCGATGACTCTCCTCCCAGTTCCTGTTTTCATACTAATTCCATTCTTCTAAACCCAGATTTTCCTCTCTGTGTATTATTATAATAACTTTTTAAGAACTCAAGTGCCTGTCATTTGTATTTTCCCCCAGTACATTTCTGAAGCTGAGCAAAGCTGTTCTTGGTGGTGCCATTTGCCATGTCCCAGTGGTATTTTGGACGGCTGCTGGTTGATTTGCATACAGGGCCATGGGGTGTGAAGGCACAGGCAGAATCCCACTTAAACACATTCCATTTCAAAATCAGTAGTCATTTCTTTCATGCATCAAGAAGTGGGAAATCTTCCAGATCAAACATGGAAGAAAAAGATAAACGATATAATGAGCCATTGGAGATAATCTAATCTTCATGGTCTAGTTAAACACACAGCACCGTGATCACTAAAAACAAACTACCTCTCTAAAAGGATAAATGTCTCTGTGCCGAATTCAACCCAAAAAATCCATCGCATCCTTCATCAACCGCCGGTCTTGTACCAGCCTGACAGAAATTTAATTCAAGCTGGCTCCTGAAAATAATTATTGTATTTTAAGAGTAGTAATCATTGGTCGGGACATGATTGAATGTGTCCATGCCTATTGACTTTTTCTATGATTTATAGCTTTGTTTAGTCGATATTCCCATCGAAATTGTATAATTAATTATAAGTGGGGCTGTCAGGTCTGCAGGATGGAGTGCCCTGATGAGTATTTGGGAAGATTAAATTTTCCTTAGCTGTACCAATGCAAGGCTTGGGAATTTTCACAGCACTGTGGCTGTTGGATAAAGATGTTTTCTGTGTGTTTAGCAACTGCTTTAGCTCAAAATCCATTGATTTTTCTGAGGGTATTTTTTTTATCAGTGCAGTGTCTCTTCAGTAACATTGGAATGTGTACGGATGTGACAAGACCTGACAAATATTTATTATCAACAGGCTACTTTATCATTGTCCATACAGAGTTATTCCTTCCTTTTTACATTGTAATCAACAAAAAGGATCTTAAGATATATTTATAAAAATGATTATTTTTTATGAAAAATCTGATATAGGTACAAATTACTTGTTCAACAGAAATTCAGTTTGAAATGCATACTGTAATCTGTCAGGTCTCGTTTTTTCAAACTAATCTGTAGTTTATCCATACTTATCTGTACCTTATTACAAAGTTAGCTTCGCATTTACCTATATTGATTATCTCAGAGTGCAACGACCGTTCTGTATCATTGTGTTTCAGAAAGGAACACCTACATTTATCCAGCTCTGTGGTGATAGAAAAACAGAGAAAGCCTGTTTGAAAACAGCTCTAGCAATAATGTGAAAGTGTCTTAATATTGAGTTCCTGTGTTCTGAATTGCATGCCAGAGTTGTGCTGCATCAGGCAGACCAGGGTGTGACCGTAACCACACTGAGCTGTCACACGTGGGGTGTGGGGAGGGAGTTACAGGCACTGGGACAGGTGGAGCAGGAGGAGGGACAGCATGTAGAGTTCCACCTTAGTGTCAGCAGATCCCAAGGTAAGTTTTTGCTTTCCAATCAGCAAAAGCTCAGCACCTGTGACCTGGACGGTGGAACACAGCCAGGCTGTGCTGATTAGCTCCATGGTGCCCTCCTGCTCTGGGGGCTTGCTTGTGGGATGGTGGCAAAGCACAAATGAGGCTTCTGTCATCTGCTCACACCTTCCCAGAGGCAGCAGCCCCTGGGTGGGAGCCACCACTGTGCCCCTGCCACCCCTCTGTGCTGCAGTCCTGCTCAAAGCAGCCATGGGGTCCCCAGGGGGGGCTCAGAGCACCCTGACCCCTCCCATGGACTTTGCCAGCAGGTCTGTGGTGCTTCCCACACTTCTGAGCTCAGTGACTCACCAGTACATCACTCACACAAAACCTGATTGTACTTTTGGATTTTCCAGCTTTGTGGTGATACAAATCAGCATGCCAGTGCTTTTAGAGAGGGGCAAGGTGCAGGGGGTTCTTGAGTAAACCTGCACTTTTACCAGATATTTTCAATTTCCTTAATTGTTTATGATAGATCAAGCTATAAGTGGGGTTTTTTTCAAAAGGACTTCCCTGTTAATTTCAAAACAATCAAAAGAAAAGCAAGCCAGGGGTAATTATTTCATGAAAAAAATATAATCATGTTATTGATTTGTACCAAAGAACGACAAGCTAAATTGTATGCCTTCAGTAGTCAATTAAATAAATATATAGTAAGAATGTAAAAACCTGTAATGACTATAGAGGAATGATTTACTCATTAGGAATCATTTTATAATCTTTAATCGCAATCAGAAATGAGGAATGGTGCTGACATTCCTGTCTTTCATATGACCCATATTAAAGAATCAATCCTGGTAGAAGCTAATGCATTGTCCTTAAGATTTGGACCACAACTGTGTAATAAAAGTAATCCATGAATTAATTGTCTTAGGAATGGAACCTGATGTTATTCCTGCTAAAATCGTGATCTCTTTTGCACACTGATGTGTGTTGGAACTAGTGACTAGTGGTGAAGCTGTGCTGGCTCTGGTGGTCTTGCTGTCCCTCGTGGTCCTGGGTCCAAGTGCTCGGGGCACAAGGGTTTGTTAGCCATGGGGTGCTGCTGCACAGCTCCAGGATCACCAGATGCTTCAGAGGGCACTGTGCTGTACCAGCATTCATCCCAAACCAGTTCCGACAGCGTTACACTGAAAAGCTCAGTGATTTCCAGCATGGATTTTCATGGAGTGGAAGTTGGTTCCATTTCCTACTGTAACTGTCCAGCAATTCTCTTGCTGCAGAGGGCAAACAGTGAACTTCTATGGAGAGCATGTTCTTACTCAGTTTATGTGCTTTGAACAATGAACTCCCTTCACAGAATAAATTTCCCTTATTCTGTGTGTCTGTTCAGCTTCAACTCTTATGGTATCTGAAGAAACTTACAACATCCTGTAAAATCAGATTGAGTAATAAAGGTCTTGTTCTTCCTCTGAGAAGTTGTGATTTAAAGTGATCTGTTATCACGCTAATTAACTCAGAGGTATTATTGCAAATGGTTCAGGCAAACATACTTTTAAATTGTAAGTTATTTATTTGTGGGCTTTCTTAGTATTCCCAGGAAATCATGAAATTATATGCAAATTGAGCAGAAAGGTTTCGTCCATGAGGGACCTCTATTAAGCTTTTTGTGAGAATACATGTGCTGATGAAGGTTAAGGATCTCACGTCACTGAAAATGTATTAATCAACAGACAAGATATAGCTCAATACACTCTTTCCAATGGCCTTGGCTCTGACCCTTTTAAAGATAATGGGAATACTGTCCACTAGGAACTAGATTAGGACGATCAAGTGCATTTCATCAGGGTTTGACTTGAACCATGATCCCAGAGGTGAAAAGGCAGAGGTTTATCCACTGAGCCAACCAGCCCCTGTCCAGATAAAATCTTGAATATGATGTATAAGGGCAAATTAGGATAGAGGAAGGAAATTGATTGCTTAGGACCATTGCTACCTTGGACTGGTAAGGAAATCCTGTGCATCCTGAAACTGCCTCTTTTATTTAAGGTGGTCATCTGAGATGCCTGATTTTCATAAAGTACTAGTAGGAAAATGGCTTCATCCTCTGTTCTTTTATTCAGAAACAACATTCTCATGGTTGGAATTGCATTTGGTTAAGTTAGTGGTTAGTTGATATACCATTGGATAAAGTGCAAAACGAGAAATGACAGAGATAAGAAATGCTACCAATAAATTGTTCTCACTAGCAAACATAAATGTAAAGCCAGATTGCAAGCACAGGTCAATCCAGATGTGCTGGGTTAGTAATTTACTGCCAGTTTCAAATAAATGAATTATTCTGGTGTAGAATTTGCCCATAGCACAAAGTTACAAATATTATGTCATGACCTTTTGCCCTGTGTCCTGTTCTATACAGCTGCTGTGAGGCCTAAGGCTAATTCAGGAGTACTGTGCTATATTTATTTTTTTAGGCATTGGTCATTGTTGGAGTCTAGTCCAAAGAGTATGTTCAGCATCTGTATTTGCACTCTGTAATCCAGCCTGTAGTACGATCTGCTGACATGCTTTGACTAGGGTACCCCCTTTAATCTGTGTGACATGCAAAAGAATACCCAAGGAGGCTGTGTTTGCACCTGCATTCCAGTCCTTCAATTTGTGGATCTCACCGTCACCCCTTACAATTCATATCTGTGCACTCAAGTACCTGCCTGGGCTTCCACATCTTGCCTGAAGTCTATGGCAAGCCAAATAACAATAGAAAGGTGCTTAATTGTTTCTTCACCATCTCTCTGCAGTAGCCCAATCCTGTTGCATGCTCCAGGTTCCCCTCATAACCTCCCAGAGCGATGCCTGCATGCACAGAGGTGTGCACACACACATGTAGACTAGAAAATAGTAAATTTAACTTGAAAATTAGGACTTAAGGACACTTTGATACAAAAACCACAGCTAGAGATGAGAGTGGGGTACCCAGCTGCAAGGATGCAGTGATGGGTTCTGGTCTGTGGTCTGAAGACTTTGTGTATTTTTGTTACATAGGTATGGAAAGAAAAACAGTATAGGAAGCACAAGCTGAAATCCTCATCTCAGCTACTTCCAGCAGTGGTCCCACACCCCTCACTGCCCAAGCCCAGAGGAGTGGGACTCTGCCCTGCCCAGCCTCCCCCCAGCACCCACCTGCTGGTGCCCAGCAGCTCCACAGCAGTGGGGCACGAGTTTGAATCCCCACTGGGAGAGGAGCACCTCCAGTGTTGGGGGTCTGGAAGTTCCAGGTGACCTTGTGAGATGCCCCACTCTTTGTGGGGGGGACGAGGTGGGTGACTGGAGCTCACCAGGCACCCCCAGGGGCACACCTGGCATTCAGGTGCCCCTGGGGGTTCCCCAAAACACTTGTGTCAGCCAAGCCTGCTTTGTAAGCCTTGCCTGGGAGAAGTTGCAACCCCCAGTGGGCATTTTGCACAAGTAAGAAACATGTTTCATAGTCTTTCCTCAAAAAAGTTCCATTTTTAACCACTTTGCAAAAATGTTTAATATTGAAACTGTGCGTATTTCATGCTTTTGCCAAATTGCAGCTCACCAGCTGACAGCACAACAGGACAGTGCTGGTTTGGAGTCCTGAGTGGGATAAACTAAGGTTTCACAGTAACAGACATTCAAAGTTTAATGAAATAATCACTGACTGTGTCACATTTGCAAGTAGGATATTCCCCATTAAAGTCTTTGCATTGTAAAGTCTGTGTCCACTCAGTTGTTCCTGGCATTTTGAAGGAGCTGTGTCACAAGCTGTTGTGCACAGTGTATGAATTATTACAGTACTGGTTTAGTGTCTGCTGCAGCAAAGTTGTCAAAATGGCAATTTGTATGAATAGTTTTGCAGCATCACAATTTTTTAAATCAAGATAAGCACTGGAATCCTGGGAAAGTGAGTGACAAAATTCACTTTTTCCTATCAGAAAATGCATTCGGCTGTAACCTGCTGATAGTCATAGGGCACAAGCGTGGCCCATGGGCCACAGTGCCCTCCCATCACACTAGAGAGCAGGTACCATTGGTTGGAGGGGTCAGGCTGGGGCACAGGGGATGGGGCTGTGGGCTCTGTGCTGCCTCTCTCGTTCAGGCTCTCTGCTGGGCACAGGCAGGGGGAGGGATGGGATGGGATGGGATTGCTGCTGCAGGGCAGTGTTTGGGCAGGGAGAGACCTTGGGGTCTGAGAGGCCCCTGTGGTCAGCAGAGAGTCCACTGCTGCTACAAGAGTGGGGGCCTGGGCTTAACCTGCATCAGTGCTTTTAGCTTCTTAAAGAGTTTACCCTTCACATGTACTGCAGTCTCCGTATTGAGAACTAATTTCTTGAGTAGCACAGCAGGTTCTGATTCCTGATTTTGGTTTCTACAAGTAACAAAAGTCTCTCAGGATAATACCTGGATTTTCTGGATTTCTGTAACAGGAATATTATTTTAAGATGCATTTTCCAAATCAGCTTTTATTAAGAAATTGGAATACTTCTTAGAGAATTTTCCTGTCATTTAAACCATTGGAAATCTCCTCAAAAAGAGGAGCATATTGCCAAAACAGGAACAAAACAGTATTTTCCACAGGGAACTTCCCCTGAAATTGAAGATTTTCTAAATTAGTCCAGGCCAGGGGAGCCCTCTGTGCTGCCAGCTGTGTGCTGCTGTGTCTCACCCCTCTGATACTGAGAACAGTACCTGTGGTGCTGTTCCTCTGTATGCCACAGATCCACATTGATGTGGGCATTTGGGATTTGACAACACTGCCATTCAGCATGTATATATATGAATGCAATATCAGACAAAAACAGCTAAGTGATATGTTTATATTCAGTGATTTTGTTTTTTCTCTGTAAAACATAATTTTAAAGAGTAGCTCCATGAGAGAAGTTTAAGATTCAAAATATATAGTAATGGATCATTTTACAAAGTCTTCACTAGAGAAAACAGTAGCTTTAAAATCAGGCAGAGGTGTGACATTTTCATGGATAAGAGGGAGAGATCAACATTTCCACAGACCTTGATTTGAAGTCAGGAGACTGCTGAATTAGTTTCTAAATAATTTGCTGTGACTGGAAAACTGAATAAAATTTCTTCATTTCCAAAGTCTCTTGGAAAAAAACATGTGCTCTACAAGACTGGCAAAGGAGGTTACGGCGATCAGTGTCCACATGTTTTAATTCTCTAAGGTCATTTCTGTATGCTCATCTCCTCTTTTTGGTCTGAAACTTCATTTCCCTTTCACAGCTGTGAATTCTCTGGTGGGCTCTGCAGATGGATTTGATAAATGCTGCTAATATCACCTCCTGATCTACCAGTGCTCTGACTTTGGTCTGTAGGTCTTGATGAGTAATTGCCGTTGTTCTACTCCAATGACTGAATTAAGTTGCCCTGTTTGAAGGGGTTCATATGTGTGTGATTTTAGCCAAGGTGGCCCATTGCAGTGCACCAGTGGACGCTGACCTTTAAATGGTGCCTTGCTGCCTTAAACTGAAGCAAGCAGAAATACTTTGACTTCTGCAACTGCCTAAACTCTGTTATAACCCTTTGATTACTGTCAAGCTGCATAATGTTGAGTTACTATTTTGTGCATCCTCTTCTCCTCCACCCTGGCACGTCAATGCACATTACAGCATTGACAAGAGAAGGAGAAGAAAAGTAAAACTCCCTTCAGCAGGCTTTGCAGGCAGCACAGCACCCTGGAAAACCAGTGGTTCTGTTAGTTCCCTAAAGAGACAGTGGGCACTGCAACTGACAGAGGCATCACCCGTAAACACTTGTAATTCTCCTCAGATTAAATGGGAAATAACCTTTACTGCAAGTGCAGTCATTCTCACACACACAGCCTGCATTTCCTGCAGCGTGGGGTCACAGGGGCTCATGGGTAGCACCAGCTATAGATACAGTACTCATATGGATGGATGGTCTTTTCATTTAGAAGGTGTTAATCAAACATTCATGTGGGGCTGATCACTGGATCTTGTAGAGATCTTGACATAACATCAGCAACTCAGTGTTGCAACAGATAAAACAGACCCTACGTCATCCTCATTTGGTTGTAAATACATTGTTGAAACTGAGTTGGGGGAAAAAAAGTCTTCTGAACTACTTAGGAGGTATAATTCTGAAATGAACATTTTAAAATCTCTGTGTAAATACCCCAGTGCATCATATAACACCTCAAAGATTTGGTCCTTAAGGGTGATCTTATAGTAAGTAAATTAAATAGAACAATATATTGATTTTTAGTCTTTGAACTTAATTTCTTTGTCATTTTTAAGGCATTTAGAGTGACAGACATACTTGAGTTTCCTGTTAACAGCAGTGGCATTATTCACAGTGCTGGTTGGGGTACAATATGAGTGAACAGTTTGTGCTGAAAAGTGCCATGAAAGGAGTATGTTACGGGTGGGGGTTTTAAAGACAACGATAGATACTTTAAAAGTAAAGGCATTGTCCTGTGAAATTCTGACTGCTCCTCAGCATCCCCTCAGCCATATTAATTTTCACTCACTTTCTGTCGTGCCAGGTTGCTCCAGATACCCATGGCCTTGTCCTAAAGCAGGCACAGTTCACTGATGCCCATGTCAGGCTGTGCCTTCTCTTACAAAGTTGCTTTGAGCGACAGTGACATTTGTAATTGTTTGTGACAAGACCTAGTGAACGCCTTGTGTTTTCATCAAAAATCAGGCATTTTGAGATTAATGAGAACCCAAGTGCTTTTCATACCAAAAAATAATAGTTCAAACACACTCTTACACTGAAAGAATAACTGGAGTTTTCTCAGAATGCACAGTTCAGGTTTTCTTCATCTCTCCCCTTTGTCTCCTCCCCAAGCACACGCAGAGAGGTTGTGAGGGGGTCCCCCTGTGCAGCCCTGAGCACAGATAACCTGTCCTTGCCCTGTAAGAGCAAGCAGGTGTGTGGCTGCTCACTTCGTGCAAGTGATTGGACAGAAGGTTACAGATTCTGCAACGCAATCACTTAATAGCTAGGAAAACATAATTTATTGAAGTACAAAAACATTTAATATATATCAGGAAATAATAGTTTTTGCAAATAATGCAGTGAAAAATATTTGACTGTTTTGCGTGGAAGGATGAATTCTCCACCATAAACATTCCCTAAATACTTCCAGGCACCTGTTTGGGCTTAGGCTGTGTTGTTTCAGGTTGAAGCTGTCCCTTTACCTGGGGGAACTTGGGGAACTGACAGAGCACAGCACACAGTACTGTCTTGTTCCTCTTATCTGTCCCCAGTGTCAGCAGCTCATCTGCATGGCACAGACACAACTACACCCACAACTGCAGCAAACAAACACAGCAGTAACTTCTGTGGATAATAGTGCACATCCGAAAGCTCTGTCCTCTAAATTCCAGGCTTCACTGAGTTTGCAAGTATCATCATAGCAAGAACAATCTGAATGTATAAAATTTTGAAAGTCTGAATTGGTGTGAGAGGACAATGCATCTGTTGAAGGTCGACAGCCCTCGGGATGCTCATGAGTAATTTATACCATTGTGTTCTGTGGAGCATTGTTCTTTCACTCAGTCCTGCAGTTTAACACTTCAGAAATAGCCCTTTCTCCTGACGCCTCCCCTTCCCTGCCCTGAGCTGTTTACTTGGAACAGCAGGAAACATGCATTTGCACCATATTAATAGACACATATTTCAAATAATAGTTTTAACTGGGGATGGCAGATTGTTTTCCTGTCCCAGGTATCTTTAAGGTGGAGACAGGTGGAGCATGAAAGGGATAGTAACATTTGTTTTCATAGTCAGTATTGTGGTTACACATCTGCCCATGCATACTGAAATACAGGATCACAGTCTGGAAAGCTGCATGGTAATGAAAACATTCCCTTTTTCCTGGAGTACGTTGAGGTTGCTTCAGTGAGACTAGTGAGTGCCTGGACCAGTCCAACATTTTTTGGATTGAGTATATTACTAGATATATACTGTAAGTTTCTACACAGATGTTTCTAAATATTTATCCAAACATATTGAATTCTCAGGCTTTTGGTCAGCTGTTAAAACACGTACAGACTGCCTGCAGTTCCTGGTATCACAGGATCTTTTCCAGCGCAACATCACAGAGTTTGGTGTTGGAGGCACTAAAGTAGGGCAGGCTGCCCATCCTGTGACATCCTCATACAAAAGTACCTACATATGGCTCAAGGAGAGACTGGGAGAGCTGGGTGGGCTGTGGAGGGGAGCTAATCAGCAGTGCAGGTGGTTCAGGTAGCTGCTTTTCACACAGATAATTAATGTGTACAAGTAGCTCCTAATTGCACATTTCAGGAATGATTTATGAGGTGGCAGAGGGGAAAGGGGGACACAATCTAATTTCTTTGGGAACCTCTGCCATTCATACAATGGTATCAGCACAGCTGTGAGATGGGACATGATTAATGAACAGTGGGCAAACACAGGACAGCGCCGGGACACTTGTGAGGACAGAAAGTGGCCCTCAGAGCCAGGGCAGCACCATGCCATGATGAGCTTTTGTCTTTAGCTCACTGATTCCCTGGGACATTGGGCTGCACCCCAGCCAGGCCCTGGAGTAAGGTCGTTTGTGTCCATCAGAACAATTATGGGTTTAATGGGGATGATTATCATTGAGTTGCTGTAAGCAGGTTTGTGTTTATGAACAAAGATTGTGGATATTTGTTCTCTCTGTAGAGGTCCAGGAGAAAACAAATGTGGCAAGGACTAATATTTATACAGGACATTAAATCTAGACATGAACATCTCTGTTAAACACCTGCTCCAGGCGCTCTGTCTCGGCTGCTGCCTGGGAACACCTTTACCTCCTGTCACATCCCTCCTTACCTGTCTGCCCCTGCACCCCTGGAATAGGTGTGCAGGACACCCCTTGTCTGCTTGGGAGGAGTGCTGTGCACATGCTTGTGTTCATTGTACCTCCTTATCTGAGCTAAAGATAATACAAAGTAAAATGATGCATTTTGCTGGCATTCTCATGGGCTGATTAGAATATCAGTTTGCTATATTTTTTAATGCGAGTCTGGTTTATGTCTGAAAAGGTTGATAATGAAATATGAAGAAGTGTAGCCTTGCAGTGTAAGTGCACATACAGGTCAGCACTGTGAAGAGCCAATGTTACATGTTTCACTGAGAGGAAAATAAATGTTTTGAACACTTTTCTCAATGCACTGTTTATGTATCAAAAGAGTCCAGAGTATTTTAACACTGCGTTTTAAAAACTATTCTATGAGGGCTATACCTCGAGCTGTGTAATCAAAGTCTCTATTTATTTCCTTTTACATAATGTAGTATTTTTAAATTCATGTAGTTCAATGTTGAAGAGTGAATGCCTTTATTTCTATCTTTTATAGCTTTTAGAATTTGACAGAGAGCTGTCAGTCTTTAAAGACAGATTGTATGAACTGGACATCTCATTTCCTCCCAGGTAAGATTCATATATAAGCTATTTATTTACCTAGCTAAACCATAATTGTTACTTGTGCTGGAGGTAAAATGTGAGCGTTCCCATACTTACTGCAGAAATTATGATGATCAGTGTTCCTTTCATGGATGGTCCTTCTCCCCACATCCCCTCCATCATTCCATGAACCACATGCCAGTAAAGCTCCGGAGCTCATTCATCCTGGTCCCGCTGATGCTGTCCTCTATAGCTGCTCTCAAAGCAGGCGTGGTGGGATTGTGTGCTCAGAGATGTGTGTGGACTTCCGAGCAGTGGGCTCAGACCACCTGTTCAATTGCTTTATTGCAACCATAAAGAAGCCTCTGCCTGAAGCTGTTTGGTGACTGCGAGCAGTGGCATCACACATGGGGGTGCAGAGCCCAAGGCCATCGCCCTGGGAGATCCAGGAGAGGGATCAGGAAAGAGGGCAGGAACTTAGATTCTGCTTCTTCACTTTCCGTGAACATTCTCTAACTGCTGAGACCCTTAGAATGACTTGGCTGGTTTAATACGCATGCATGGGTCTAGTCAGCTGCATCCCTGAGGTGAATTTTAACCATGGCTAGACAAGTGTTGCTATCATACAAACCCACGCTTTTTGCAAGTGGCAGTCCTGGTCAGGGGAAATCTGTGGAAAATTTGGTGCCATTTTAAACATGTCTGATCCCTTTCCAAGAATGAAAACAGATCTCACAGTTATTTTTAAGGGAAAGAAATATTGCATTCACAAAGAAAAAGTCGAAGAAATTATAGAATAAAGACAGATAAACCCATGCTTTTTATATACCTTTTTTATATGGATACAATGTTTTTAAATATTGCTATTTTATCCTTTATGGACAGATAGAAAAGTATAATGTTTTGGCGTACACTAAGAAAAAATTTGGAAAGCTTGCCTTTTTGTGATCATAATCTCATTACTTCTCAGCAGCCAGCTGCGATACTGATTGTATTGATCCCCTGGGACAGTGGGAGTATGCACAGAGAGGTTACCACTGCTCTAAATTGTCCTTATTGATTGAGAATGGTAACAGGAGACGGGCAGTGTGTACACGTGTGTCCCACTCGTCATGTACCTGCTCAGGGAAAAGGAGGTGAGGGGAAGTGAGAAGATTTTTTTACCAGACATACTCCCATACTTCATTTCTCCAGCAGAAGTGCTTTCAGCCAGAACAAGGCTTGGCAAACATACATTATTGCATGAATAGTTTGCAGATTCTTCAGTCCACTCTCTAAGTGCATTTCAGTGTCATGCAGAGATCAGAAGCTTGGTATGAGTACTCTCTGTGTGTTTTAGTCCTACTCACTCTGTTTCCTTCTTAACAACTAGGTAATAATAGTAATAAATTTTTATATACTGAAAGCTGGCATGAAAGGAATGTTAGCGCAGTTTCTATAATGCAAAATCTCCTCAAACTTAAGCACAGAATATTGATAAAATGTGAAAATTGAATATGAAAATATTGAAAGGAAATACAATATGTAAACCAACAGGCTAAACTCATGCATATACAAAGATCAAACTGGCTTTACATTAGGGTCCTTTCTTCACCCATTCCTCCTCATGTCGCGTGTCTGTGTGCCCAGGACTTCCTGATGCCCCTGCCCTGGTCCTTGCATGGCCCCAGGCTCAGGAAGTGAGGGAGGTGCTGCAGGGCTGTAAGAGCTACTGCAGGTCAGCCTGATAGTTTTATTCAAGCAACCAAGCACATTGGTTTTCTCAGAAGAAATAATAAGATTTATTTTTCTTTGTATTGAAATAATGACCACAAAATGCTATTAACTGCAAAACCAGGTATTTTGAATAAATAGGCAGAAAGCAGTGGTTTTAAAGTAGGACATTTTCTTTTTAATTTGGAACCTTTTCACTCATGAAAGAAAGAAATTAAATATATGGCCTAAAAGTCTTGGTTTCACTTCCAGTAGTTTTTCCTCCATTTTTGTTTCTTTTTTCTTTTCTGTAGCTTATGATGGTTGAGCTACTTTTGTATACTGTTTGTAAATTTGTAAATAGGAGTTTAGTATATATTTGTCATATATCCTGTTGTATAATTTGTATTTTTAACCAAAGGAGGATACAATCAGTCCTGTATATTTAAGCTTCTTGTTATTCTTAGCTGGGAAGTGTGTGATGTATCCATTTGTTCTGCAAATGCATCAAACAAAGGCTTTGTCACCAAAGGGAGGGACAGAGAAAGCCCTGGTCATTTTTGTGTCAGGCTTAGGGGTTTAGTTAGCAAGCACTGGAATTTAGAAGGAAGTTGTAAGCAATCATAATTACAGTCTTTAAGTAGTATTTCACAATTTGTTTTACACATGATATTTTAATTATGGCCCATTGATTTAGTCTATGAATCTCTCTCTGTTTCTGGTCATAATCCTTGGTGTTCCAGACTTGCATCGTGGGATGTAGCCAGAGCACCTCAGTAAAAAGGGTACTGAACAGGTCTAGTCCTGCCTTTCATAGCTCCCAGAAAAGGAAAGGGCAGTTAAGGCAGTTTTCTCTTTCTTTTATTTGCTTCATCAGTTGTACATACAATTAATTGCCTGATTTGGACACAGAGTTCTACACATCAATAACACAGTTGCATTTCTGTTTTACTTGTAACTTTTTCACTCAAAAAGCATACTGGAATTTCAGTGTATTCTTGAGATAGATGGAAAAGGTCACAGCCCTTTGAGTCACAGCAGACTAAGTTACTTATAAATTCATTTTTTATCAGCATAAACTGCTTATTCTCTGAACTTTATCATGAGATCTTGCTGATACACTGCTGTAGCTGGCCTGGGGCTGAAGGCTTTGCTCCTTTGAGTCGGTGGTATTTTTGTAGTTAATGTCAGTGGGGTCAGAATTTCCCCCTAACAGTTTTCTGGGTTTGATTACCCACTTCTCCTAGAGTGACCTGGCACCATGGTCTGGTACCTCAGGTGTAAGTAGGGCCGGGTTGGAACAGGCTGCCCTGAAGTGACCCTGTGTGAGCTCTCTGCCCTGCGTGGCACCCAGGGCAGCATGAGAGCCCAGTCCCACCTGCATCCCCAGAGCCCATCGTTCTTCAGGGGCTTTGTGCTCAGGGAAAACCACTGACTTTTTCATACTGCCAGCTCTCACTTGAAATCATGGAAGGATTTCTTCTGTTGTACTAATCTCCATGGAGAAGACTTTTTTTGCATTTCTGTGTTAATTGGTTTATATTAATATGTCTGCACCTTTGACAATTATTTTTTTCTGTCTGTTTTTCTTAATTTCAAATGAAGCCATGGCAGAATTTCAGATGAAGCCATGGCAGTCATGTAGGCATAGATCTTTATACTGATAAGTTTTTTTTAAAGGAAGTCACTGTACTAAGGAACTGCTAAATTGCCTTAATACATTGATAAAAAACTTGCATATTCATAAATGTTTGGGAAGTTGACTGTCTGTGAGACTGTACAGAAGTGATAGGAAAGAATTACCACTCTTGCTGTCTGGAATTTAGGGAATATAATAAAGAAAACATTAGTAAGTGAGAAAAACAAAACTAAAGACATTTTTTCATGTGCTTTCTCATAAAGTACACCATCTACCATATGAAGAAATGCAAACTCTTGTTGAAAAAGGGCATGATTCTTCTTATCTTTTTATGTAGGGACCTAAAATTTCTAACTATAAAATTCCTTCATGAAATGAGGGATTGTAGTATCTTACTGGATTTTTGTTCCTCACTGTATTTATAGCTGTCAGTTTCATTTTGCTCTTTGAAGTCCATGTGCAGTGTGCTGTGTGCTGTTCTGCAGTTTGTTACCTGCTCTTCTCATCTCACTGTAAACCACATCCAGTAACCAGGGAGAGCACTTAACTCTTATCACGTAGTAGAGAAAACATCTCAGGATCTTCTCATCGCAGGTCTTGGCAAAAAATAGGTCTCTGCCTGTTCCCAGGTACTATATCATGTTTTAATACCAGCTTTTAAAAACTGAACTCTAAATAAGCGTTTTCTTATTTTCTTTCTACCCTCTGTGTGAATGGTTCCTAAAAGTAAAATTCTGATGTTGTTGGAAGCATCAAAATGTTTAGCTTTTAATTCTGTAGAGAGTGGAGACTCTGTACTGAGTCAAGAATACTTCACAATATTTTTTGTAAACTAGTGAATTCTTGCTTGGCTCTAAGCAATAGTACAGATAATTATGTAGATAATCAAACTACTCAAGGCTTCTCCTGGTGTTGCTGCATTTGCCAAGTCCAGCCAGCCATGGAGGAAACAGGAACATCCCTGAACCAGCTCTTCTCAGTTGGGTGTTTGGAAGAGAACTGCCTCCATACCAAGTTACTGCAAATCCTTGGTGCTGTATGGTGCTCTGAGTGAGGACACCCCTGTTTAACCCCCCTGCAGGCAGGTGTGTTATGTTGATGGTCCCTTGGGAAAGGCTGCAAAAAACACTGTGACTGAACTAGTACAACCTCGTAGACCTGCCTTAAATCACTAAAAGCTGGGACAATCAATTCTGTATTTAGTAAAGCTATTTTTGAAGATTTTACAAGTTTGTAACGGTCATTACACTCACTGTGGGTTGAAACTTAACAGGAGAGGTTTCAAAACAAGACCTGCTTCCCACTGGTTTGGGGCAGGCTATTGCAGGGGTGTTTGCTACCCCTGTAGCATATCTGCCTCGGGTCACTCATTCTGAGTGTAGCAGGCACAAGGGCAGAAGGACAAGTACAGGAGTAGCACATGCTGTCAGGGCCAGCCACTCACCTCTATGGGCAGGAGGGAGCTGAGTTCTGCCCTCGGGGTTCCTTCTGCAGTTCACAGGACAAAATGTGAAAAAGAAGCTCCAGGAGGGGAGACCAGAGCCTTGGCAGGAGTGATAACATCATAGGTGAATGCTGATTTTCAGAATTGCCATTTTGGCCTTAGTTTAATTTAAATTAAGTCAAAGTTTTTGGTTTTTATCTAGTCATTAATCCAGAATTTGTCTTCTTTTTTCTGCCCTTTCGAAACAGCCGTTCACTTCTAAGTTTTCAAACTATGAAGCAAAATGCAAATGGCATTTGTTGGATTTTTCATAAATACATTCATATTTTTAATCATACATTAATTTTGGTAGATAGAGATTATAATTATTTATATAATAGTTCTGTGAGAATTTCTAGTTATAAATTGAATTTTTATCTGTAAATGGAATGGTATTAAGACAGCGCAGCAAAGTCATGTTACTCTCTATGCAAGGGGGTTTGCACAATGCCTTGACAGACTCTGTGTTAGTGCATGTCAGCTTCAGGACCTTCCAGTTAACTTTGAATGTGAGAGCTACTTCTGAGCTCTCCTGCAGCCACATCTAAAAATAGCATCTCTGCAGGCATATTTAGGGAACTCAAATCTATTGTTCTTCTCCAGTGTCCTTTAGGTTTAGACCATATGTCTGCTTGACGTGATGTGAATTCTTCCTCCTGCCCTGGGTGACCATCGTGGTGCAATGCACAGGGAGGGGTGCTCAGGTAGTCACCCCTCAGAAGCATCCAGAACAAAGCCTTGGCTGAGCTTAAGGACTCCTCCAACCCAAACCGTTCACCCATTCCATGGTTCTGTAGCACTGACAGCATCTGCAGTTTTCTCCTCTCTGTTCAGCAGGGTACTTGATATCCAAGCGTTTTCCTAAATTCCTCTTCGGTTCTAAGTTCCTTCCAATTCTTAATGTATGGCCTAAGCCACGTCAGCTCACGCCCCTGTATGCCTGTGCCTGTGCCAGGGATGCCGTGAATGAACTCCTGGAGAAAAGAGCTTTATTCCACCTGCTGTGGACCCCACGTCTCTGTGGTGGTGCTGTGTCCCCGGGGTTCCCAGCAGGTTCTGCCCAAGGACAGCTGCCCCAGGCTGGCAGCAGGAGTACAGCCCAGGCCAGCCCTTCTCTGCCCTCTCAGAGCCCAGCCCTGCCTTGTCCTCCTGAGATGTGCCAAAGGCAGGGCAGCCTGGGAGGGGGGTCATAGCTGAACAAGGAACCACGGACTACGTGGCAGGACTGCTGCCTTAAGATAGGCTGTAAAAAATGCTGCCAACAGGGTATTCTTCAGACATTATTCACCCATTCCTATAGTCCTGTATTTTGAAGCCTTTTACTTTATATAGTGAATATTCATGTTTTCGTCTCATTACCCTTTGTGATCTAATGTAGCCCATAGCAACCTGAGCCATTGGAGACTAAATAGAATTCAGCATTTTAAACTCTGTAAGCTCTGTCACTCATGGGCTGAACAGCCTGGCTGTGAGCAAACACCCCAGTGTGAGGCTGCAAAGGACTTCATGGTAGTCAGCAATCACCGCAAAGGGCAGGAGGTGTGAAGAAAGAAGTAACAACATTGTCAATATACAGGTGGGCAATTGTTACCTTTATCACTGTTCTCCATTAATAATTATAATTATTCTTGTAGCTGTTGTATAGCAAAGATAGGAGCTGACTTTAGCAAGAGTTCACACCCACATACAAGGTTTGCTCTCAGATAAGGCTGCATGCACAGCAATCTCATGTATTAATCATTCTCTTAAAGTGACCTACTCATGTTGTTGAATTAGGCTGTCATGTAATTTACTGGTTGGACATACATTTGTGTCTTAGATACCCCCTGTGTGGTATTTGTCTCAAGCAGACCCTCTGCACTGGCAGTATCCTGGCTTTGACACTTCTCACTGGGAGACAGGTTGAATCTCATTTACTTTTGGCAGAGTGTTTGTCCTTTGGAATTCTCTCTGGCACAGCTTCCTAATTCTGCCAGAATCTTATTTAGCCTATAATCTGTTTTTTTCTGCCCTTGTGTTTTGTCCCATGACCTTTCTCTATTCTAATAGGTTGCACAATGATACATGTATTTTTCTGGTCTGATATGCCTGCTCTGCACAAAGCCAAGCCCAGAGCACTCCCTTGTTGCTTCCCTTCTGCAGAGACCAGCCAGAGCAGAACAGCCCTGCCTGCTGTACCCAGCCTCAAGGGTGCCAGTGCACAGAGCCCTGAGGTCACCCGTGCTTGTGAAAAAGAAGGACAAAATGATGGTTTAGCTGTCAACAGGCTGCCCTTCCTTTCCGGTGTCCTCACTGCATGTTCTCAGGTCACACACACTGCCTGCTGTACTGCTGAAGCAAACAGGATTCTATTTCCTAGTAAGGCTGCTGCGTCCTGTTGTCTCACTGAAGGGTGAGTTGGGCACTCAAACAGATGAAAAAGTGTGAAAGCCCTAGATTATTTTTATGCTTGCTTTATCAGGTACTTCTATAACTTTTTTCTGCCAATTAAGAAGTACTGTCCACTGAGCAGAAATACTTAATATCCACTTGTGCACTGTAAAACCCTTCCCAGGTATTAGTGAGGTATCTGAAATCACACATAGATCTCTCAGCCCCCAAGGAACAAATTCCCACAAGACAAGATGCAGTTGTCAAAACCAGTTTCCCAGCTGGAAGCAGAGAGACAGCTGTCATTTCCTCCAAAACAATTAGAATTTAATCATTAAAATGGCTTTTCCAACAGATCTTGCCTCCATTTTGCTCATCACATTAAACCAGTGCCACTCTCACCATCATTCTCCATTAATTTCCAAATTGAAATAGGGTGTTTCTTTAACTCATGAGGAACTGAAGAGAATTACCCAGGTAAGCAGTTGTGTGAGGTAAGGACCATAGACCATGCTGCAGGCAGAAAGGAAAATAAATTCTAAAGAGCCTGTGGACTTTGCTGCCAGCCAGACTGTCCTTGTGTTCCTATCTGAATATGCTGCTGAAAAGCCCAGTGGTTTGGATCCTGAACCCTGTCCCGCGTCTTTCCTTGGCTTTCCACTTGTTTTTTTCCAGTATGAGACTTCGTAGATTACAGCCCCAGAGTAACATGCTCTAAGCCAGGCACATTCCCAGAGAAGACCCTGAGCTCAATCACAGCCACATGCAGTAACGTCAGGCTGTTGTGCTGAAAGAAACCAGCACTGGGTCCTTCCCAACAAGCCAACATTATTCATAATCCCACTTCTCCACTTGTAACAGGAGCAGTGTTGAGTGGGGCACAACACTGCTGTTATTGCAGCAATAAAGCGTGTCCCTGGGTGTCCCCTCACCAGTGCACCAGTATTGCCCAGTAATCCACTTGGATATTGCTAAATAACCCATGCTTGTTAGCTGGGCCTGCAGGGGGTTCTGGGATGAAGCAGCAGAGCTCAGCGTGCTGGTTTCCATCAGCCACGTGGCAGCCGCTGGTCCCACGGGGGGCTCTGGGCCAGGGCCAGCCTGCACTGGGCTCGGCTGTGGCACGTTCATCAGCAGAGAGGGGCATCTCCACTCTGGGCACCATTCCGGGCAGAAAGGGAAGGGCTGCAGTTTTCTCCCTGGAAAAACAAAGGGCCTCTGGGTTTGGTTTTCTTTTAAACCGGAAAAGGTCCAGAGTGACACTGGTGAAACAGGAGTGCTCACTCTGAAATGTATTACAGACCTGTATTTTCCAAAGACATGAGCTAAGCCAAAAAGCAATATGCCCAACATAAAGCCATAAGAAGGACTCTGAGAAAACCACCATGTCATTAACCCTCCTGTTTTGTGTTGTGCCCAGAGTCAGGGCTCGAGTCCTGTTTACCCTTCTTGCCCTTTGCTGCTGGTTTGCCCGGGTGACCCCCCCTTCCCACTGTCACCTTTGACTCCGATTGTTGGTGTGATCACCATGGTGTTAGTGTAGCCTGTGCAAGTAGCAGCTGTTTAACGCATTGTACTTTAACTACTGTGTTTGCAGGGCTCTGTTTGCCCTCCTGATTTGGATGGAGTGAGGCGTGTATCGTGGCCAGTTGGCTCACAGACCATCACCAAGACTTGTTAGTGTTTTTGTACATATCGAGCAGCTAATTTAATTTAAACAGCAATGTTTCTTACTGCTCAGCTTAGATCTGCTGCCTAGGATGAGCACATGAAGATAAATTACGTGGGGCCATTTGTTAGAAAGAGAACTAGGGAATGCAAATCTTCCTTTTAGGTTCAGGGAAATAAAAAATAGCAATTCAATTTGGAGGAAGAAACTAAGGATCTGGAAGGTGACAAAAATTAGATGCCATACTTTGATTGATCAAATGATATTTTATTGAAATCACACTCATGCACCAGTTCACAGTAATGCTGAGTGTCAATTAAAAACATCAAAATATTTTTATTTTTATCTTTTGCCTTACAATTTTTGGAGCCCCCCGAGGTTGAACTGACCGTCTACATTCACCATCCTTACTTTGGTCAAAAGTAACTTGGACAATCTGAGAGTTTGTCAGAGCTGGAGATAAATTGGTCATATATTTTCTTAGAAAATACAAAAAAGTAAGTAATTGTCTGATGAAGAGAGGTGGAAATGTTTTCCCTTTTGAAGTTCCCTCTTGATGTCATACGTAAATAGAAAGACCTAAAAGTGAGAGAAGGTTTAGTAAATGTGAGTACTCATACCTGAGTTCAAAACTAAAACAGACCAAATCAAAACTATATCTCAGCTCATCCCATGAAGAGCTCAGTTTTCATTGATGCTTTATAATTCCATTCCATCTTAAATATTCTGTATTAGAAAAAGGTTGGTGATATGAAATGTGGGGACTGATGAGCACAAGAGGTCTTTGAGTAGGAGGCATTTCCACTCCCTAAAACGTGATAAAGTTTGCCAAAGCATCTGCATTTGAACCTAGATGTACAAGGCACAGTTGTTCAGAATTACCTTTATTCTACTAAAAAAGATAAAGTTGCTGAACTCTGCCCACTCTTGCCTAGTGGGTGATGCCACACTTCCTCCACTGCCACTGGAAGTGTTTTGAGTGTAGAAAGCAGAGTCCCCAGAGCAGTAGTCAGAGCATTTCCAGGAGCAGGACATGTCCCCTGTGCTCTTCCTAAGCTGGGAGCAAACTGTTAGAGGTGAGAGCCCTCCAAAGGCAAATCACTGTTTCCTGTTAGAAAGCACATTTCGCCCATCTCACTAACAGGTTTTATCCATTCTTACACAAGAGAAGAGTTCATTAGGAGTATTTTTCCTGCCTGGAAATGCCAGTTAAGGAGACATTTGTATACACAGCATTGTTGGCGTGTGTTTCAAGTTAAGGCTCTGCTGACAGGATGGTTTACGATGTCGGAAGGCTTTTCACCCTGCAGTAAGCATTTTTGTAAAGGTGTCTAATCATCTTTGACAATACCTGTCAACAGCAGTAGTGCTCTGATATTACTGACCCTCTTAATGGTTTATTTTCCCCAAACAATTGCCAAGTAGCTCTCATCCTTATTGAGTGTGACACTACTAGTTCATTGGACAGCCTGCTCCTTATTAACAGAGTTAGCAATTCATCAAAGTGTTTGGTTAAATTTCAACAACACTGAGCATTATATGAATGATGCTGCTGGAAGTTTTATTCAGAAAACTCACCTGACTATAATCCCGATGAAATAAGTGTAACTGAAACAAAAGTTTGTGAAATAAGATGGAAAAGCAGCTAGAAGCAGCATATTGAGAAAAAGCAAATCCTTAACAACTGGAGATAATTGTACAAGCCTGTAATAGAGATGCTCCAGCTCCAGAACAGCCTGTCTGTCCATCATTCAGGGCAGGCACAGCCAAAGTGCATTTTGCATAATTCTACTGGCTGACATCTACAGAGAATGTCAGACTGTTTCTTGCTATTAATTACTCGGTTAACATGAGTGGTTAAGGTCCTAAATTCCAGCTTTGTCACTGTTTCAGACAGGGCAGAAAAGTTGTTCCACATGGAATTCCTCATTTCCCCATTGTATTTTTAATTAGATATAGTGTGTGTAACAGAAGTCCATAACCATACAGAATCCTAAGGTTAGGAAGTGTGTACAGCCTTACTTTACCTGTAGTACCTGTATGTGTGAGCATTATATCTATTTACTATATATGTTTCAGTGGTACCTATAGGCCTTTATCTGTTATGTCATCATTTTTACATAAGCACTCACTATTCATTCTCAAGATCACTGTTTTCTGTGCCTTGCACGAGGCGGGTTGTGACTGAGGCAGAATGCTACTGAAAGTGCTAAAAAATACATCCTTTCCTGTCTTAATTCTGGGACATGGAGAACTGGTTCTCCCTTTTCCTCTGCCATAGTCACCATCCTGGTGGTCAAGACTAATGATGCAAGCACGAAAAGATGGCACAGTGCTTTCCCTCTGAGAGACTGATAGTGGAATTTTTAACTTTTGATTATTTGGTGTAGAGTCCTTAAAATTATTTTTAGCAGATCTGCAGCTGTTTTTATCAAACTTGTAATTATTTCTACAATTCACAGATCAGGAAAATTGGTTAACTAGAATTACTAACTAATAGTTTGGAATTAAGAACTGTGAGTTCCTTACTTGCCTGGAGTGAGTGTGTTAAAAGAGGCTGGAGATGCTAGCAAATAAAGCTAATTTAATGCACTTGATCACAATCTTATGCTTAATGTCTTTTGAAAGATGGGTATTACAAGAGTAGTTCTGCTTTTTGCATGCACACAACCTTAAATTTACCTTATTATTTGAAAGAGACTATTCATGCCTGATGGCAAAGAAGCAGGTGAGAAGTGGGGTTGAAAGGAAGATAAGAGAAGGGAAATCATGAAACCAGCCTAGAGAGAATAAAACCAGAATGGTGAAATAGCAGTGTGTATTGTGTCTTGGTTGCCCGTTGAAGGCAGTGGAAATGCTTTCCAGTTGCCTGAGTTCCACCATGACCTGTGCTGTCTGGGCAGAGGCTGGATGGGAAGGAGCGCAGTGAGGGTTGTGCCTTTGTGTCCCAGTTCTCCTGAGCTCCTGGCTGTGGGGCCGAGTGCCAGCCCAGGACACACGTGCACTGCACACCCAGGGGCTGCCTCCTGGGCACAGAGCTCCTGTCCCAGGCTGGCACCAAGTGCTGCACCAGGGGGCAGGTCTAAGGCTTTGGACATTTGCCCTGAGTCTTTGATTCCACATCTTTCTGTTATAGCAGCACCAGAATGATCAGCCTGCCTTCCCAAAATGCTTGTGCATCTGTCAGGCTCCTCTTTCCATTGCTTCTCTTGGTTTTAAATTCCACCAGCTGTTGAGAAGGCATCCAAGGAGGTAACATCATATAAGATACCAGAGTATCCCTTGGGGAGAAGACCCTTAAAAACACTGCAACTAAGCAAAAGCTTCAGAGTTCACAGGCAGATGATTCAGTTCTGGAAGCAGTCATGCTGTTTTCGTGCCACTATTCATTAGCTACAGAACAGGATGATGAAGACAACTTCTGGGGTATATGTTATTTGGACAGTTTTGTTCTGGAATAGTACACATTTAGCAGCAAGTTTCACAAAAATTTCTTCCATGACAGTCTTATTCCAGAAACCCCTAATGGAGCTTCTTTGCAAAACTCTATTTAAGATCAGTAGCATATAATAAACTAAAATATCCTGTACACACAATCCAGTGAGTCACAAAAAAAGAATCCCTCATGGGAAATTTGAGTCCTATTTAGCTATGACCACTGTTTGCCCATCTACAAAAGAATCCCACCTACTCCAAAGTGTTTGTGACCCCTCTAGAGCATGAAGAAGGAGAGCAAATAGTTTTCCATATTTTTTGGGCATGTATCTTGTCAGGATTTTTTATTACGTCAGTGTCAGCATTTCACTCAGAGTGGGACTTGCACACACCAAAGGGGATGGAGAGAGGAAGAAGCCTTATTAGAGTGCAGCAATACAGAACCCTGCACACTTCTGGCTGGAAGGAAGGATTCTGCCTTAAAAAAAGAAGAGCTTGCCCCACTTTATTGTATGAAGTTATTACCTACAGGTCATTTAGTCTGGATAACTTCTGCAGCATTTATTTTTATCTCTGCCCCAGCCATTAGAAATCTGATTTGTCAAAGATACTTGTAAACTACAGAAACTTCTTGACTGGCTGATCAGTGCTAAAGACCTTGAAAAATTGGCAGAAGTTTTCACCCTGAGATAACATTAAGATCAATAAAGCAAATTGATAAATACCATTTCATAGAATATAGGCTCTTGGGTGAAATGCTCTAACACATAGCAGTAACAGATCATTCCAGGCATGGAACATCATACTTCAAAAACCATACAGTTAATGCTGTAAAAGGAAGGATTATATGAAATGTGATTGATTCTTATACCTTAAGTCATAAAAAGTAGCTTCAGTTATGTGTCGTTCCGGAGTAACTAAAGTAAGAGGTTATGAGAAAAAGTCAACCCTTAAATTGCAGACAAAGAGCTTCTACTACCAATAGTATTACATCATCAAAATATTTCACAGACACTCAGAAATAAGCTGTACTTCTGTATGTCAGTGAAGCAGCAAATTGAATTCTCATAATATGTTTTGAAAATGAGTCTTGTTAGGTTTGATGAGGTGGAAAAGGTACTGAGATCACTGGTTTGTTCCAATACGCTCAGTACGCTTTTCTTGGATGTTTGCCATGGCTAATCTTTTTAATGGCAGTGTAGCTTGTAAACCCATTTGGTAGAGAGCTATATGTCTCCGTTTCAGCGTATCACACCAAGCAGGGTGGTAAATAAGTTTCTCTTCAAGCATGCAAACCCTTTTGTTACAATACAAGAAATTTTATTTTAACATAAATATCAGAAAAATCTCAGTATTTCCTGTATGAATTCAGTGATGAGCAGAATAAAATGCAAATGTAATTTTAAATACACTCACACATCCATATGTGGATCTATTTTTTTAAGACATTTATCAAGGGCAAACTTCAATTCATTCAGGTCCAATATTCAAGAAATTGAGCTTGTCACAAACCCCTTGGATTTCTCCAAAACCCCTCCTTGGCTACTCCTCCATGCCATTTTGGAAAACAGGGGGCCTTACAGTGTGATGAGCCATCATCAAGTGCAAAGTTCTGTCATACTAAACCAATGAGAACATTTGGAAGAAACAAGAACTTTGGCCTCAGCCTACTAAGGTTGAACCAGAGTTTGCCCTTCAGGTGCTTCAGAAGATTTCAGCCCATGGGCTCACACAGGGGTGTTAACTCTAGTTATTACATCCTGTAGATTAAAATAAACAGTTTCTTTTGCCTTTTAAAGCTAAGTTAGACTGCACTGGAGAGGCCAAAGCACATTTATGATGACCCCACAGTGCAGCTACCATTTAATCAGCTTCTATTCCAGATGTCTTTACAAAATAATATACTTTTTCTTAACACAATTTCATAGAAAGGTGCAGGATCTTATGTAGTCAGCATCATTTTCCTTAAACCACCTTCCTGATTCCTTGGTGCTGAAGGAATCCCTTGCAAAACCTGCTGTCTTGTCCTGTCTTCTTTTCTGTCATCCTAAAAGAATCTGTCCAAGGGAGGTTTGTGTACAGCTTCAGTGATCCCAGCGCTCCCAGCTCTGTTTTCTCTAAATTGTTCCTGGATAACTCTCCTTGCAAGAATCCTGCAAAGAAATTCTATGAGATGAACCTTTTTTTTTTATTTTTTCTTAGGTTTCTTTTTTCATCTTCTGTCTATACATTTTCCATAGTCACAGTCACGTGCTGCTTTGAAGCTGTTGAACTGATTTTCCTACTTTCACATAGATAAACAGTTTGCTGTCTTTAAACACTCGCCTGCAAAAGCACAAGGTAGGAGGTGAGAGTTTCAAAACTATGTGTGTCTTAATATGTTAACTACAGCGGCGTTGTAGATCCGAGAAGAGACAGAGAAAGCACATGAAAAGGAAAGGGGGAGGAGAAAAAAAACATAAACATGGACAAAAGGTGTCCAGAATTGCTCCTTTTTGCCAGTGAAATTTTGTAATTAGTGTGGCCCTTTTAGCCAGAAGTTTCAGGATGCTTTGCAAAGTGTCACTGATGGATGTGGTTGGCATTTGTTTGCAGTTATCCATACAGTGAGGACTCTAGCCAGGGAAAGCAGTACATGAACACGAGATGTCCAGCCTGGTGCGACAGAATCCTGATGTCCCACTCAGCCAAGGAGCTCATTCTAAAAGTAAGTACAGACCTGCAGTCTCCCACTGCCTCCATACCACAGTGCTCTGCACCACGGGCAGGTGGGGCTGGGAGACTCTGTGGCAAACACTCCTCAGGCTGGAGGCAGCACACCATGGCAGTAGGAGAGGGGGATGCTCCAGTGCTTTGCACCTCAGAGGGTGGATTTGTCCCTGTAACCTGCTGGCAGTGACTAAAAGACAAGCTTTCCCAAGCGCTTCTTTTGGTGTCTGAGCTGCCAACGCTGGCTGCCTGTCCTCTGTCCCCTGTCCTGTGCCACCTCTGTGCCCCTCAGTGCTGTGCTGGGAGCACAGCACTGGGAAAGTGCCTGCTTTAAAGACAGTAGGGGAAAACACAAAGTCACTGCTAGTGCCCCAGCACAGCCCACCCTACAGGGACGTAAGCAGCAGCACCGCCCGTCCCAAAGATTCAGCAGGGATGCAGATGGAAGCAGGTATGAGTGGTGCTGGCTGAGAAGTCATGTAATCAAGAAAGAACCCTGTGCAGCAACAGCTGGAGGCACCTGAGTTCCCAGACGGGTAGATTTCCCAAGGTATTCCCAAGAGTATGTCAAGTCCTAGACAGACTGAATTTATCACTGTCCCCTGACTGAGGGCAGTCTCCAGCAGGTAGGCTCCTAACTCTGGTACACCAGGTAGGAGCCCACATTTAGATGTTCCATTAGAGCTTTAGAGTTGTGCAACATTTATAGAACATGCAACTCCTCTTGTGATTTTGGTGTATATAGATAGGGTAAAGTTGGTGTTGCTCTATCCAAGGTGAAATGATGTAAATATGGGTCAGGAGCCTTCCAGTTTTCCTTCTCTGACCTTTCCTCTCTCCTGGCTCCACTCTGCCCTGCTCCTTTCCTTGGGAGCACTGGACCAGGTCAGGCTGTACCAGCTTACCCTGCCTCTGTTCCCTGTGTGCCTGCTTATGGCACCAGGCCCCCATCCTGCTGGCCCTGGCTGCCAGCTGCCCTAAAGGGCCAAAACAGGGCAGGGAAGGGATGTGGGATCCAAGGAGATCTCTCCCACATCTCTCTGCTCCCAGCTGCTTTTCCTGCCCCTCCGGCCGCTGGCATGGTGCTGGCAGGGATGTGCTGCTACCTTCCAGCACTGCTGCACTGAGGGGGCCTTGCTGACCAGACTGTGTGACTGTCACAGACTTTCCAAGCCCCACATTGCCCGAAGTCACGGCTGTCTGTGCGTTCCTGTATAATTAATGCAGTTTAATGGGAGTAAATTACAGAAAATAATCTTTGCAAGTAAATCCACGTCCTACAGCTTCATGGCTTTTTTTTTTCCTGTTTAAATTAATTACACCCTTGAAACTTGCTCTCCTGAAGTTTATAACCTTCTGTTTCTCTCTCGTCGGGGTTATTTATCTCATGATTAGACTGTTTGCTTTGCAGTATATAACTCACTGAAAGGCTGGGAACATGTTTTCCATAGCTACTCGAATTTCAAGTCAATGCACTTCCTCACACACTTTAATGTGTAAGAAGTTGTCTGCATGACATCTCAAAAGTTTCACCCAAAATTTTAGACAATGCATTTACTGCAGTATTTACTAAAAAAGCCTGTGAAGTTTATGAGAAATACAGGCTTTATAGTCAAATAGTAATGTCAAAATCAGTGTTATCTGATCTTCTTATAACAAAAATATCATGTGAAAAAGTGAGATTTTACCCAAAATATTACAGATAGTACTTGGCACCCAGGAAATTCCTAAAGAACAAAGGATTAAAACCATGGAAAGAGTGGCCAGTGAGGGAAGATTTTTTTTCTTAAAGCTATGAATAAGGAGATAGAAGTGTACACAAAGGCTTGAAGAGTGTAAACAGTACAGAGGGAAAGGAATTCTTTCTGATTATCTAAAGGGCTATAACTTGGATATAATGGGAGAAAATTAAACAAGGGAAAACAAAGTTAGAGCACTGAAGAAGTTTGTAATTGTGAGGTCGGTTACCCAATTCCCAGTGTCCATGCAACAGAAACCCAGTCAGCTGGACTACTGAAAGCTTACCTTTTAAAGTGCACATAATTCTGTCCCTGGAGCTTTGCATTTGCAAACTGTGTTCAGGCAGCTGGGGGCATCTCCAGAAATGCATGTGCAGTGACGGGTGTCAGTGAGGCCAGGCTGGCACAGGGCTTTAACCAGTGGGTCTGTACCAACACAGGCATTATCCAGCCCAAAGCCAACCTGGGACTCTGGCCCGGCAAACCTAAGGGAAACAGTCCTTAGAAAAGAGCACTGGGCTGACAGAGGAAAGGCCAGAACGACCTGACAGGTTTCTGTGGTTCTGCACAGGAAGCAGCACTGGCCTTGCAGTGAGAATTTACTCCAGACCTGCACTTTGAAGCTTTAAAATGAACTGCAAAGAAAGTAAAAGCCAAATTTAATTAACTGATTACACTGTAACAAATCTTTTAAATTTAAGTGGATATGAATTTTTAAATATTTTTTTGTTGCAATTATCTACTGAATATTCTCACGTAGGCAATTATTTTGCTGTATTAGTTTTTCTTGTAGGGAAATAAAGAGTTTATTTTTCTGCCTTAGCAATTCTGTATTTTATTTCAAGCCAAAATTGTAGTAAACCTGCATTTAAATCCTAGATATGGAAAGGATAGTGTGCACAAATTGCCACTGTACAGTGTGCTCAGCTACACAGTAGGCATTACAGATTGTACAGACATGGGGCTGTAAACAGCTTTCATGCAACATCATCTATCATGCCATGGTCGGTTACCTCACCATCATGTTATTTTATGCTTCCTGAGCCCTAAACCACCAAAGGTTGCCCGCTGCTCGGGAGCTGCGCTGATGCCTGATCGCATGAAGTAATGAATGCTCAGCCAAGTGGATATTGTTTCTGCTTGTGCACTGCTGTAATTTGTTTATCTGTCTAAAGATTATGCAGTTGAAAATCCACAATTTTATGCTGCCTTTGTAAATTATCAAGTCGCTTTTGATGAATGTATCCCCACTTCCGATGCTGGTGGCATTATGATCTTGAAATATTGGAAAGTGCTCATGCATACAATGCAGAAGGTTATGTTTTTATATTTTTGGCAGACAACCGTGCTATAAAGTAAATCTGACCTTAAGCTTCCTTACTGCATTAAAGATAATTCAGTTTTAACTTTATAGTCCTAAATGCTACTGTTTATATGAAGTTATTGCCCAGTCAAACTTGACTGATTACAGATGAGAAAGTCTTGACTGTTTCATACAACATAAATTAGTATTGCCAACTAGTTTAAAGCACATCTACAATTGTATTAGAGACTGGAGAGTGTGCAGATTGCAGATTTAATTAGCTTTTAGAAATTGTTTAGCATAATAAGAAATCGTCCTGTATAGCAATGTATTTGTATTTATTCCTGAAGTGCTGTGCTAGAGAATCAAAATAGACCCTCCAAATCACATTTATTGCAAACGGCAGAAAGATGAGTACATTTTATTATTCATTAAGCTACAAATGCTAAAGAACTCAGTGTATGAGGGTAAAGTTCAACATGGAACAAAATGAAAGCAATTCATAATGGAGACTGGAGGAATGTCATCTTTCATTTGCTGATTTTCTTAAAATCACTGAATGCCTTTTTTCAGATGAAGAAATTTATCTCAGAGAAGTGGTTAAAGATTATACTCATAACCTGAAAATATTCATTCATCTCTTTGAACATTTAAAATTCCCTAAATAAGGAAATCAAATGCTTTTATAAGGCAACATGGATTGCATTTAATTCAGAGAACATTTATCACACCTACTTCAATAAAAATTGTGTGTTGTTCTTAAAAAAGGACAGGCCAAATGCGCCAGCTGCATTTTGCAGCAGAAACCTGGAATGCAGCTACCAGGAGTCTCTCATTTCCCCAGCCCAGTGTTAGCCATGAGTATTTCCCGAGACTGCAGCGCGGGGAGCGGGGGCAGAGAGCTCAGGAGTTCCGTTCTGAGAGCAAACAGCACCAATTGCTGCATAAACTGCACAAATTACTGCATGACATGCACAAAAATTACTGCAGAAAGGACTGGGCATAAAAGTTCATTTTACATGGACTTTCTCTGGAGAAGCCAAGCAAAGATGTGTTAATAGCACCTCATTCAGGAAGTGGTTTCACCTATTTGCACAAGATTTCTGTGTTTCTTTCTGTTTCTGTAATCTGGAGAATTCTTGCACTGATTAGTGTTTTGTTGTGTTTTGGTTTTTTTAACTAGTCAGAAAATGATGAGAAGATAGTAATATATGACCACATTGGGCCAAATGTCTGCATGGGTGATCACAAGGTAATTAAACATTTTAGTATTATATCTTCTAAATTTTTATTAGGAAAGAGAATGTATGCACTAGGTCCTGTTAATTTTATTTTTCAGTCAGTTATGTCTCTGCCTTATTTTTAAAGTAACACCTTGAAAATGTTTCGAAGTTGAATTCAACTGAAATCAGCCAGTGTGTCAGAGTAGCTGCTTGTATGAAATCAAATAAAGAACAAGATGATGGGCTCTAGGCATGAAAGCAGGATATGGTGCAAGCGTAGAGGACCTATCTGTGCACTTACAACTGTTCTCCTAAAACAGAAGTAATTTCACTGGGTTCTCAGAGATGCTTCTAAAGCATAGCTTCAATTAGGTTGGTGCCTAGGTGCTTATTAGTAAAAGAACGTATTGGCAGTTCCATATTCAAACAACAAACGATAAAAAGAATGTAGAAAAAGGACATAAAATTACATAAATGCCCACTGTTAAAATGTGTAAAAATAACTGACTTTTACAATTTTTCTGCTGAAGATACCAGATGAAAAACTAAGAAATACAACAAAACAGAATATTTGCCTTCTTAGGAAAAAGCCAGTCAAGGAGTAGGAGGAAAACTCTAAAAGTCCATCTAAAACAGCACGAGGCTCCTGAATGATAATGCAGAGAGGGACAGTGGGTATTTAGACGTAAATCCAGACTCACAAATACATACCCCTGTTCACTGCCGTGGGCAAAGTTCTTGTGAGACAGAGCATTGTTTTCTAAGGAAGAATGCACTTAAGGCATTGGACCAGAATCAGCCAAATCAGGTTTTAAAATGCAGAAGTTTACTAACTTACCCAAGTAAATGAAAAGCTCAGTATGTCAGCACCGGGACAACCAGTTCAGAAACAACAATTTTTGTTTTGTTTGTCACCAAAGTGGCCTGGCACTGTCAGTGGAGCTGGTTCTGTGGCAGAAGGGAGCTGTGTGTGGGACCTGATTCTCTTCCCACAGAAATCAGTGGCAAATTGTCCCTTAGATTGCAGTGGGAGCAGAAATCTGTGAGGAGATTATGTCGTTCCCTTGTGCATTTTGTAGATAGATTAATTCAAACACTTACTGCACCATTTTGTTGTGTTTTCTAATGATTGTAAAAAAAAAAAAAAAAGTGTCTATTTCAAACGTGTAACTTGTATTTTTCCCTAACTTGCTGCAGCCTGTGTTCCTGTCCTTTCGAATAGCTGCTGGGGCAGGTAAACCTATTGCAAATGTGCACAAGTGTTGTGTCGTGCAGTGATGTGGTGGTAAATATCATCTTTTTCCTTCACGTTTATATTTTCTACATCATTTCCCCTGTGTTTATCTTTCTTTTTAAAAAAATGCCAATTCCGCAACAGGAAAAAGATGCCTACGAAGTGAGAAGATTTTCCGTGCAACCACGCTGTAGGAGGGAAGGCAGCACCCGAAATCCATAATCCCAGCAGCTGTATTGATCAATCCAGTCCCGAGTGCCACATTTTTAGACTGCTGATCGTACACTATGCTTCAGCATCTGGACTCTGTTCGAGAGAAGCCTCACATACCTCACTGTCTTGTATGTTCATGTGACATCAAGTAGAAATGTGGAATTATTTTTTATATATATGTCACAGTTCTGTTGCCAAAACTCTAAATAGACAGCAGAGATGTTATGTATTTTAGATTTCACAACTTTCAACTTTTAATAAGTGTTTCTCAATGTGGAAAAGCTATTTCAGCATATTATAAACTTTTAAAGGTATCATGCCTAACATTATATATCTTTACCACTTTGGGGTTTTGTACATTGGATTGTATAGATAGAGATATTGATGGTTTTAAATGGTATTTTCTTTTTTGACCAAGGCTTATGGTTTGTGTTTTAGTATTGTTTTTCATTTTTATAATTTTTTTTTCTCATTTTATTTACTATACTGCCATGTTACATGGTTTTTGAATCACACAGCAGCTGCTTTCTATACATACATATATATGTGTGTATATATATATATGTATGTATGTGTATATATACACAGATATATAAATAATTTATAAACCTGACCAAAACTTATGCTAAATATACTTTCCAATATGAATGCTTGAGAGTGCCATATCAGCAGTTAGTGTTGGAGTCTTAGCAGGTTTAGTTAAGTGTACATTGACAACCAACATTTATATAATAAATAATATATAGCAGTGCCATCCTGGATACAGATATATAGCATACTATATAGCACATATATTAGCAGTTTCACTTTGTTACTCCTATAATCCCTTCTTCTATGTAATATTAAGGATTGAATGTGAACTTCTTAGCTAGGTTTGGGTGTAACTTTCCAGAATTTTGTAAACTGTTTTTGTCCGTCTTTTGTTACTGTTTTTTGGTGCCAAGTATTCTATATTGAAACAATAACAACATGGGAGAAGAAAATAATAGTCTGCTTCAAGTAGCAACTGTATTGGACACAGACTGTATTTATACAGTGTTAAAGGAAAAAAACCACAAACAACCCAACTGTAAATTTTCCTGGTTAGTAGATCAGTGCAGCCTACAACATAGTCTTGTTACAGACATTTTTCTCCCACCACTAAATACAACATTAAAAGGTGATTAGGGAGTCTGTTGATGAAACACAAATGTATGTTTTATTGATTTAATTTAGAACACTACAGAGTTCATGGACTGCGTGATGGCACTAGATTGATGCTTGATTTTGGTATAAATCACTACCATTGAAAATGATTTGATGTCTGCTTGCAGAGTGTTTTCTCAACAGCACAACCCGGTTTATATCAAGTATCATTGCCCAAAGGGTGTCTGCAGCTCTGTATTGTTATTGTGCCATGTTGCATTATAACCACACAGTAATTCTATTTAAGCGAACTCAACTCATGATAACTTTGAAGGCCTTTAGAAATGAGTACTCTGGTTCTCAAGCAATAAAACTAATCATGGTGAACGTGGCTGTGTCTGCCCCTTTAATCTGGGCATTGGGGATTACAGGGAAATTATTAAATTGTCACATTTCTTATTAATGAGATACCTGTTAATCTCCTGCCAATTAACAAGGTTATTTTTCACATGAAAACCTGTATGATGGAATGAAGTTCTGCTGTTAATCAAATCACAACACAGACCGAGGGAGAGGCGCTGAGGATCTGCTGCGGGAGCGCTGACGTTCGGAGGGGATGCAGCTTCACGAGATGCCAGTCCCCAGCAGCTCAGCAACTGTGCCACCATGAACTCCTTCGCGATTCCCTCCAATCTGGGGAAATCCTGCGCAGCCTTTTCCCGCAGTGCCGGCAGCCGGGCGCGCAGACGGAGCGGCCGGAGCCGCGGGGCCGTCGGGGGGCGCGGGGAGCCGGGCCGGGGCTGTGGGTGCGGCGGAGCCGCTTTGGTTGGGCAGGGGCGGGTGGGAAGGAGCGCTCCAGCGCTGCCCTCTGTATCCAGCCCTGTTCCACGCGGGAGCGCGGTCCCGGCACCCCGGCTCTCTGTGCTCGCAGCCGGGCCAAGGTGAATCCCTGCACTCGATCGCTCCCTCCGTCCCCGCGGCACAGCCGAGCGGGGCCGGTCCGCGGGGCTGCCCCGGCGGGGCGGGCGGGGGTCCATCCTCCATCCTCCATCCTCCATCCTCCCTCCGCGGCCGCGGAGCAGCGAGGGAGCCGGGCCAGCCCCGCAGCCCCGGGGGGACCCGAGTGCGGGGACCGGGGGGGCGGACACAGCACCGGGGGAGCCGTCACGGCCCCGTCCCTTCTCGGCTCGGCTGCGAAGCCGCAGGTGAGGCACGGGAAGAAAGGAACGTCTCATTCCTTACCCAAAACCGAAACAGCGCCGTGGCAGCGCGGGCAGCTCAGCCCCGTGTGCCGAGGGGACAAACGCGGTGCCTGCGGGAGGGCGGAGGAGCCCGCAGGACTCCGCCACGCGTCCCGACGAGCTCGCCCTCGGGGTTTGCAGGGCAGAGCCCTGGGACGTGTCCTGACCGCCCCGGCCCCTCCCGCAGCGCCCCGGGAGTCAGGGACCCGCGGCTCTCTCCTCTCCGGGGCTGTCGGGGGTCCCTATTGCGGGTTCCCGAGCGGCAGCGACCGCGGCCCCGGCGGTACCAGCGGGCCCGGGACAGCCCCGGTCACAGCGGCTCCTCCGGCCCCGCAACAGCGCCGGCAGGAGCGGCACCCCGAGCGGGAGCGGCACCCCGAGCGGGAGCGGCACCCCGAGCGGGAGCATCGCTGTCCCCGGAGCCCCGGGGGCTGCAGGGCCAGGACCGAGAACGAGAACTGCGCCAAGAAACTCGCTAAAGGAGAAGCTTGTTAAATAATTTATTGATTTATACAAAGTCTTTCCAACACGTGTGGAGACATTATTTGATCCCAATGTAAAATTAAGTGTCCACTTTTCTCTCGTGCTTTTTTTGGGCATTGTTTTGGTTTTTGGTATTATTAAGCATAAAATCCGGAGGCAGGAGAAATGAAACCGCCAAAACACTGAGGGACAAGGGGTAAAAGAAAACTGCCATTTTTACACTAGAAATATACATCACAAAATCTGAAATTTCCTATATACAACGTGGCTGAGCTCGGATTTGGCGACCCATAGAAAACGTAACAAAACGTGATTGTTAGGAGCAGGAAACCAGCAGGAAGGCTAAAAGAAAGAGCAGGAACCTTAAAGGGACATAAAGAAAACCCGAAAAGTTGGGAAAATTTCTCTGAAATTTACATCGATGAGAAAGAAAATAATTTCATAACTTATTCTGTAAAAAATATATATACATTTCACATACATCTCAGGCTGTACAACACACCACTTCAAACACCCAGTTACACTCGCCCGGCCGCGGCCATCGGCCCCGTGCCCTCACAAGGTGTCCGAGCTGGTGCTGCAGGGGCTGACAAGGGACAGGTTCGTGGATTTGTGCTTTTTCAGTAGCCTTGTGATTTTTTCGTCATCTGAGTTGGGGTCCAGAGGCTTGTTGTATTCATCATCATCCTCAATGTCTGAGCTTTCCTTCAGCTTCTCCGTCTCCGAGTCGTGCTTCTTCTTTGCCGAGGCCATCTCCGCTGCGTGTCTCTTCCGCCACTTGGTCCGTCTGTTCTGGAACCACACCTGGGCACCGGCATTGGGCACGGCTTAGGATCGGCCTCGGCCACGCGCGCCCCCGCCCGCGGCCACCCTGTCCCGTCCCGCAGCGTGGGCCCGCACCGGGCACGGGGTTGCGGGGAGGGGATGCCCCGCTGGGGACACTGCCCGGCTCTGCGGGGCCGGAGCCAGATGGGGCTGTGCGACGGTAAAAGCAGCACCTTTGCAGAACGGTCGATAATTTGAGACAGAATACGGTGGGCAGAAAAATAAGTATTTTTGGCTCCCGGTGCACCCCTGCGCTCTGCGGGCTCTGCTAAAAATTTTGCAGGGTTACACAAGGTTAAATTGTGCCAGTGGACACGATCCTCGTGGAAAAGTGACCCACTGAAAGCAATTACTTGCGGGTGGCTTTTTCTTTTGGTTGTTGTCGGGGTGGGCTTTTAAAAATATATTGTCTATTTACATTAAATCGTTTGCGGCACAGAGAGCTCTAAGCACAAAGTTCGATAGAAATTGGCCTAGACTCTATTCACTACCGAAATATAATTTAAATTCTAACGGACTTTTTTATAAAAAAAAAAAATCCCCGTACGGTTGTGCCTTGTTTGCAAGTTACCGGGAGAGCAGAAGGCGGCCGCGGCAGGGAGCGGGGCAGGCGGAGCCCGCGGGACGGACCTACCTTCACCTGGCTCTCGGTCATCCCCAGCGAGTAGGCGAGCCGGGCGCGCTCCGGTCCTGCCAAGTATTTCGTCTGTTCGAAGGTTTTTTCTAGAGCAAATATCTGCTGCCCAGAGAAAGTCGGTCGGGAGTGTTTCTTCTTGCCGTCCTTGTCCAAAACCATCCCCGTCTGAGCTGAAAGCGGAGCAGAAAGAGCTGCGTCAGGGACAGATCCGCACGGCTCCCGGCCCCGCCTGGCGCTGCGGGGGAGCGGCTGCTGCGGCGCGGGGCTCGGTGCGGGGCTCGGTGCGGGACACGCCGGGAGCCGCGACACGGCGCCGGGCCCTCCTGCCGCCCGCCCCGTCCACCGCGCCCGCCCCGGCTCCGCGCCCCGGCCGCGCTTACCGGGACAGGCGAGCCGGGGGTCTCTCCAGGGGGAGCCTTGCACCACTCCCGGCCAGAAGATGGGCGGCCGCCCCGGCAGCTCCGCCAGCGGCTTCGGGTAGCGGGAGACGGCGGCGGGGCTGAAGTACATCCCGGCCGAGGCCGCCAGCCCGTTGATGCGGGGCAGCCCGCCCAGCAGGTTGCTGGCGCTGCCCACGGGCCGCCCCAGGATGTCGCTTATGCCGTGCGGTGTCCCCAAGGGGAGCTGCGTGTTGAGTCCGCCCAGGGCCGGTGCCTTGAAGCCTGAGGGGTTCTGCAGGGCGTAGGGGAAGAGGGAGGTCTTCATCTCGGCCATGTTGTGCAGCGCGGCCAGCGGCGCGCTGCTGAGGACGAACGCGCTCTGGCGATTAGCATCCATCTGCCCCACCGCTAACATCTGCGGGCAGCCGCGGGCTCGGCTCCGGCCCGGCAGCGCCGCGCCCGCGCCCGGCGGGACGGGCTCCGCGCCGCTCGCAGGGTCTCAGCGAGCGCACAAGTTTGCCGGGAGCGGGAGAACTCCGGCACTCCGCGGGGCGCGGCTCGGCGGGGCCACTGTCCCGGCTGCAGAGCGGCGAGAGCCGGGCGGGGGCACCGCGGCCAGTCCCGGGAGGAAGAGCCCCCGCGGC
>JAWWEE010000159.1:34890599-34922425 GCA_035221455.1 Xenops minutus
GGGTCCGGGCCGGGGGGTCCGGCGGCAGCGCTGCCCGCGGCCCTGGGCGGGAGGCGCTGCTGAATGCCCGGCTCGATCGCTGTTGTGTCGCGTAATCGGCTCCGTCTTCAGCTGCGGGGCGGCCATTCCCACGCGTTATAGTCCAGCGTTCAAAGCCGTTGTGAAAAATGGTCTTATACCTTGGGAATAATTGTTTTGTTCCACTTTGTTGCCTGTTCTGAAACCCACTGGCCTCGGAGAAGGCTTCCCTCCCTCCTTCCGAGACACGACAGAAGTTTTTAAAGGAAGAAAACCTGCTGTTACATCGTCGTGGAACGAAACTCGCTCGAACGAATAAAATTACCACAAGATATTCCACAAGAGATAGTCGAAAGCATGATTAATTGTCAAGAAAAGAAGAATTCGGATTTGAGGGTTTTATAGAAAATAATTCCGGAAACGGGGCTTATAGCACGTTCTCCGCCTTACAGTTGCTTTCTCCTACGAGATTGATGTGTTGCTAATCAAGGAGAACACCAACCACAACAAGCGGGGAACTCAAACTTTTCTAAGTGTGTGCACAAAGTAACCACGACTGGACTTGATCATATCAGAACGATTATTAAAACGCGTAGTCCTTTGGATATGGTTATGTCTGCCGTCAGAATCGTTTGCAGGTGAACAGGGCTTCGTTTAACCTGTAACCATAATGCCAGGGTAGTTTGGGAAGTAATTATTCAGGCTCGGTCAATGCTTTGTTTGCAGCCGCTGGACTTAAGGGAAGTAACAGTCCGTGCGTCTTGTTTCGAGCATCTCAGTAAATGGTTTAACGTATAAATGTGAGATTAAAAACAACCCTGCGCTAAAGAAGGTTTGACAAACGACTTCGTTGCTTTTCCCTCCCTCCGTCTGTTGGGAACAGCAGCAGCAGCAGCAGGGCGCAGTCATAGTGTATCGGGGTGCCGCGCCAGCTCTGCCCAGGATGGTTTCCAGCTGCCCGGCTGCCTTGGGAAGCGGCTGGCGCTGCCTCCTCCTCCCTGCACCGCCGGCGGGCTCCAGCTCACGGCGGCGCTGGGAGCTGCTGGAGGTGGCCCCGGCGGGGCTGACCGGCCGTCCCGAGAGCCGCGGCCGGTCCCGGGGACCGGGGACAGCCCGTCCGGCCGCGGGGCAGGGGATAGCCCCGACGGCGAGCCCCGCAGCGCTGACCGGCTCGGCTCACGGCAGGGACGCCTTCCCCCCGCCCCGGCGGGGCCGAGCGCTCGTCGGGACACGGGCAGCGCTCACAGAGCAGCGGCCACGCCGGGACCGACACATCGAGGTAGGAGCGCGGCCGAGACCCGCCCCGGCCGCCCGAGGGTCTCGCTCGCAGCCCGGGACCCCCCGCCCGCCTGCAGCGCTCGCCCCGGGGCAAAGCCAAGGCTGCCCGCCCCGTCTAAAGCCGCGCTCGCAGCCCGGTTGGCAATTTGTCATCAGTGGCCCTTCTTGCACATTAATGGTGCGTTTGTCCTGTTCATTTACTTTCTCGAAATCTCGTATCACCTTTGACGAGGTGGAAATATGCGGGATTTATCTCTGCAACCCCGCGGCGTGATAAATCCGCCTTTGCCCGTTCTTTCGATGCGGTTTGGCACCGAGGGAGGAAGCGGCGGGCAGCACCGCCCGGTGCCTCCGGCTCCCGCCCCCTGGAGCCCCCTCCCCGGTGCCGCCGGGCTGCTCCCGGGCCAGGCACTCCCTGCCCCTCCTCGGTCCCCGCTCTGGCTGCAGAGCCCGTGTCCCTCGGGACGCCGCAGCGCCCGGGCAGGCTCCGCGGCCCTTCGGCCGTCTGACCGCCCGGCAGCGGAGACAGCCCGGTGAAAGGAGCGGGGGTCCGGTCCCGCGGGGGCAGCGGCGGGCGGAGCGCTCGCTGTCCCCGGTGCTGGCGGGGCGGACAGTGCTCTGCCCGCTCGGGCACAGGCGCTTCTCCGTCGCACATAAACCAGCTCGAGGCGCCTGCGAGGCCCGGTGCGGGCGCTGTCCCGGCTCAGACCGGCGGCGCTGCAGCCCCCGGGCGCTGTTCGGGTCGCCGCTGCCGGAGGGTTCATTCCGGCGGAGGCGAACAGGACCGGGCAGGGGGCAGCGCCTCTCCCCGACCGAGCCCCGCGGCCCGCCCGGCCTCAGCCGCTCCCGCGCGGCGCCCCCTGGCGGCCCCCCGAGCCCCCCGAACCCCTCCGAACCCCCGCCCAGCCCCCCGAGCCCCCCGAGCCCCCTGAGCCACCCGAGCCCCCCGAGCCACCCGAACCCCCCGAGCCACCCGAGCCCCCCGAGACTACCGAACCCCCCGAGCCCCCTGAGTCCCCCGAGCCCCTCGAACCCCTCCGAGCCCCCTCGGAGCTCCCCGAGCCCCCCGCGGGGCTCTGTCACTGTCCCCGCCGTGCCGTGTCTCGGTGGGACGGGGCAGAGGGGCCGGGGCCGGGGTCGGGCTGTGCCCGCACAGACCCGCGGCACTGACGGACTCGCCGAGCGCGGTTCCAGGCGGGGCAGGGGACGAATTTCCACGGGTTAAAGTTAAGGAGCGTTTTGCTTTGCCCCTGACATGAGTAACGTTTCTTACAAAGGACATAGAAACAAAACTGTAATTACTAACACCAAATTCGGCTGGGGCATCCCAGCATCCTCCGAAAGAAGTATTACAGGATATAGACCAGTACTAAATGCTACAGTACAAATAACTTCGCACAAGTTCTGTTTAACCTTGTTTTTGTCCTGCATACAGCCAAAGTACCTTTTCTTGTAGCTTCTGTGAAGCTGAAAATATCTGAGAGGATGTGGACTAAAAGAAAACAAACCCCAAATAAGAATACTTTTTGGTTTAGTTTTATGGGGTGTAAATGCATGTGCTCTCTGTCTCACCTTATTACTGTAGGGAAGTCAGATGCGCAGTACACAAAAGCATCCCCACTGTGTTGTACTTCACTGCAATGTACAGCTGTGAAGTCCACGTAAAACCAAAGTGACTGGGGGAGCAGGAGCTCAGAGCAGCTCTCCACACGGGCTTCCTTTGGTGAGTTATTCTGCTGCTGGTGGAGCAGGGAGGGAAGTCATATTGCTGCATGGAGATACTTAAATCGTTAGTGACAAGAGACCAGGAAAATCCACGTCCTGGTCCTCTGATGATGCTATCTGCCTGTGTTCCTGACAGTATGGATGTTAAGAAAATCTTTGTTTTTAAAAATTAGGGGTATTTTGATCTAATAATGCAGTCACTAGAAAACAGTCATTTTAGACTAGATGATCTCTGTTGAAATATCTTCACAGGATGATGTATGTTCTGGGAAAGGCCATATTTAATATTTTTCATTATTATCCTTGGCACAAAAAGTAGGAATATGCTAATGGTGCAGAACTGAGAGTTCTCATCAGTCTAGTGTAGCACACAAGGAAACTGGGTGACCTTGAGAACAGGGTAACAGAAATGTGAAGAAATGTAAAAATGCAAAAATTAAGTTATTGCCTTAGGGTGCAGTATAATTCTATTGTTGTACTTAGGACAAAATGCAAAACAACGTTTCATACAGCTGTGGTGGAGTTCAGAGTCTCACTTTTAGGAGAGAGATTTGCAGATTTATTTTCCCCATGGGCTTGAAATTGCAGAGAACAGAAATTCTGTGCTGGTGCATGCCCAGCCATCTTGGCAGGGCTGGCCATTTACATGCTTGTTCTCAGTCTGCTTGATGTGACAGACTAGGGTGAAGTTCAAGACAGATGAAGACAAACAGTTAAGTAACAAGGGGTCAGGTTTAACAATCTGCAGAATCCCTTTCTCTCTCAAAATCCCATTTTCTGTTTCCCCTTGTTACTCTGCCAGGCAGACACAGCAAAGGCTTGAGGTTCCAGGCAGGTTCTTGCTGGGATGGGTCGTTCCTGTCTTCAGATGGAGCAGGTCTTTGGTTCCAAGACTAAATGAGGCTTGTTGAGCTCCTAACAAAGAATGCTCTCTTCTGTAAAATCAACCTATAAGAGGATAAAAAACTTTCCCATGGGCTGTTCTTCCTGCAGCATGTTCACTCTAGGCAGCATAGTTAGTTTAGTTTGTTAGCTTGTTGTTAAGCCACTTGAGTGGCTCTTTTGGAAAGCCAAGGAATGCACATATAGTCTGCCATCCTGAACTGGTACTCCCCTCCTGAAAGCTGTGTTTGCTGCAGTGGGAGCAGAGGCAGAGCTCAGCGGGACTGGCAGGAGCCTCCACTGCACCATGGAGGGAAGGGCAGGGACAGGATGAGCCTCACCCGAGGGGTTCAGCAAGACAGGCTGGACTAAGTACAGTGCTGTCTTCTGTGGGCTGTCCCTCGAGCACAGCAAACTGAGCCACATTACTCTGGCACTGCTGTGACTTCAGCACAGTCAACCCGCTCATCCACCTGCCTCTGCCAGAAATCACAAGATTCTCTCAGGGCCGCCTGTGAAAGGTGATGGATTGGTTGCTGGTACAGAGCAGAATTCAGGATGGTGATATGCTGGGGGTTGTCTGTGTCCAAAAGCTGAGAGGGAACATGATGCCATGGAGAAGAACCATTTTCCTGTCCCTCCTTTGTGAGAAATTAATTCCTGAAATCACAAGCAATAGTTTCCTGTCATGCAGCTTCCTTTTTGCTGGCAAGTTTTGTAGGCTTTTTATGGTTTGCCTGTTGCAAATGAGTACTTGTGACTGCACAAAGGGATTGTTTGGTTTGCTAAGATTTCATAGCTTAACAAAAGAGCTCAACATAAAGGTGCCAAACCAATTTTTACTTTTTCAAGCTCCTCTAGGCACATTTTTGCCTAACAGTTGGATCTGCCTTTTCTGTTTCTAAGTCATGCCTTCCTGGGAAATTAACTTCATCTACCAAGCAAATAGATGAGACTGCCTTTTAGTGCCTTTTAGAAAGAACAAAAGCAAAAGGCTCAGTATATATTGCAACCTTGTGCCTTTTTAAGGCTCTAATCTCATTATTGGGATGAAGGGAGAGCTATATATAAAAATCCTTTCAAAATAACTGATTCCTGCTGAAGACTAGACTGTGATTTTGAAGGTATCGTGAGGAAGTTTTCAACACCTCCGTGTGAATTGTTCTGCCTTGGATTTTAAGACACAAGATTTTAACCTCTGGAAAACATGAATTATGTTTAAGGAAAGGTTTTGTCATGTCAAAGTCACCAATCATTACTGTAAATACAATCATTGATGCAAAATAGCATGGGCATAATTTTATATATATATTTTAGGACCAGAAATTAAATAGAGTTTTTGCAGGTGAAACTTCCGAGAGATTTAAGATAAGCAGTTTTTAGCATTAGTTTTGTTCTGTTATGTATCATGACAGGCACTCTTAACAAGGACATGGTGAGCAGGGGCATTTTTGCTTAATCTCCATGTCGAAACGAAGGGCTTTTCCTCCCTCAGTGGACCTGGGGGCCAGTTGGTGGTGAATGGAATTGCTGGTGCACTTTCCAGCAGATCACTAGTGTTGCTGAAATTCCTGGGACTTTGATTTTTTATTTCCCCCATCTGGAAACCCTGGTTTACCTGTTGCTTTTCTTCCACCAATGGCTTAGAATGTTATTTGTATTAAGAGCATTGACTTCTTAGGTCACCTCAGACCAAGGGTCTACCCACCAACCTTCCCTCCCTTCTCTTGTTCCTCCAATGTTGTTCTTTTCTGCTTGTCTTCACTCTAATAGTTTATCCTTTTAATAAGAGAAGACTACAAGTTATTCTTTCTAAGTGAGATAAGCCCTTGTGAGCTCTATTTTGTCTCCCCAAGACTGGGAAATCGTTTGCCCTTATTTGTATTAAACAGATGTATATACTTTACCGCAAGTCATTAGTGCTATAAAGAGATTGCTTCCTATTGATAGCTTGGATGGGGGAATTCAGGGCTAAATTGCCAATAAATAAAGAGTGTACTTGTAAGCATTATTGATCTTTCTGAGCCACAGAGAAATGTTTTGTTAGTAAAACTCTTCCTGAATGTGCAAGTGAGGTTAAAAAAGAAATGGAATTAGGGATTACTGAAAGCAGGGTGAGGGGAATGGGGGATGATGGGGGGTGAGAAGCTTACACTGTTCTTCTCTAAAGGGTACAGTTGATAAAGACAACTGCTAAAAATGTGACAGCAATTCTTCCAGATGTCCTCAGAAATCCTGGAGGCAATCCTTAGAAAACTGAGGGGTCAGCATGGCATTCCATATGACACATAACTACAGAGTGGTAATAGAGTTCCCCAAATCATCATGAAAGGAAATGAAAGTATTATTTGCATAGGAAATGAAAGATTGATGGGCTTCAAGCTCCTTTGTGCTGTCTGGGTCTTGCAACAGTCTGGAAATTGCTTTTCTGAGCTGTTTGAGGAATGTTTAATATATGCTGGTGGACAGACACTAGGAGCCAATTCAGGAGCAGAAAGGAAGAGGATGAGTGTGGTTCTGAAGGACAGCGGAGTCCTTCCAGTGGGAGCTGGAAGAAGAGCAGATTAGTCAGGTTCGTGGCTGCTGTAACCGTGGGACTTGCTCTGCCTTATGTTCCTCCCATATTCATCCACCTTATTGAGGATCAGTGTTATCTACAGAGCTGCCTTCCTAGACAGACGAGAGGACAGAACTGGATGGACAGCAGGACAAAGCTGCTGTGGTGTTCTCTGTGAAACCATGGTCAGTGGTACAATTCCCATCATCTCTAGTGCACAGATTCCATGGTGGAATTGGTATTTGTAAACTGACAAGCCATTCCTTTAAGAGTGTCTCAATAGAACAACAGATTATAATATCACTTAATTTTTGGCAAACCTTTTAATTGTGGTTGATTAGAAGACTCTCCTGGTGATCTGCTTGTCTTCCTCACATTCATTTGAAGAAGACACAAAACAGTGATAAATGCTGGGCATACATCACCTGTTTAGTTGTGTCAGACACAATATTGGAATTACCCTGACTGTGGAGAAATAGAGCAGATAAATAACATTCATTTTACATTGTTACTCTCAGTAACAAAAAAATTATTGGACTGCTGTACATTCAAGATATCCTATGCCTTCAGGAAACCGATTTCTTCACCTTAAAATAACAGTATGAATTCAGAAAGTTTCAAGGTATATGACAAATTTATCACATAGTGCTTTCTTTTTGCATTTTTCCTCACTCTTAAGATATATTACATGTGAATGTATTTAAGAAATTATATGCTCTCTGTGGGGGTTTTTGGTTGGTTGGTTGGTTGATTGATTGATTGTGTTTTGGATTTTGTTTGGTTGTTGTGGGTTTTTTTAACACCCTGTGTTTTGTTCTGGAAAGCTCTTACAAAATTCATTACCTTTTCTCCCCTCAGGTTTTATCTTCTTTTATAGATCTCTTTCCTTCTACCTTTCTTTGTTCCTACAATCAGTGATGATGTTATTTAGGTTTTCTTTGGAAGATATATTTATTCCATTGATATTTAAAAATTAACAAAGAATGCTTTTAAAAAATAAGTTGTCAAAACATTCAAGAAAAGAACCTTCCTTGGAAACAAAACTGCTTATGCTGTGATTTGCCTTCCTGTGTAACCCTCTTCCATATTCAAGGAGCCTGCTGAAGTTAGTATTATTTACAGTTTATTGTCTTTCTAGAGAAGACAATAGGACCGAATCGAATTGACACCACCTGAGGGCACTGTAATACTTTGTTTAAAAGAAAGATAGCAAAGGGTTAGGTCATTACTTGTGCAGCCTCAGTTCCTCTTGTGAAATACTGGTCTGTGGAGACCTTTAAATGGTGAAAGGCTGAGAAGATGATGAATAAGAGCGTTTTGAGGATCTCCATGCCATCTAAAAAATTGTGCATTTTATCTTAGGGACCTGAGATGGAACTTACAGGTGAGAGTTCCCTTGGCATAAGGTTTGCTAGTAGTTCAGAAACTTTAGGTTTTGGCTTTAGGTTTTTATTTTTTTTGGTGTGAGGTTTTGATGCTTTAGTTTTTTGTTTTGTCTCAGTGTAGTTGAAAATCACATTATAGTATCATTTATGGGATTAAATATAGAAATAAACGAAAAATATTAACAAAGGATACACTTGTAAAAATCACAGGGAAAACGTAGAGGGGAGTGTAATCACAAAAGCATGGCAAGAACCAAACTCTAAAACCTCTTTCCAGGAGGGCAATAGCCAGAATCATCCTTCCCTGCTTGCTAAACATGAAGCCCCAGCTTTCCTTGAGCAGGTGCTTGTTGACATAGAGGCAGGTGTTGATACAAATGAGAGATCCAAACCCCTTCACAGCACTCTGGAGAATGGCAGCTGAGAAAAGGAAACACGAAGGTAAAAATGCAGCAATAGGAAGGTCCTGCACCATTTAGTCTTCTCAGCTCCAGAAAAGCTTTTAGGATATGCTCCATGTTTCACAGCAACTGTTATTGAATGAAATAAATGTCCAGGAAGTTTTACCCCTAGAAGATTTTTTTGTATACACTATTAGCAAACACTTGTCCTGTGATATTGTATCAGCATGGAATGGAACTTTTTTCTTTCCACAGGCACTGTCTGTATGCAAAATCATGAGGCTTAACTTCACTTTTACACAATCTAATGTGCACTTTCTATCCTCTTGCAAGCCAAATGACCGATACTTCATTTTTTTCTTGCTGGCATTAATTTTTGCTTATTTGACATCCAATTTACCAAATGAATTATGACAGTAATCCTTTCTTCTGTACTGTTGCTTCACCTTATTGCACACTATGTATTCAGGTTTTCTGGGGTCATTCCCCCTTCTCACTGCCCCTTTTTTCAAAAAAAGATGAAAGACTGGATTTATTTATACTGATTAAAATAATTCTGAAGAGTTTTAAATTAATTTTAGCACAGATAAACGGAATTGCAAAGATTAAATGTATCTTTTAACCACTTATGAAGAACATAAGGACTCTTTAATTGTTGATGATACAGAAAAACTATATGAACTCACATTTGGAAGGAAAAATGACTCACAAAATCTGTCACTGGAACAGGAACAGACTAAGAAGCAGTAGTTATAAGAGCTTATGAAAAGGAGAGTTTGAAAGGACCTTCTCAAAGGGAGAAAAGATTGTGGAAAGATTTTATGGTTGTTTCTTTATGAACAAACGCATGTCTATTTCAATAGGAAAGGTACTAGAATGGCAAATTAATCCTCAGTAAATGTGAGGAAGGCAACAAACATCATGCATTTTGAATATGTTTGTTTTTTTCCTGTAAAGACATGATTTCTCTTGAAATACTTACATCCTAATTTATGCATAGAATAGTGTCAGGTGAAAGATGACATGCTCAGCACATGCCTGGAAATGCAGAAAATGTAACATCTTACTGAGTGTGAGCATATCCAGCAGGACGGAGGGGATTAACCTGTGCTATCTGCAATCCTGCCCATCTGCCCAGGCCACTTCTGAGCCAGAAGTCACATAACTGTGTTAATGCTAAATCAGATCAGAGATCTCCTTGCAAGTCTTTTATCAAGTTGTGTAATGTGGTGAATTTTTTCCATGAGTTAAGGAGATTACTTTGTGCTGCATCTCAGTCTTACCCTGACTGTTCTGAGTGTGCTTTTTGCATCTCCCCGTGGTCATATATGAAATTATATGCTGGGGGAAATATTTCTGACAGAGAAGCCAGCAGGACTGGGGCAGTTATCTTTGTGCACTGCCTTTACTATGGCAGATTCCCTGCCAGCCCACTCTCCACCCTTGCACCCTCATCTTCTCTCGCAGTGCTCATTCTGTGCTTGCAATTATTGCTGGTTTGAACCTGAAGATCTGCTTAGAAGACTTCATTCCTAGTTTCCCAGTGCCTGGCTCTCCAGATCTGACCAGCCCCTGGCCATCCCTCTCCAGGTCCTTCTGACCATCTGCTGGGCCAGGAATGAGTGTTTCAAGTGCAGCATTTCCACAGCAAGAGCAAAAGGTGGTGGCAGTGGTCCTTCAGTGTAAATTCCCTTCATCCTCTTCTTGCTGTTAAAGCCTTGACTTAACGGGACTCAGTTTTCGTGAAAGAATTTAATGGCATTTGGATCAGTATAAGCCTTCATTTTCTGGGCTGCAAGAGATGCTAACTTTTTAGTTAGGGCTTCAAGAAATACTGTGGTTAAAAAAAATTAACCATGAACAATCTGATGTATACATGAACATATATCTGGGGAGACATCTGTACTGAAAAAAAAGAGAGTCACTGAATTGAGAAGTGATTGTTCTTTTTCTTGATGGAGCTCTGTGTATGATGTACAGGTGACATATGGTCTGGTTTAGATGGGACCTAAAACTCTCTAAAGTAGTATCTCAGAACATTTCACTTTCTTCTCATAAGTTCTCAGCAAGAAATGTTCTTTTCACTTCAGTACAACTAAAAAAATAAAATTCATTAGGTAAAACCTAATTCAGATAGACTACAAAGCACATAAAAGATTCTATGCCATCAGAAAACTCCAGTCATAGGCAATTATGAGCTCCACCAACACTGGAGTAAACAACATATGTGGATAATGACTTCTGGTGTGTCTCAAAAAGAGGTGCTCTGGAAATATTTCCCTGTGCATGAGAATATCCACAAGTGTATTCAGTTTGCAGAAGTGGAGCTTATGTTCATATGAGCCCTAGTTGGGGAAACCATTTGCAAAGAGATTGCAATTAAGTATTTGCTGATAGGGCCTGAGAAGTAGAAAGGCCACTTTGTTTTTTTACATTTCATAAATTTTGATTTTTTTTCAAAGTGGATGGGAAGAGACAGAAATGTTTTATGCAGACTCTTGAATACTCTTAATAATATTCATTATTACTATTTAGAGTAGAACCACATATTATGTCATGTAGGATCAAGTCAGGGTCAGCTCTTGAAGTCCCTATTTGCAATTAACTTTCAGTAATGACTCAGTTCTTATTATTCTGTTAAATTCCATCAGTTTAATCAGAGGTTGGATGAGGCGTTTAAGCAACGAACTGACAAATTCTGCCAGCAAAATGATACAGCACATACAGGTCTTCACATCAACAGTGTGCAGTCAAGAATTTTCAGCAGCTGCCTGGGCTGTGCAGGAGTTGGTTTGGGTCAAGGTAGATTCAGCTGTTGCTGTGAAGCAAAAATCTTGGCTGCTTTTTTTCTGTTGGTGCTGAATTTCAGTGTTTAATATTGTAGTTACATTTAGTCAGCTGCCAGAACATCTTTCCATTGCCAGCTGGTCTAAGTAAGAAACATTAATTCTTGAAAGTTGAGCTAAAAGTGATGCATTTGGGGGCTAGAAATTAGCAGCAGGACTTGGCAAAATGTAAGGTGTATAATTTTGAGACCTCGGTGTGTTTTGTACATATCACTGCAGCCAGATGTAGCTTTTGAGGTTCTCTTTACATCAGTCATTATAAATGCCTCTCAACAGGTAAAATGTTTATGTCTTAAGAGAGATCACAGCAACTGCTCAGAAGTACTGACTTTTCAGCCCTTGGAGAATTACTGTAAGGGAGGAGGAAAGCAGATCTATGGTGGAATTTCAGGTTGGTTTTATCCATTGTCCTCATCAATGCTCCATCCCCAAACAGAGGTCTGCTCTGGGACCAGTGCAGTCCTGGAAACAGAGTACTCAGTGTTTAGTGCAACATCAATTAAATGCCTCTTATAATACAGCTAGAGAGGTTGTAAAGAAATTACACATGAAAACATGAATATCTGATAAAAACCTTGCTAGGAATAAGTGACATGGCTCTCAAAGAGTAAGAAACAGTTATGTGTGAGTTGCATCATATTCTGTGCAGTGTCATATCAGCATTCCCAGATCTTCAATAAATATCAGGAGGATATAATTCAAAATAATGGATGTAAGCCAGTAAAAGGCTGAAACTGGCATGTAAAATTGGTGTGTGCATGAACCCCAGAAGCTGCCTGATGTTCATGTCCAGGACTGTCAGTCTGAGTCCTCTAGAGCTCTGCACTCAGCCACTGCCACACAGGAGCCTTAAAACTAGCATGGAGACCAGCACTGGGTAAGTTTAATTGAAATGCTTTAACAGGAGAACTATCTTCCTCACATCTTGGCTGTATTCTTGGTATTGTTCTCTGAGTTCCAGTTCCTGTGATAGCTCTTTCTTTCTTCCAGAGGGTACTCATTGGTGGGAATATAGCAAAATGTGAAGTAGTGAAAAAGGTTTTGCTAGTAAAGCTTTCTATCTTGTGGGAGCTCAATAAACACCTCAAAAGCTCTGGATAGAGTCTTTAAGGACAGACACAGTTGGGACTGATTTTGAGTCAGATTTCTGTGTCTAACTGTCCTTAGTGCCTTTGAAAATCTCCCCCTGATGTACAGGTCACTGCATATAAACATTGCAGAAAAAGACAAAGCTGTAAATTTACAAAAGGTGAATAATAAGTGAGAAAGGCCTGGGGACATGTCTTTAAAGAGTTGTCAGCAGTTAAACTGAAGTGTCTTGATGTGAAAAGGTTTGGTGTACCAGAGTCCTACCAGCAAACACAGGTGAAGACAGGGAGGTGGCTGAAGGCAAAAACGATCTGCAAGCCCTTAACCAGGGAAAATCCAAAATGAATGATTGCCCTTTGAGGGTCCAGTGGTCACTTGCAGTCCCACTGTCACTAAAGAGGTGGGTTAACTGGAGCAAGAAGTAAGAGGTGTGTTTGTAGGGGAGCAGTCAGGAGGAGGATACATTACATAAAATGTGACAGCCATAAGGAAGAGCCCGAGCAACACCTGCAGTGTGTGTGATGAAACCTGCCCCATGTTGTAGCATCAGGATACACAGCAGTGGTAGAGCTGGCATGGCACTGGCTACCTCTGACTTCTCCTTTAAAGAACAGGCACAGGTTTCTCAGGGCAGTGTCAAGGAACGGGCAATGCCTCGTGCTTGCCTTGGGCGGCTGTGCCGTGCACAGAGCCACACACTGCTGGCAGGAGACCGTGACAGGGCTGACATTGCTGGGGCTTCATACATTTTTCAGTTTCACCTTTCTGAGATTTTTTTTTTCCAGGTTCTTCCCTAACAATCCCTCAGCTGAGAAGACAAGGGGGAAAAGTGTTTTGGTCCTAAGGGGTTTGAAAGTACAATCAATAGATTTGTTCCTTAGAGAAGTCCAGATACTCCTTTCTTCTATGCTAAATTCAGAGTCCTGGTTTCATTCTGCCACGCACACGAATTTAAAATCATGTATAATTTCTAACAAGGTAATATTCAAACTTGATTTTAAAGTTCTGGTTTGGATCTTTCACTGTAGCATGCAGGGAGTGGAACGATGCTGAATAATGTCATGGAAGGACTTTCTGGAGGCATTTTAATGTTGTGTGTTGATCTTTCTTTTATTTATGATTCCAATTTGTTAGTATCCTGCAGCATAAGTATAATTTTGTGAGTAATTTTGTTGCTGGATTCATGAGAAAATTTCCAAGAGTTTTAGCTAACACACAGACTGATTTCTAGAACTGTTTTAAAATTTCTCATGTGTTTTGATTTGTCTCCTGTGTTTTCCCCTCTCTAGTTCAGGAAGTGTCTGATTCAAATGTTCAGCTGCAGTGCCCCAGGAACGGCAGAGTCCAACACGAACGTGACTTTAGAGAGAGCAGTGGTATCCCAGGACAGGGGAGGCAGCGAGATGTCCATCGTGGCAGCTCACAGCACCGCTTCTCAGGGCAGAACTGCAGATGAACATGGAAACTGCCGATCCTTCGCTCTGAGGTTGGCATATTCAGAAAACAAAATTTCTCCCATGTAGAGTGGGAGATACGATCATTAATGCAGTGCTACAATGTCTTTCAGTGTTACAGTCATCTAATATAAAAATATGTTGTCATTGTGGACATTATGCTCCTGAGGGCACTGGAGGTTCCAGCTCCTCAGAGCATGTAGGAGCTCCCTGGCTCTGCAGGTGCAAACACCCAGCCAGAAGGTGAGCCCCTTCCCAATCCACAGCAGGCAGTGGCACCACACTGCTCTTCTCCTGGGAGGAGCACTTTTGTCTGTTTTCCTCCTGTCCTTAAATTCCTGTTTCTGCTTAAGTCACATCCTCACTCCTTTCAACTGAGCTACTGATTGTGGCACAAATTATTTTGTTATTACCCCTCTCTTTTCAGAAGCAAGGAGTACCACATAAGTACACTTTCTGTAAATAGTGAAGAACAACAGAAATTGTCAGCTTTCTATCTCAGATTTAATCCACACAATGCTGTGCAACACTATACTTGGCTTTAGTGGAATGTCACTTGCACATGCAAAGCCAAACTAAGCTATGAGTGCAATAAAGACAGACTTCTGTGTTAAACAGCCTTGTGTGAAATGTTGCTAAGAACTGGCATATCAGATTTTTAATCCTATATAAGATCTCCCTTAATTGAATGCATTTTAGAAGAAAAGGCAACGGCTGACTATTTTGAAATACTTTAGTAGAGAAAATGCCAGTTGAAGCAAATCTTGCTCCACAGTGCTATAGAGAGGCTGCAGTAACTCTGTCCTGTACAGGCCTTACAACAGAAAAGGGATGTGGAATGGATCATCCACAGGTCAGTTTTACTTCAACAAAATCAATTACTCAGGCAATAGTGTATCTGACATCCAAGACAAACATGTTACAGGAGGTACCTGCTTAGGTCATTGCTGATGTTTTTTTGTTTCATCAAATATGTAAGAATTATGCAGTAAGATCTTTCTGTTAAAAGATTCTCTATAGGTAAAATGTGATCCCTGAAGGAAGTGTATTTCTGTAGCACTTTCCCTTACTCTGTGGGGGCAGGTTCTTTGGTCCTGCTCTTGTTCCTGTTACCCAGCTCCCCACTGTGCCTCCTCTCCCAAAGGGCAGCTCTGCCCGTGCTGCCCAGAACTCAGCACCCTTCACCCTGGTGGGGAAGATATTTGACAATTCCCCTTGCTAGAGAAATTTAGTTCCGAGACATAGACAACTAACTTGTAAAATTTTAAACACCTAATTTTTAACAAGTAATTTTTATACATTGTGATCTTCCTCTTAATTCATCCTGGACTCGAATTTGATTTGAGTTTGACCCTTTTTCTATGTTCCAAGTAGAAGGATATTCAGATTCAAATGCCCTGATTTCATTTTGGAATAGGAAGATCCAAAAGAGGGAAGTTACTTCACAAATAAAATCATGAGCTGCACATGTGAGAGCTCACTGCAAAAGACTTTACAATCTTCCTATTCATCTCCCAAAATTGCACTAGGTGTAATTCCAGTATAATTTTGGCAGGGCTCAATCTTAAACCCAAACATTGATCCTTATTCTGACAGCCACATTCTTTACCATTAATCCTGTGGGATCTAGAGAAGGAAAGTGAACATATGTATATGCCTCTTTTAAATGTTTTAGAAATATTGTGAGACAGGAAGGGTAAGGTTTCAGTTGTTATTTGTATGCACCTTTTTGTGCTCATTGGCCTCTTAAAACAGATATGATTTGAAAGCGAAAATTCTTGCATTTAAGACTCAGATTTTCTCTTTCAAGGATATGTTGACCTAGGTTAATCACATGTTAATGGTATTGGATATATTAAATCATGAAAAATTGGCAAAAGTGCTAGTGTTTAATTAAAAGCAACAGAATTATTTTACCTCCTCAGAAGGTGAGTATATGTAAAGTACAGCTCTACAGTACCAAATAAAGCAACAAAAGTTAAGTAATGGCAAAGAAAAACATGATGTAAAAATGCATGGAGACCCCTAGAAAATAGCGAGTAAAAATGAGATTCCCCATCTGAATACTGGCTGTGTCATCCTCAGTGAGCCACAGAAGGAGAACATGGTGCTACTGACTTTGAAAAGTATAAAAAAAATAAGGTGATGGCTGGGAAGGTTCAGGGAGCTCAGCAGCTTCCCAGAGAGAACCAGCTTTGCACTGTCAAGGGAACAAAGCAGAGAAGAAGGAGAAACTGCGTAGGACACCAATAGGGAAAAGGAGCATTCTTTCAGTCTGTCAGGAGCAGTGGGACCAGCATGAAGGCATCAGCTTATTTCAACAGAGAAGTTAATAATTTAATTAAATATACCGAAAACCACTTGAGCAGTACCTCAGTGGCACACAGGGGTTTATCATCTAAACCATTGCTCCCAGTGCAAAGCTGTCTTGAAGGTTTCTGGAGAACCAGCTCATGTCTAGTTCCACACAGGGCTCAAGGCCTCGCTGCCACTGTTGAGACTGGAATCATCCTCCTTTCATACCACCCCCTCTGGCAACTTTAATAGTTATGTTTATGGCTCTCTTATCTTGCCACCTTGTCAGACAAACACTGACATCCCCAAGCACAGACATATAAATATGGGCTGCAACAGGGTGATAATGAAAATTAGCAGTTCAGGACAAATAGGAAATTAATATTGGAGTCTAATTATCCTTCATTTCATTCGGAGAAGGAACTAATTAGTTTTAATAGGACCACAGAGGCATCATAAATGTTTTCTTTCCATCAAGCCAAGCCTGCATTGAACAACAATTAATAAATTGTTCTCATAAAACATAGGGTTCCAGCAATATTTCTCACTGTCCAAGACACTGATATTTTTAAGGCCCTCACAAGTGTTTTCTGTTAAGGGTCAGATTTTCTTTGGTTTATTACTATGAGAACTCCCATAACTGTGAGCAAAGGCATTTTCTTGAAGAAGGTTCTTACCTTCTGTACATACAAACAATGGGTGTTTGTAAATATTGATCAATTCTCCAGCATTAACCCTGTCTGTATGTAGTGAGTTCCTGCCTCCATGAGAAGTTCCCATCTTTGATACAAACAAGGAATAATAGGATCATTGAGTGTTTTCATGTTAAAATGTCTTCAGTAATGCTTTTCAGCAGGCGGGAGATACCTTTTTTTCCTGCCTGTAGGTCAGAGAGTACATTTTAAAATGTGTAACCATATTGTCATAGTGGGCCAACCAAGCAGAATAAGCCTGGGCACAAAGTGGTACAGGGTTTTCAAGAGTTGACTGTTAAAGTCTTTCAATGTAACACAATAAAAAATCTATAGAACTACAAGCAAAAAAAAGGGGGTGGGGGAGCGGGGTCTTTTATTTCTTAGGAGTTGTGCACGATGACTGAAGAGGCACCTCTTGCACTCTGTGGCAAGAGCATGAACATTTTACCATATACAAGAAGTAATTCAGGCAATGGGTGGTTTTAAGACCTCAAGATTTCATGACTAAAAGGTGTGAATGCTGCCAAAGTCAATTTGCTCACACTTACTGTGAATTAATAGACAGCATCTTGTGTCCTTGAATTTTCATTTTGCCACCAAGAGTACTCCTAGAAATCACACTGCTTTAAAAAAAAAAAAAAAAAAGGTTTTACAGCATTGCCTCTGGTTTGCAAAACTAGCAATGTAACACTGCACCATTCTTCTCCTTTGGGATCATTTATTGCATTTTAATGGTGCAACCTGGACAAAGCGCCTGCCCTTCCTATAAGCCTCCCATGACACTGGGGGATAATTGCTTTGTGGTTTTTCTTAAAAATGTCAGATTCCTCCATCAATTTACTTGTTTGTAATGGAAATATCTTTATATTGTCCTAAGAGCTACTGTTGTGTTGTGAGGTCCTGCTTGTTCCTTTGGGATAACTGTAAGAAAGGCACTGATGCTCAAGCCTTGCTAAATGGTTCACTGAGTGAAAACCAGAAATTGTGGAAAAGGTAATAACTATCTTGGGACCTTTGTGATGCTGGAAACCTCAGCTGTTTCAGCATGGAATCACCATCTCCTGGCTCCAAAGTCTTCTGCAGTGGCCCACCAGAGGTGCTCTGCATTTACAGTTGTGTCAATGCTTTCTTGTGGGAAAACAAACAAACAAATCTGTTCTCAAAGCTGTATATTCTTGAGAAAAACAAACCAAACCAACCCAACAAAAAAATCCCCAACACCCTTCCTCCCCACCCCCCCATCCAAAACCAAGTGGATTTTGGCATGGGAAAAAATAAGAGCTTTCAAAATCAATTATTTCAGTAAGAGATAAAATGCAGAGGTTTAAAAGTAGACTGTCCAGGCTATTTTCCATAGCCTCAAATCTAGAGAAAGAATGCATTTTAAGATGTCATATTGTCAGCTCACCTCTGCACCCACTAGCAGGGAAAAAGGTGAGAGCTTAGACACTGAAGGATGTGTTGGTGCCCTTTTAAAATGTTCCTGTTCTTGCTCTGCCAACAGACAGCAAGCACAGCTTCTCTAGGGAGTCCTCATTGCTTACTGAAGATACAAATGTCTTAATATATGGATTTGGATTCTCCTAAGGTCCATGTACTGCATAGCACTGCTAGAGGAGTGCAGGGGCATGGGGAGGGGCAGAGATCATTGTTAAAGACCCACTCTCCCTCGTTATAAACAGGTTGCTCCTTTTGCAAAAGTTTTTGCCTCATTTTTTGGTAAAAAATGCACTTAACCATATCAGAGTTTCTTTCACTTTTGAGTAGCAAGACCTTATCCTTGGCCACACTGAATCTTTATTGCCAAGGGCTCTGAAAGCAAAAATAAAACTAGCAATGAAACCATGTCTCAGAAACACATTTCTTTCTGTTTCTCACTTTAGATGAAATACTAAATCCTGCTTTTGTTTCCTGCTTTCTTCCCTTCACTTCTTCTTTGGGGTCAGAGCAACAGCACCAAAATAAAACAATTCTGATGCTCTCCCTCAGCTTGATCTTACCTGCAGATCTGAGACCCCACTCAGAGATGATGTTTTCTCCCAACAAATGCACTTGCAGAGGAAAGAAGGTTTTGACAGTGAGATGACTTGTCTAAGCCTAAGTAGGTCCAGAATTTACATGTGTTCAGTGTCCATCACATTCCTCTACCACTGTTCCAACCTGAGTGTTGCCCCAGATATACCCAGGGCAGACAAGTTTGCTCACAGTCTAACTAGAGGAATAATACACATATTCATTGTCTAAAACCTCTTCTGTTTAATTATGACCTCAGTGAAAATGATTATTCAAGAAAACAGAGTCATGCACATTAACAATAATTCTCATCTCAATTATTGAGAAATATAATTTTAAATGATTGGTGAAGATTCCTAGAAAATTTATGATAATGTTCTTTATTATAATACTTTGTATTATAGATTGTACTATTCTTTCTCTTTATTACATTTATATTGAAGCCTCTTTCCTTTTCTCTGTCACAAATATTTAAAAATCTCTACGAGAATTTAAGAGCCTTTCAGCAATTTGGCACACCAGTTTTAGCTCAACTACTACCTTGCTGCATCAAGATATTAATATAGTCATCTCTCTTTAGTCTCAGTGAATTACTATAAAAATGTCAATTAGATTATATTGGCCAACACAGGCCTGTTTGATTGAGTACAGATGCAGGCCATGTCCCTTGAATCACATTGATGGAGAAGCAGAAAGGCTTGCAGAACTCCGGTGCAAATTTATTTCAATATATATACCACCTTAGTATTCAATATATATACCACTTCCTAATGTCAGTACTTGCAATAATAATAACCAAAAAAAGCTAAATAATTATTTTCAGAAGGAATAAAAGTCAATGTCATTCAGGAGGAACACCAATGAACTATGATGGAGGAGAAAAAAATGAAAATTATAAAACCAGCATAGTACAAACATAGGGGCTGCTCCAGGACACAGATGTGAGCAAACTAAAAAGGCAAAATGAACATTTCCTTTACTTATGGGAACAGTACTGCTTAAGTCCTGTCTCTGCCTGGAGCAGAAAATTTAATCCACATTTCTGTGTCATGAAAAGAACCAGTGCATAAATAGTTGATAGAGAAATCTGGTTACAAGTGTCTCAGTGTTGCCTCTGTGCCATTCTGGTGGTCACTAGGACTATGACTTCCCTTCTTCTGCAAGTACAAAGTGTGCAGCACTTGCACGTGCAGGCCTGGCATGGAATGAACAGCAAGGGACAAATCCTTCCAGAGGAAATATCTCTCAACCATCAGGTGTCCACACAGACCACAGGTAGCGAAAAGCTAAAGCTGTGCTGTTAGAGCCTAAAAGCTGAAAACAGCTTCTGTTCCATGTACAATTGAAGTTCAGAAGGTGGGTAAGTTGTTCACATTTTGCTGGATCCAACACACAACTGGCAGAGCACCCTGGCAGTGTGTCTCCAAGGTATGAACTGCTTCACTCTGCTCTCACTGGCTGAGAAACACTCCCTCTACTCATCACCTGAGGAATGTCAGGGCACATAAGCATCCCTTCAGTTAAAAGCCCTGTTTGTAACTATCTGTCACTGCATCCACATGGAGAGACTGCAGTTGAAACCTGAATTAACATCCAAGAGGTACTTTCAGCAGCTCTTCCTGGTGGCTTTACAGCCATGAGCTGGTCTTTCATCCAAACTAAACAGAAGGAATTTATATGCATACAGGATGGTGAACTTGCTTTGATATCCCATTCCTGGAGAGCTTCCAGATCAGACAGGGTGTCAAAACAAGGATCAGAATGCTTAGGAGGCTTGAAAGTCATTGAATTAGTGTTCAAACTCAGATGAACAGGCTTAGTCATGGGAATGACTTCATCATCTGTACTACAACCTCAAACCTGCTGTTATTTCCCTGCCTACAAAACCCCACAGCTGGGACCTGCTTCACCTTTGCAAAGCAGGGAGAGAGCCCTGCTGGAGGGACCAGCCCAGCACATGGGATGAGAAATCCTCCAGTGACTGCTGGTGGCAGCAAAATTTTAAAGAGAACACCAGGGACTAATGACAGGGTTCGTCTTTTTGTTATTTATTTGTAGCAAACTTGCTGCAGTTCTTTCCTACAGACCATTTAGAACCATACACTTTTCTTGGACAGCTACCTACTATTCAAATTATGTTCTTGTCCTAGAATATTATCAATAAATTCACCCTGATTTTTTTCCTCCTCACATTTTTCAGATTACATAAATTTTAGCTGACCAATTCTTTTCATGCTCAAATATATTATGAAATGTCATTTCTGTTATAAAAACTAATTGATAATGTGATTTGTTATGTTGCTGAGACATAATTCAGAAAGGTATTTTAAAGCCCTTGATACATGGAATAGCACTAACTGTTTAATATTTCTTGTATGAATGGATACAGTCCATGGGAACGATGTGGTGCCACGTAGATGAAATATTTTTAGAAGCTTTTATTCTTGTTGTTTGGGCTTGTGCCAATGTCATTCAATGAGAGAGCTCCTATGTCCTGAGCTGTATCTACTGTAATTCATTCCTGGGTCATTAGTTGGTAGGATTTTTTTCCTCCGAGTTGCTGAACACTACATAATATTGTAAAAATTAAGAGCTCATAGTCAAATACATGGACAGCATTCTCTAGAATACTCCTTAAAAAAGTACAGAAGTATTTTCAATAATATTTTAATTTCATAAAAACAATTTCTTGCTTAATGTAATAAAAATAATTTCTCACCATTGTGAAAGTCCACTGCACTCAGTCGAGGAGTCCCCAGGGTAAGACATGGCACTGCTGGAGCAAGGCCAGAGGAGACCACGGAGACACAACCTGGGCTAGTGGAAGGTGTCCCTGCCCATGGCAAGGGGTGGCACTGGGTGGGCTTTGAGGTCCCTTCCAGCCCAAACCCAAACCAGTGTGAGATTTTAAGATAAAAGAACTTGCCTTTCTGAATTTGCTATTCATATGTACTTAATGAATGGTTAAAAAAAATCCAAGCTGCATTTGATCCCCACTCCTTCCATTGCAGTTATTAGCAAGTGCTCTTTCTACACAAAATCTTACATGAAAACAACAGCCTTAATCCCACTTTTGTATTTACAACTAAAAATTTTGGTCCACTCATTTCATATTCAGTGTTAAGGAATGAAGACCTGTACAGCACCTGGTACGACTATGCTGCTATTTAGTTCTCCACATAATTTGAAGCCAAGGACCCTCTTGGGGGTCTCATACATTTTAAGAAGAACAAACCCTTCTGTGCTGCACTCGTCCTTCTGCTCCCACTACCAGTACCTGCTGGCTCCCTCTGTGGGAAGAACACCTGCTATGGTTAGCATAGATAATTCATTATGAGAGCACCCACCTTGGAAGTCTGAAGAATATCAGAAAATTTTGAGCTTTTAGTTCCTTTTTCAGAACAGGTTCTGAAACAGCAATTTTCTGTAGCATTCCTTGTCAGCCTTTCCTTGCTAAGTTCCATTCTTTTTCACTGTCTTTCTTTAACAGAGAAGCATCCTGGACTCTCAGACTGTAGCAGCTGAGCTGCTGAATCCTTCCTCAGTATAAATAATCAGCAGGTTCCTCCCCCTTGTTATATTGCCATTGAAAATGTCAAAGAAATAAAAAAGATGTTACCTATCTATGCTCTTTCTTTTGCTATCCAACTTGTCCTCTGTATCTTCTCCTGAAGTGACTTGACTTTTGTATAATCGTGTCCCTGTACATTGTGACATACATATAATGAAAAGGAAGACATTTCTGGCACCAATTTCTGAAGAAATGAGCTAGATGTCTTCTTATGTCACTGAATGCACATTCACTCTAAAGTACAGTTCATCATTCACTCATGCAGTCCTACCACTACGATGATTTTACTGACTGGAATTTAGCACAGCAATACAGAGAACACCCTCACCACCCCAAAAGGTTTGGTTATGCCTACACTTCATTACTGATTAAGCAGTAGGCTAAGTTATTTCCACCACTTTCATAAAGAAACCACAGCAGTAAATTGTTGAATAAGCCCATTGTACCTGGATAACAGTGTTTTTTCTTACCTTTGAAATCTTGAAGTTTTTATCTTGAATTATTCTCAAAGAGCAATACTGACATTTCTGAGGCATCAAAACTTTTCTGCACTTTACCATTCATGAAATTTCCTATTTTAAGAAAGTGGAAGTTAATACAAATCCATAAGAACTGTTCTGTAGCAAGGCAGCCAAGGCTTCACAATTCCATCTGAATGTACTATTTCCAAAGCTTTTTATGTTACAGAAAAAGAGACAGCACTAGAAAAATGGCATTCAAGGTAAACAACACATTAAATGCAGGGACATACAGTTTCACAGCAATGAATGTGTTGGACAATGATGTGAAAATTAATACTGGAAATAAGTAAGAAATTAACAATACCGTGGATATTTGTTACACTGAACAAATGTGAACACTTGCTTTCTTCAAGACAAATTGCTTCCTCAAACTCAGCAAACCCTGAGCTTCCCAAATACCATGAATGGGATTTCCAAAAAGCAGCTGTGTCACAGAGATGCAATGCAAAGGTACTCCTAAGACCTAAAAATAAACACATAAATGCCAGAACTTGCAAAAGGAGCTCATGCCAGGATCTGGCAAAACATGGCAAGTTCAGAGGCTTGAAAATACCTTACGCTTAATCCTTAATTTTCAGACTGGCTAACTTCAGTAGAGTCTATGATCTCTTTACTTACTTGGTATTGCTATCGAATGCCCAAATACATGTCAAAAAAAAAAATGTCCTGTCTAAATTGGGTTATAAAGGGGAATAAAAATTATGCTTCTTATGAAACACAGTTTGACAGAGCAGCTGCAGTTCATGTAAGGTTATCTAATTAAATTGTGACAGCAAAAGGGAAGGAAGCACAAACTCATATTCTACTGTGTACATAAGGAAAGTATTTTGCATGTTATTATTTTGTAATTATGGTTTATATAGCCCTATAACTCTTATGAGTTTCTAACTAACACATCAGGTAGCCAAGACAGTATCTTTTCAGTGCCATTTTTTATCACCATCAGTCACAAAAAAACTGTCACAGGAAACAGACATCACCATTTTATTGGGAGAAAACAAGACTCTTAAAATGGTTTTAGTTGGAAGAACAATCAAAGCTTTATACTTTCCATAAGTGCTAAATTATTTTGCATCTATTTCTACTGCTATCACTACAAGAAAAGTTTTAAAGTGTGTAATTTAAAAATGCATTGCTGTTTAACAGACCATATTACAAAATCCACACACATAATAATCTTATTTGGGGTTTTGAAAAAATTTTATATTAATGCTATTCAGGAAAACCATAGGAAAATAAAGAAAGCAAAAATTATTAAACATTTTATTCAATATTACCTTGTTCTCTAATTAAACTACAACTACCTCTATTTAAAAAGTAAAAAATCTTTACTCAGAATAAGGTTATTTGGCAAAAGTTTCAGCCATGTTCCTAATAAATCTTCCATGTAAAAGTAAAACACATCAAGGAAACATCTTTCCAAATGGAAGCACTGACATGGATACATTCCAACTCCATTCATGCATCAAGGCTGACAAACACCAGCCCACTTTGCTCTAAGATGTGTTTGTTCTCACCAAATTCCTTTAAAGGAATCACTGAGTTCCGCAAACCTTTGAGTACTGACTAGAATCTCTAAATTAAATGTTCTGTTTTCCTGACTCTTATTTTAGTATCCCACTGTTTACAGCTGAAACACAAACCAGCAAAATGTGCATTTTTCTTAGCTCCCCTCTCCTCAGGCCATCTAGAAATAAGCATCTGCAAAGGTTCCCTGTGCACAGTGAAGGTGTTCCCTGTATGGGAACACTGACACAAATTACACCAAAATGATGTTGGGTAACCCATAGAGCACACAGTTGAAAAATGATGGATGACTTGCAGGAAGATCTGAGGAAGTGTGAGTAGTCTGTTCTTCTGTTCTGTCTCCAGGAGAGCTGGGAGAATCCACTTCCACTATAAAAATATTGCAAAAGACATTCTTATTTCTGAGTATGACTGAATATAAGAATGCTTTAAGTGCCATAATTTAACACATCTTCTCTCTGATTAATTCTTGTGGTTTTTAAAAAATATTAATAACTGCCAGTATACCCAAGCAGCATTTTCTAAAAAAACCAGAAAACTAGGGAATGTGTCTGATCTGAATTTTGTCTCTTCACTTCTATGACTGTGCAAGTTAAAATTTATTTTATTCGCCCTTATTTTAAGAAGTAAGTTCCATACATTGAAAAACAGCAATACAATTTTATAGACAATATATTAGAAGTTGTTTTACTGAAAAATCCTTCCTCCCTCTCCAGCAAGATGCCACGTAGAATTTCTTGTACCTAGTGTGCCGTTTACAATGCATGCTGTCTGAAATCACTGCTGATCTTTCTGCAGTCTATAATCCATGCCTTTTATACTGTTTATGCCATGCTCCTGATGTACATTTTCAGTCCCACTACTTCATTTTGTAACAGTTCAGTGGAGTGCAAATTTTAGCTTTGGTCAGATATGACAATTTCTCCCCCAAAACTGTACTTATGTAAAATACGGCTACTCCAAATACACTATTGTATCAGTGATCTTCTGACTCTCCATTCTTGTAAGAATTGCCCCAGAAAATTGTCATAGCTCACCTGAAAGGTTTCATTTATACCTATGAACCACCCACAGATCTACCAGGTTCTAGTTAATGTGCATAGCCAGTCTCTTGTACCAAGCTTTTTAATTCTTACTGTTAATGGAATCCCTCTTCCTGTGAATTCCGTTCTTTTGAAGAATACGGACTGTCTGCCCGGTTGTTCTACTCATGCTCAGCAAATCTGGAAGGAAAAGTTAGTTTCTGTAAGTTTCTAATGAAAGTTTTGAAATACAACAAAGCATCACTGGTGCTTTCACATTTAAAATTCAGTCCAAGATGATACTTTACAGATCCAATTACGTATCTCTGAGGATGGGAGTTCACCCCAGTCTTTATTTGCCCTGTGGCTGATATAAGTGCAGGTTGCCAAGTCCTAGGGCACTGCTCCTCACTGGAGAAATCCTATTCTTACCATATGGCCACCAACAGACACCCCACCTAACACCGTTTTAAACAGGTTACTGTTATGTTTGACAGATCAACCTGTCAACACTATGGTGGCTCCTGCACACAGTTCACCTCCTGTGGAAACTCCAAGCCTGGTGAGAAGCAAAGGAAGAGGAGCCAGGGAAATGCACACCCCCAGGTACCTGAAGCAATAGCAAACACTCACTCTGTAACAGGATCTTCAGCCTCTCTGCATTCTCCTGCAGGCTCGTGTACCACTGCACAGCCACTACACAACCAACACCAGTCAGGCTCAGCAGCATTGCTGTCTCTGTTGGTCTCTCTAGAGCAATATGTAGGCAACTGAAGAAAATCAAAAATCTGAGATTAATAGAAGAAAAATGTACATAATATATAAAAAGTAAATATACAATGCATTTTAAAAGAAGAAGAAAGAATTTCAGACTGCATTTTCATGTATGCTGAGCATAAAATGTTCTCTAACATTTATACAGCACCCTGAATTTCATACAACGAACTTAGGTAATTTTATATCTTTCCAAGATGCAATTTTACCACTAGGATTGCTCTCTGTCATATTACTGTAGTTCTGGGCGTCTCAGGAAATGTGAAAACAGGAGTGACACACCAAGTTTTACAAAACACTGCAGAGTATATTTTACAAGAGAGTCAAAATGTTGGGAATCACATGAAAAGACATGTTTAGACACAGAATATTTCAGGAACTGAAACCCTGCTCTTTGTCAGGAGTATGGTGTTAATTTGGAGGCCTACAAGGCAAGTCACTTCTAATGTGGGATTTGATTTCTTATGGCTGAATATTTAATTATCTTTGCTGTTATTGTAGTGATGGGAGGGGAGTGATACTTCGTAAAGCTGGAACTGCAGTAAACAGGAGGTTGATTTTTGGTTTTATTTGGCTCTGCTGTTCATGGTAACCCTATCAAAAGATGACAATTAAAGTTTTCAATAATCTTTTGGGGAGATGCTTTGATTGTCTATGAAGTTATGTGACAGTTTTAAACAAATGTAATTCTAAACTTTCAAGAGGCTTTTAGACTCAAACATGTAAGTTCTATTGGTAAGTTCACCAACCCATTACAGTGAAACTCCAAAACTTCTGAGTTGGAAAAACTACTTTAAGGTTTGGTTTAGGAAATGGTTGTTTATGGAAGGTGAAAAAGGATACCAAAAAATACTAGGACATTGTTGTACATTCAGGGGTCTGCATATTTACATATGTTGATGTGCGTATAACCCACCTTACACACAACTGATTTTAACTTATGGATTGCTGCACTAATTAAACAGTATTTTTAGAGTTTTTTTTTCTATTTCCTCTTTGTGGAATGAATAATTAGAAAAGTCAAGAGATATTTCTGCCTTCAGGATGTGCTCTGCCCTCTCAGTGCCCAGGCAGTGCCTCAGGTCCCTTTGTGCAGGGCCCTTCCAGCCACCCCTCTCCCAGTTCATACTGGTACCCCCAGCGCAGTCTGTTGTTTGTCCATCTAAACTTCCATGTCTCTGATGATAGCCCAGTGCTTCACTCCACCTACACCCCTCTGCAAGGTATCCTGTCCCTCAGGAGCATAACCAGGTTGTCCTAAGTACCTTATGAATAAAATTAGGACACTGAACTCCCTCTTCTTGCTTTTAATACCGTAAAACTTATTTGTCACATGCCAAGAATTCGTAATGGACATACAGTAAAAGAATACAAACCCCGCCCCCCATCAACTTAAAAACAAGAAAAATACTGAAATACTTTTAAGGATAAAAAAGCTGCAAGTAAGAATAAACAAGTTATTTAACATGTCCTAGTAATTTATTTAAATAAAAGTTTGTCTGTTAAACTGTTCAGTGCATGAAGCCTCAGAGGGACTCTTAACAGTTTATCTGTTAAAGGGAAGTTTTATATACTCAATTAGAACATTTTGAGAATCTTGAACTCAGTTTAGAAGGTAAGTGTAATGTAGCAAGGTTTCTGTATCTGATTTTTCTTATCATTGCCTTATAACAGAGGTTTCATCCTTTTTAGCCCAATAAAGAGACTCTTCCACTTGCAGAAATAGACAAAAATATTCGTAACTCAAAATTTTAACTTTGCTTTGACATAATCTGCCCTATTGTGGACTTCACTGAAATTAACTTTATCCTACCTTTTGTGGATATCAGAGTTTGTAATTCTTTGATAACTTTGCTGAGATCGTACCAGATCCAGAAGAATCACCAAATGGCATTCTGGAAAAAAATATATTATAGCATTGGCATTTGCACTAATAATAATGCCCAGGATAATAAATATATGTAAATCAGATCTTTTGTAAGTTAGTTACTTTCTTGAACACGGTCTAAACAACTAATATAAAATTTATATATTTCAGCCAAAATTGTCAAGTGTTATGTAAAGGAACTAATAAAATCATCCTAACATTATTTGATGTAATTTTTTTATGCTTTTCCATAGTGTTTTGCAGGGTTTTTTGCAGTGCCACGTTAGTAAAACTGCTAATGAAGTCCACATACCATCTTATTACAGCCAATGACCTGAAGGACTCAATTCTGTAGTTACAAACTCTTGGAAGAGTTTATCCTACGCAGGTATGGAAATGATTTCTATCCAGCTCCTCTCCATAAGTTACAACCAAGTTACACCCCCAACAAGCCTCATTTTCCTTAAAGGTCTCCAGCAAAACAACTCAGAATACTCTCAGAATGAAAAGTCTTTGCCTATTGCTTGGTTTGCTGTAGCTTTAACCAATTATTTATTCTCCTGACCCTGGAAGATGAGAAGTAAGTTACCTTTTTGTCTGGAAAGCCTTTGACAGACTTGACAACTTTCATGATGCCTCATCTCAATATGACAATCTTTGCTCCTAAAGTATGTTTTAAATGCATATAAACCTATCAGTGCACATACATATTTATGAATAAAACTAAGCACACAAACTGTGGTACAGTCTTCTGACCACTCTTAATGTTCTCCACCAAGAAGTTGCTCTATTTGGTCAATATTCTTCTCCAGTTGAGACCTTTGCAAAATGAAGTAGGGTGGAAAATTATTTCATATAACTTGCAAATGACAGTCCTGTATAGTTATAAATATAGATATAGTTCTATCCCTATACAGAATTTGTTTCTTTTCAAGCCCAGGAAGAGTACATTGCTTAATTTGTGAACCATCTTGATTCTGTTCTGTAAACCTGCCCCTTAGGCAGTCATTCCCTAACTTATTAATGTTTAATTGACCATTTTTCCTTAAGTAACACCTCCTACTAGCCTTTCCCAAATTATGCCCTGCATAAAGCAAGGTTAATTTGCATTCTGATCTTGCATTTCAGCATTTGCTAAACCCCTGCATTCTCTTTCTTAGCCTGATCTCATGCCCAGATTCAGGGATATATTTTATGTTCTTATGTAAATGACCAAAACCAATATTTAATAATACTGAGTCTAGGTTAGAGGTTTCAGAAATCTCAGGCAGAATTAATCCTGGCATATTTTAAGAGTAGGACACAGGACAAGGTTTAACAACTTTCTGAAATTTGCCAGACCTGGAAGTATCTGGCCTTTGGATACCTGAAACCTCATCTTCAAGCATGAACAATGTATATAGAAGGCATACTTTCTTATTTCCCATAACATTTACATATAGATGTTTAAATCACTTTTAAAATCAAAGCTTCATGAAGAAGCTTCCTGTTGCTTTGCAGGGCTTCACAACATGATGTGCACTGTCCTTCTCACTTTTACAAGTCAACAAAATACAGCAACTCAGCTACACTGACAAATTCAACATAGCTCCGAAGTTAAGTTTCTTCCAGATGTGTAAGGGGAGTAGGAGGAGAAAGGAAGATTGTGAATCTGAAAAACTAGTCCTGGAATCAAACCTTGGGCTACAACAGAAAGACTAATTAGTTATGAAGAAACAGAGAAAAAAAAAAACCTTCTCAGAGTGTACAAACATTCCATAATAACCAGAGCAATCCTTCAGCATTAACTCAGAATTGATGGACAATTCTGCTTTGCCTCACTGGAGACTTCAGAGTTCTGGAGAAGTGGCACTAAAGAGGTTGTTCTAAGCAATAAAAAATATCTTGGAACCAAATACTTAATTCCAAAGAAAAGGAGAGGACTCACTGGAAGAACTGTTAGATGGAAACCACTTTTGGAACCTCAGAAATTCCAACATTTGGAAGTGGAGAAGGACAAAGTTAATTTGTGAGGAGTAACAAGAAAGCTGTACAACAGAATAAAACCTACATAATACAAAGGTTTTCTCATTAAAAACCCTGGATCTCAAAAAAAGCCCCTAATTGCTAAGATCAATACTGTGATAATGATACAGTAGGACACACCTAGGATTAAAGAGTGGTGTAATTAAAAAATATTTCTCAGTTTGCTTATCTTACTTGGGATGTTCATAGCAACCAATCTGTTCAGTAATACATGAGACATGAATCTCTCCATCCCATAGAACAGAAATGCACTACTGCTTGGCAGCAGCTGCTCCCACTCAGCTTGGCTGAAAGGAAGAAAGAATAAAGAAAGGAAGTTACTTTTATGTTACTATTTACAAGAATACTTTTCAGACATTATCCACAGCAAACACTTCAGTGTTACTTACTCCAGAAATAATTACAGCTAAAGTCAGCATGCAAGGCAAGGAGACAAACCAGACTGCAGAATTCTATGAGAAGTGTAGTAACTCATAAGGACCATTAATAGCAAATATTTTAATACAGGGGGTATACTAAGTTTAGTAACATCTCTTACTGAGCAAGAGGCATAGTGTATTTTTAGATAAATACCAGCCTCTCCATAAAAAAAAAAATTAAAAAATCACTGCTGCATGCATTGTGTGGCGGCTTTGAAATCCCAGTCTTGAGTCTAACATTCAAAGGCAGTAATTATGTTCACATACACTTACTCATCAAAGACTGCGCCAGGGGACTTTCTGTCAAAGTTAGATTATCTACATATACAGCAACTGTGACAAAATCCACTTAGCACTGTGGCACTGTATTTCAGATCCCTAAAATAGTCTGTCTACAAATCTGAATCCTTATTTGAAATAGTAACAATGGTCTGCTATGTGTTTACCAGCTCAGCACAATGTGACCTTATTTTATGACTGAAGACTCTGGAAATAGTCAAAATTTTAAACAAGAAACATGGAAAAACAAGAAAGAAGACAGAATATTACATACCTTGGAACACGCATGTTGCCAATGACACCTTCCCACTGTACTGTGAATAGGTCATGGTATTTTTCTAGGATTTCCGTCATTTTTTGGGAAGGACTTGAAGCTTCTATAACAATAGAATTTCACCATTATGAGCATAACATGCTACAAACTACAGTGGGAAATCCTAATTTCAGTAATTTTTAAATGACACTATAATATTTAGAGGTCATCATCAGATTTCATATTTTTTGAAACCTAAGTCTGGCTTTTAAAATTAAAGCAATTGTGACATTTTCAGAGTAAAACTGTGATTCTCATTTGAAAAGTATATTTTATAATGGACAAGAATTATTTGGTAGACAGATTAAAGACTTTAAAAGCACAAACTAAAAAAAAGAGTTACCCTGAGAAAAGGGTAAAGAAAACAAAACTGCTCATACAGTTCTGTTCCAGAGGCTCAGAGAGAACTTAACTATGTGGATAAAATAATTGAGTTTCCAGAGCCCTGACGCCAGAAAACAAGACTCCGACCCCACCTCTGCTCTCCAAGGACATTGCACATTTAATGATAAATCATTTTCTCTTTTTGACTGCATTTTCATACTAGTGTAAATTAAAGATACACTCTAGAGCCAGATACTGAGCACAGGAACAGCGGTTGATTTTGATCTGCTGTGAAGAAGAAACTGCAAATGCACGAAGACATTCTCTGTTATGCCACTGACTGTTCAGTAGCTGCTTTTGTGTTGTGTCCAGTCCTAAAAACTATTTCAATAGCTGAAGGGAGCCAACAAGACAGATGGAGAGGGACTGTTTACAAGGGCCTGGAGTGATAGGACAAAGGAACTGGCTTCCACTGCCAGAGGGCAGGGATGGATGGGATATTGGGAAGGAATTGGTGGCTGGGAGGGTGGGCAGGCCCTGGCACAG
>JAWWEE010000159.1:34922896-34984270 GCA_035221455.1 Xenops minutus
TGGGCAGGCCCTGGCACAGGTTGGGCAGAGAAGCTGTGGCTGCCCCTGGATCCCTGGGAGTGTCCAAGGGCAGGCTGAAGGGGACTTAGAGCACCCTGGTCTGGTGGAAGGTGTCCCTGTCCATGGCAGGGGCTGGAAGAGGATAAGCTTTAAGGTCCCTCCCAAACCAAACTGGTCTGGGATTTTGAAAGTCAATTAAAACCCTCCATTAACTGTTACACTGTTTCACTGATGCCCCATTTACAGGGGATGAACAGCACTATTCAGATGAACAGCTACGCTTTTTTTTCCAACATCTGGATGTAACGACTTCAGTTTTTGGTACCAAAATGTCTCAATTCCATAGGTAGACTGTGAAGAAAATATTATTTATTATACATTACCTGCTTCTCTTCCTTCATTATAGGGGTCCACAATGTCTGATAAACAGTTAAGCAGAAACAATACAATTTAACAACAAAAGAAAAACGTTTAGGTGAAAACACTCGGCTCACAGTTTGTGAAAGGATACATTTAAAATTACTAGCATCAACACTCAAGGGTAAATCACGATTAACTGCTGCCTACAATTAAAAAGAATACATGTTCTACTGCATGCAAAAGTTTCAATCAAATATTAACAGTATTGCATTGTTTCTGTCAAATAACTAACAGGAAGATGTGTCAAAAAACTAACAAAGCTTTGAAGGCAGGATTAATGAAGATGATACTCAATTGTCAATGGAAATTAAAAGCATAAATTATTCTGCATTATCTAAAATGCATAGATATCCATTACATATATACATACGTGTGCACACAGATACACATGCAAATACAGATATACATTCATAAAAACATGTGCATACACTAGATGAAATATATTGCTGCAGGAAGTATTCTAGTAGCTTTAAGCAGCAGCCTTGGTGGGTTATTAAATATGTCCCATTTACAAAGTACAATTTTTCCAAGAAATAACTCCTTCCAAAATTAACAGGAAGCAAAATTCTTATGGACTTATGTGACATTTATTCCACTTCAAATTCTAGCACACATAATGAGCTTCTATGCAAGCCACTTTAACACTTTTCTATGCAAGTTCTTTAACATTTCTAAAAAAATAAGAGCTATTCCTATTGAGCTTATTTAAAAAATGTAGAAAGTTCACCATTTGAACATTCTTTTTCTGATGTGATTTTGGTTTTGTTTCTTTAGATATTGCAACATCTGTTTTAACTTCAGTCTCTGCGAAATTGAAAAGAAGAAATTTTTTTAATATATAGACAGTTTTAGAAAATAAAGACCCTCAAAGGATTGCATACATATGATATAGCAACAACAACAGCAATAAACAACAATAAACAGCAATAATAATAAACAACAATAACAACATCAGGTTAAAGTAGGAAAATAAAAATTCATTTCAGAACACAGAAAGGCAAGGACATTATCCAAAATTTCTTGCCTAAAAATACTGGCTTTAAAGTGGAAAACAAGCAGGAGGTGTCATCCCTTAGACATGAAAATGCTTCATTACACTGCCAGTTTCTGCTAGGGTTGAACAGTGATTATCAAAGCACTTTCTAGGCTATTGCCACATTTGTTAATTGTTGCTGTTATTGGAATTACTGAAGTTTCTGTGGGACATGCAGGTATCAAAAGGAAAAAGGAAGTGTTATATTTCAATTGGAATTTTTATTTGTTCAGGGGAATTTTAAAAATCCCAAAAAAGTGACTTCTATTTCTCACTGTATAGTGACCATCACCCAGAGCACATGTCTCAGCCAGTGCCCCGGGAGTGCCCTGCAGGCTGGGGGCCCTCTGAGCTCCACAGTCACAGCCCTCTGGCTCATGTTCCCTCAGGCAGTGGCCACTGTCACGACTGCATCAACAGAGACTTTGCAACTACACTCCCTCTCATGCATCTGCTTCTACAATCAGGTAACCATAAGGAGTTTCACTTTAAAAAAGGGAGAAACAGAAATAGAAAAAATCTTACATGTTCTAAAATGTGCATTTCTGAAAGATCTGTAACAGTGTATCAATGTGTATGAAGACCAAAAATATTCTAATCTCACATTATTTACAATTCTTTCCCTTTAGAAAGGAGTGAAATGAAAGAACAGAAGATAAGATTGTACTGAAGGCTAAATACTGCTAAATATTACAGATATGAACACAATACAAGATCCTCCCTAGAACAGAATACTTTCACACTACAGAGTGAGATTTTCTAAAATTGGTCTGTTTTTTAACTTAGACCAACTAGTTTTAATATATTTATGTGGTTTCATCTATGTATGAGCAAAATGCAACTTCAAAGTTTTAACTTCAGTAATAGAAGGCATCTTTGATTTATACATAAACTGCCTGCATTTGTTACTCACTTCTAGATCTAAGAAATGAGTGTCAAGATGCCACGAGGTCAAGTTTACCAATTGTTCAACCACCTCACTTCAACTGAAGAGTTTCTGTAGGGTTCAGGTGTCTGCAGCAGGGAAGTTCATAAAGCCTGCGGGGATCTGATTTTGTATATTCGTAGCACAAGAACCAAGAGGAAAGTAACTCAGAGATTAAAATTTTTTTTCATTTGATATTTTGAGCAGTCTCACAGTAATGCTGAAGAAAACTAACAGAAGTGTAAATTCTTAATTTTTTTTTTCAGTGTAGCTGAAAACAGCTTTAAAAGGTTTAAGACCATACTTATAAACCTGGCTTTAAACTTTGCAAGTAATTTTAGATTCCAGCAAGTTTTACATAATTCTTTAATGTATAGAGGCTATTTTAAATAAGGTACCATTGCACCTATCATCAGCCTGGACATTACTAAGTCTACTGTACTATCTAGTCCATCTAAAATACTGTAAACCTATTATATGTGGCAGCCTTCCACTAAAATATACACCATCATTCATAGTATTTAAACTTTTAAGTATCTTGTTTTCTGCATCATTATGCTAAATGAATGTTTATCAAATAGTACCTGACTCAGCCAAATGCCGTCGATTGTAGAGAATCTGGAGAGAAAAATCTCTGGATACAGAACTTATTCCTTCCTCTTTAAATATACTCAGAGCTTCCAAAGGCAATTCCATAAGTAAGGCATCTCCTAGTAACACCACACACAATCCTAAATCCACAGCTGTATTTAAAGACAGAACATGGTTTAGTAGTTCTCAGTTTGTATATAAATAACTGCAGAGAGACGTGCTCCATGACGTGAACTTCATTGTACAGTGGATCAAGTACACGTTGTGCAAAAATATTTCTCTTGACACCATTACTCCTAAGATGTTCTCAAACTTTCACACATTTACGAGTACCAGCTCTTCAGAGGGAAAAATATCTCCGTATTAATAACCAACCATCTCACATCCAAGTCCAGGTATATGCAATACATTCAGGAACTGTAAAATTGCTACAGCAGTATTTGGCTAAACAGCACAGAGTTGTAAAGGAACCCAACACTAACTTTGTCTTTCTCTAGAAAAATTTTGTTACTGGTATTTAGGAATAAAAGTCCTAAGTATTATTATGACAACATTTCTGTCCTACAGAGAAAGAGCAAATGCATGGCAGACAAGTCATCCAGTTTTTGCAGAACTACTCAAGACGTGTTTAGGGACACACTACAGCATCAGCCTTGTGTTCAAGCCAGCAATCTGCGAGTCCATGAAATGCAGAAAAAGACAAAATAAAAAGAGATCTACAGACTTAAGAAAGCGCTTTATTCAGTTTTTCTCTTGACAAAAATAATTTGTGATAAAGCCATTTCATTTGGGTGTCTACAGCCTGTATGGTTTGGAAAACTCTAAATAAATACAGAAGGATAGTTCCATCCAGCACATAAATCCCCTCTTTGAGACTACACTGAAATACTTGATATAGAAAATAAACCAGAACAAACCAAGGCTAGAGCCTTTGTCTTCTCCCTGCTCTAAATAAAACTGAAACTCAACTGCCTGGATTTTGGTGTCTGTCTGTACACGCAGGCACACACACACAGGGGAGCACATACCCTGCATTCCAGCTTGTTTAGTGCCCTTGTCTTTCACATTCCTTTTTCCTGATTCAGCTGCTGAAATTGCTGCACTCTGGGATTCTCTGGGAAGAGTAATTTCAGTGGAAATGTTACCAGCATTAATACTCATGTAAGTAAAACTTTTCACAGGAAATACATAGACAAAACTGCTTCAATCTCAATGAAATTTTACACAAAGGATGTACTCCCTTTGGAGTTCCTGTCCTTTGGAAATTCTATCTTTTAATAGTTTAACTATAATGTTGCATCCTGAACTTAAGCGTTAAGTGTAAGTTAAACAGGAGAATGGTGCTTGTTAGCAATAGCCATTAGTCTACCACGTTGCTCAGTCTCTTAGTCTGGCATATCCTGCATATCCTGTCCTTCAGGATGCAGGACTTGCATTCAATAGGGCATTCTTGCTAGAACCATTCCTTTATTTGAAGGACTTGAGTCAGAGTTCTGTCTCCGCAAATGATTAATCAAACAAATCAACATGTCTTACCTGATAGTAGAAAAATCAAACTGTGACAGCACTGGTTTCAAATATTCTTCCATCATTTCTAATATTTCAGAAAAATCTGATGTTGAATCAAGGCCATTATCATCTGTTTTCTCTGTTGGAGTCTATCACACACATTGAAACAAAAATTGGAATACTTTCCCCCTCCATTCTGGTTAAATAAATATAAATTTTTTATTGTTACATCAGAGGCTAAATCAAGTAATTTGAAACATCATAAAATGGAAATATAAAAAGTCAGTTTCAAAACTACTTTACTTCAAAATTTCCTATCAGCATTTTGCAAAATATTCTAACATAGGAATCAGTATGTCAAAATTTATTATTTAAGCAATTAATATACTTCAGCAATTTCAATGGGAAATGGCAGAAAAGTAGAGCAGAAAGAAAAGATAATGTGCTTCTCCAAATAACGAGAAGAAATTGGGTAAGGACAACTTTGAGAAGTGAACAGAAACTGCACGATGAACATACAAGATGCAAATGAAAATGTATGGAGAGATCAGTGGAGCCAATTCAGGAACAAAGTAAAGACAATTAAGAAAACAGATAAGGAGAGAATAGAACTATGTAGCAGAGGAGGACACTGAAAACTGAAGCTTGTAAAATCCAACACAAAACCACTCCCTGGGCAAATATTCAATCAAATGGTGAGGAGTGTTGGCATTAATGACTGGGCTCCTCACCCAGGCTCTGTGGGGCCAGTACAGGCTGCACACAGCACTGGGGATTGTAGTATGTGCATTTTAAAAACCTAAGCCAATTGTTCTTGTCATCTGTTCGACCTGACATTATCTCAGCACCTTGTTCTTCACTTACAGAATTACAGCAATCTTTACAAACTTGCCAATACAACAAGTATTGGCCGTGGGTAAGGAAAATGATCAACACCTCACCCATTCGCAGTAACGAGTGTTTTAATTGAAAGATGACAACATGGTGAATAAAACAAAATTATAATTCAAGAACTAGATTTGTCAAAGTTGTGTAATTAAAACAATGAAAACTTGCACAGAAAATTCAGTATGATCTGTATTTTTCTGCCTTTGTACTAATGATGATGGCCTACACCAGCTTTTGTCAATGCTACATTTAACAGTGAATTTTCCTTGGTATTAAAAACCCTAAGTTTTTTCTAACAAAGCCAAAATTAAAAAAAAAATTAGAATGCTAGGATGTACACTTGTACATTTCCCTGTGTAGAAAACGTTCTGTCACCTTGCAGATTAAAAGTGTCTTTGAAAGTCACAGGCTTTTCTAGTACCTTTGTGTTACAAAACTTGTGCTCATTGATTGTGACAATGTCCTTACAGAGCTGAGCATTCCTGCAGTAACAGAAAGCCTTTGTCAGCTAGAATTTAAGAGTGTTCTACAAACTTAGACTCCAACAAGATGTGTCCTTGATGCAAAATTTTGTGACTGACAGGCTTGGATCAACTGTGTCCAAATGAGGAGCTACAGTGCAGACGATACTGTGTGCCCTAGAAAAACACTTCTGTGTTGGAAAACAGCAATAAATCTCTGGCTAAGGCAGTTTTATTCTGATTAAAGGGTTGCAATCTATGATCCTGTTTTTTTTCCTCAAAACAGCAGGGGCTTCATGTGATATGGAAAGCAGTGTACATTTGGAAACGCAAATCTCAGAAGTATGGCACATTTTCAAGTAACCTGATCTCAACTGCATCACTTTTCCATTTTGATAAACCACTGAGTATTTCAAAGCTTCTGAATGATGACGAACACAGTGACAGTAACACAGTAAGATGAAATTTTGAGGCAGACTACACAGCATTTAGTAAGTGTGAAGACTAAGGATGCTACACTTGGAATAAACTGAAAAATTCTGCATAAAAAGTGTCTATCCTATTTTTAGTACATGTTTTTCACTCTATTTTAAATCTAAGTTAACAAAATATATTACCACATCTGCTTTGGAGACACACTCTTGCAAGTTCTGAATGACATTTTGTTTAAGGTGACTCTCGATCTTTTGCTGCTTGTACAGACACACTTTATCCAACAAAACACGAAATGCATCAGGATTCACAGGAAATCGAGACACTCTGGCCTGCACTGTTAAAAGGATCATAACGCTCTCTTAAGACTCCTTTTGAGATGTATTTGTACTTGAAGAAATGCTTGTACAAAGACCCTCAGTTTCTAAAGCCATGACATTTTTTGAAAATCAATTACAGACACATATATAAGCATAAAATATTTACAGAAATGAACAGTGAAAAAAACTACTCCAATTGTTTATCTATTACAACTTCAGCCTTCAAATATAATAAAAAATTCTACAAACTGTGACTAGATACATTGTATCTGATAATGAAACATGTACTTAGGAATTTATTTTCTGTGATAATTAAGAAGACAAAATTATTTGAAAAAGTATTTTGAAATTTTACTGACTGCAACAGTGAAAGCTATGAATCTTCTCGTAACATCAGTGCAATGATTTTTCTCTCTCAAATAAATATAAGAGGTACTTACCCATTGGCTGGGAGAGTTTTTCTTTTTGCTGTGCAGCGCTTACTTTGGGCATCTCGATCAAGGAACTGTACAAATTTGATCTGTGGAAAGTAGGAAAGTGCTGAGTAGATTATTTGACTGTTTAGCCTTGTTTATGTGACTTAAATTTATCAGTGGAGTAATTATTACCTTCTAATTTAATGTGCTCAAATACTCTGGAAATGCAGCATCTACCCCCACCCTGAGTTCAAAACTCTGCAAAGCCTATCTGGAATAAACTGAGAGCAGTCAGGCAAGTTTTTTTATTACTATAGAGCCATTAAGGCAGATTTCCATTTGTTCCATGACAGTTGTTTAAGACATTTTACAATTGGTGAATGCACTCATAGTCAGTTGCTGTAACTCAATTTATGAGTGGTTGCTAATTAGCCTGCAATAATCAGATAGCTGGTGCTTTTATAAAGCTAAATATGCCCCTTCCTAACATTTCCAAGAGCATAAGCAATAGGGGCTGGAAACTACTAACAGAATTTAGGAATATATGAAGAGGGGCCTGAAATCTTTCAAGTGACCTCTGAAGATTTAAGAAATTATTAGGGAAATCAAAAATACAGAAAATGTCCAGCTTTGAGCTGTAGGCAGTTTTATTTATATATTAATTTTTTCACTAACCCAAAATTCAAGTCCAGCAAAATCTAAAGTAAAAGGCAATAAATAACCTAAATAGTGATTATTTACAGGTTAAAAAAATGGTATTTGTAACAAACAATGCTAAACCAAAATGATGAAATTTTATACCTGTCATCTGAATGCTGGAGAATAACTATGTAGAAGTTGGATGGCAATTCATCCATTATACTAAAATGTTCAACAGGAATACAGAGGTTTCTCCATGCCTGTACAATGGTTCAAAGGCAGCATTATTTTCATAGATTTTATAAATCCTATTCTCAGTTCTTTCACTAGAAAATTGACAGTAATTCTTGGAAAGAAGGTACTAACATACATGTGTATATATATGGAGGCTCAAACACTCAGTAGATGTGCCAGGACAGGCGACTCTGTCCAAAGAATGGGAAACACTTCCCTGAAGGAAAGGAAGCACTGGCACAGCTTGCCCAGGGAGGTTGTGGAACCTCCAGATTCAGAAGCCATCTGGACACAGTGCTGGACAACTGGCTCTAGGTGGCCTTGCCTGAGCAGGGGTGTTTAACAAGATGACCTTCAGAGGCTTTTCTAACTTCAGCCATTCTGTGATTGTGTAATTTTTGTGCAGTGCAGAAGGATGTATAAATATTTAAAACAAATTAAAAATACTGTAACTTAGTCCACTCTTCCTAACAACATGACTTTTTTGGCCACTATACTATTTCTGAAGTTAAAACGCTATCAAATCCTAGCAGAATACTAGCAATGGAAGGGAATAGGATAATTCACAGTAACATTTATGTTTGTAAAGGTCCTTCAAAATTTTGCTAAGAACAGGCACCTCACCAACAAGGACTACATAAAATTGCATGTGGTTTATGTGGCCATTTTGGTAGCATGGGAAGGTGCAGAGGTGGCTCAGAGAATCACAGAATTGTTCAGATTGGAAAAGCCCTCTGAGACCCGAGTCCAACTGTTCCCCCAGCACTGCCAACCCACTGCTGTCCCATGTTCTATATACACACACAGATGTCTCTGTGTGCATGTATATAATAAATATAAACCACAATAAGTAGCTCATCTCAAAGTTACCACTGAAGTAGTAGCCAGTTGCTGTTCCACACATGTTAGAAGATCACTTGTGTTTCTGTTTTGTTTCAAATGATTCTGGAGATGCAGCAATGCTGCTAGCTGAGAGCTGCTGGTGTTGGACGTAGCTGTTAGGAGGATACTCTTCATCATCATGGACACTGAACAGCTCTGTAAAATTTTTACATCTATTTATTTTCCCTCACAAAAATTATACAAATACACATAAACACTATGTGTGTTATATATCTATGTGGAAGAAAAAGTTGCTTGAAAGGTGAGATCAACTAGCAAAAGACAGCTATTTATGCTTACAGGGTAATGTAAACAGTCTGGCAATAAGTTAGAAGGAGTTCTTAAATATGAATAGCTGGAATTAATTTCTTTGTCTACATTAATCATCTAGGCTCCTGCATTTAGTCATCTAAGGTCTACATGGAATGGCAAATACCATGTTCTGAACTCAGCCTTTCAGATAAGCTGAGTCTTTTCATTGTTTCTGTGCCTTTACTGAGCAGCCATCACATCACACATCTTAACACACTTCTACAAAGAGCAAAATAATGGGTAAGACTATATAGATTTTTCTTTCATCAAATATACCAATACTGTCCTTTGAACCAATGCTAGCTAAGAGCTAAACCATCTTGTTTCTTTTCATTCAACTGTCACACAAAAACAAAGAAACAACCAAAACCAACCAAACAAAAAAAAACAAAAAGCAAATCAGGTTGACCTAATCAAAAAGTCCAAAGGAAGGTTTAATACAAACCTTTCTGAGTGGTAGTAACTAAATCAGCAGAATTTTTTGCCCTTAAAAGACATGACTACTCTTGGTTTTGGTGCCTTGAGATGCATTCTACTCAACTTGTTCACTAACAAGGATGGCAGCACAGCATAAATAATACAGTGTGCCACGCTGCAGGAGCACAGGAATAAGGGACTAAACCATGAAATTCAGCATTAGCTGATTCTGATTCTTAGTAGAAGATCTACCCAGTCACTCCATCCATGGGTTCTGATATTTGCAAATTTAAGACAGTCATGTGCTTTCTGCTTGTCGTAACTTCCTTCTGTTGTGTTGATATGGCAGGAAGGAAAGTAGTATAAGGTGCCTTTCTGTATTTCTATAAGAGAGATGATGGTGTAGGAACTATGTGCTATTTGTTGCTGATGTGGGGAATACAAGCCTCAGAGCTGCTCTGCATCTTCTCTGGGATGGAGGCACACATTCACATAAATGATTCACACACCTTCAAGCCATCTGTGGGACCATGCTGTGCATGCATTCATTTGACAAACTGAATGTATACCTTTCTTATATACTTCAAAATAATGAATTAACAAATCCAGAGAAACATTTTTTAAATTATTTCTTAGAAAGGGATGAAACTGTGCTAGTATCTTGTCTAAGCTAATCACATTATAGTAGTTTATTCCTCTTAAAATGTATGCAATCAGCAATGAAAACATCAGGTCACAGAACAGATAACAGAGTTGTTAAAAAATCACTGATCAAAAGATCAGAACTCAGCAAACATATGGCATATTTGATGACCTGTGTTACTCACCAGTTCTCACATGGGAACCTACACATATTCTGTACAACCAATTCTCAGGCTGTGCCAATACAGTTTTGCTTATGCAACTTCCCACATTCTCCCACTGAAAAGCAGCACAAACATTGCTGCCTTACCTGATGAAGTGCCAAAAACTGGCTTGTTGAAACTGGATCAAACTGTCGAAAGCATTCAGCCATTTCCAAACTAGCAGGAGTCAGGATATCAGTAATGTTCTGACTGAAGGCAATCCCCATACACTGCAGCAAGGCTTCACTGGACTGAGAAAGATACTTCTGAGCCATCTTATGTTCCTTCTAGATGATAAAAATAAAAAGGTTGATATTAAAATTAATATTAAATATTTGTTATTCAAATACAGATTACTAATATGTTAGAGAAAGTAAGTACTGCTTTTTTATGACTAATTTTAATGCTTTTCCTTTTTGAGTCACCGACTTATGATCAAAATATGCATATACAGATTAAGTACTTAGCAGCCACCAACACCTCTTATACAACATTAAAGAAGAAATGTTTTAAGATAATACTTTCTTTTAACATAAACAGAATAGACTGAATTCCAGGCAACATGAGCTGTTCAGAACCAAGGATCAATAGAGTTGTTTTCAGTGATGGTTACCTATATTTAATCCAAATAAACCCACAAATCTCTTATCTCAGGTATTTATTGATTTTACTGGCAACACAAACTATACATTCCCGATTTCTAGAGTGCTTTCAGCTGCAGCAGTTAGAGATCAGCTCACCAAATTTTACACATTTTATGAAAGAAGTAATTTCTTTGTTCCCAGACTGCAAAACGTTATGCTCCCCTTGAAAGACACATCTGAGAGGCAGGGAAGAAGCTGCCTGCTCATTTAGGCCCCGCTGCTACATGCTCATCAGTGGGAAATCATCGAGGGAGAAATTATTGCTTTCTGGGAATAAGTGAGAATGCTCCTCCAGGAGCTCCCACATCCTGTGGGGTAAGGATGGAGCAGTACAGAAGAGCAGGGATGGAAAGCTGTTTGTTAGAGGGTGTTCTCTAGATTTTTTCTTTTGTAAGTTCAAGTTTGTGTTACAGACATTTTCATTATCAGTTCAAACAGAACTGATAAGGTGAGTTGCCTATTTTTCCATTAAAAGAATGCACTCAAATTCTAATGGAAGCTTATATTCTAATGTACCTTTAATTCCTGTATTTTCCTCCTGTAATTGTCATCATGACATTTATCAGTCAGTAAACCACTGTCTGTCCCATCCTGTTCTCTGCATTCTGCTGAAGTGAGGGAAGATTTTCTGATGTCTGATTTAGCTTCTTCCTACCCATCACAGTACCAAAAAAAAAATAATCATCCCACTAAGTAAGGCTAGCTTCAATTCTTTTGTGAAAGTCTATATGAAAATGACATTCATCTTAAAAGAAATCACCACCTTAAGTCCTTGATGGTGAGAAGTTTACTAATATCATCAGACATAAAAATCTCTTCATGTGTTATGATGGTAGTATGACCAACAGAAACCAAAAAGGCCTCCCCATACAACCTCTAAGATTTTCACTTTCTAGTATTCGTCCTCCATTCATTTCTTCTGAATGCTTTAATTCATAACTGAATGTATAATGCCTCAATCAACCTTCCTTTTCTTACATGGGGTTCTTACTACAACAATGAAGAGCAGTTTTATACAAACATATACAGAAAAAATATTGGGGCAGATAAACTTCACACATAGGAATTAATTGAAGTTCAGGAAATAACGCATACCATAACATTTGGCTTCCAGTAAATCTCTGAATATACAGGATCTTCATCAATGGCAAGTAAATGAAGAGCTTTTCCAGTCAGATATAGGCATTTGGATTTAATGTCGGGACAGCCTTTACAGAGATTCTGTACATTTGCCAACTGAGCCAGTGTAATGTGACCCACAGTGCGTTCCATATGCTTCCAATCCTGGCAAAATACATATTTAGGTTTGTCTGCTCATATATACCCACAGAGAGAGAAATAGACTTTTTTAAAAAATGCAACACACATATATTCACATACATATGCGTATGTTAAATGTGATTAGACTTTCAACTACAAATGAGCTGCCTTTAATAGATATAAAAATTCATTAGCAACTGGCTTAAAGAAAAAGGTTCCATGTAACATCCATAAGCAAACTACAATAAGTGCCAAGGAAAGCACAGGATAAGGGGAGGGCACCCAATAAACCATCCCCAGGACTAAAACCAAGCACTTGAACCTCTTTGCTGCAAAACTACAGGAATGGTCTGGGAACCTTTTTCCTCAGTAGTGAAAGAAGTTGTGCTATGGAAAACATCACGGGGAAACTCTGTTATACCTTTTATGCAATTCAGAAGAATAAATATTTTGTATTACCTGTTCTGATGCATCCTCTTCAATGATGAATGCCTCCACAATTTCATGAGATGATGCCTCTCCCACTTCTTTACGCTTTTTCTCAGTAGTAACAAGATGAAAAATATCCAAAAGAATTTCTACAAGTTTTATTTTCCTGTTAGCTAATTGCCTCATTAATGGGATACTAATATTTGCACTCTGAAAGGAAAGTAGAATTCTAATTTCATGTATTTCCGCAAACTTATGTTAGAATGTTTTATTTCTTTTAATTAAAGAAGCAAAGATTTTAGCAGTATCACTTGATATAGCAGAAATATTGCAATGATGATATTTAAGTAATTTAAAAGATAAACTTCAATGTCAAATACATTACTAAGCATTCAAAGTAGCTGCATAGACCAAGAGCAGCTGGGTTTTTGCTTTTCACATTTTAAGTAACTGGTACAAACATGCAATTCCAAGGGTTACAAATGTGTGCATGCAGATGGATGCCAGAGGACAATAATGGTACGCACTGGAAAAGTAGGCTGCAGGCTTCCATTACCCACAAAGGACAGGGACAGGACTTTATTTATAATCACATTCTGTGTAAACTTTTTTTTTTCCTCCTGAGAAGAAACACTTTATGCTGAAGAATTTTAAACTTTTGAGGTATTTAGAGAATCAAAAATATCTCCAAATTTATACTTTTTCTTTTGCAGTTATTAGATAAATTTCAGAACTAAAACTGACAAAGACCAAACAAATCCTCACTTTATCTCTTTTTAAACTGTAAATTCTTTTGACATTCAGTATTTCTTTCTCTATTCAAACAATGCTTATCATCTGGGGCTTCCAGGAATTACCCAAGAATGAGTGGATATTACAACTAAACTAGATTTCTTTTGTACATGTAGAAAAAAAACAATCCATACCTCATTAAATGCAAATAAACTCCAAACATTCTGAAACACTTCCTCAGTTTTGGATACCGCCATCTGAGCCAAGTTACAAGCATTTAGATAATGACTATGTTTGTATTTTCTGTTCCTTTTCTGCTTGGCAATCATCCTGAAAAAAACACCACTATAAACCCAAAGGAACTAACGCAAGAAAATGCTTATTTTTATGGTGTAAGTACTATTGAATGTAATAATTACTCTATTAATCTAATTAATAGATAAAAAGATTAACAAAAGATTGTCCAGGTGTTTTTTGAAATGTTCAAACAGGAGAAGTGAATGTTCACCAGCTATTTTTCCAAGGCCTTTCTCTTGGAACTGCCCTGCTGCAGTGCAAGGAGATGCTACCACACAAAGAGAAGAAAGGCAGACAATATTCTAGACTAGGTACTTCCCAGGAACAAAAGAGCATGGCTACAAACCATATCCCTGTTTTCTTAAGGTGGTATCTTGGAAGGAGCTGGGATTCGATTCCAGGCACACCATGGTCTGCACTATTACTATGGCAGCAATTTCTAAAGAAACATTTCAACAGTAACAATGGAAAAAGCGTGTAGATAGTTGAGAATGATTGGTGGGGCTGCTGAAAGGCCTTTACAAATGGGAAGTCAAAAAGCTGAGTCAGAGACCTCAACTGTTTTGACTTCAAAACAGAAAAAAATTGCTGGTACCACCTAACCCTTAACTCTGCCTTCAGTGAAAACAATTTTTGATTCTACAGTACTTTTCTGAATACCGAACACATGAAGGACGCAAAGATGTAACACCAATATATAAACTCTAACAATGTTATCTGCTATTTTCCATCTTTAATTATGCTACAAAAAATAAACAATGCATTTTGTGGACAAGTTCGACCTAAACAAAATTTTTCCATAGAGTCTTACCTCTGTATATTTGCACATTCCAACAGTATCTCAGCACTGCAGTTTTTATGCCCACAATGAACAAAGTCCTTCTCAATCTGAAGCAATTTATCATAAGATTCCTGTAGCATATGTGGCAATTGAGCAGACTCAGCATCAATTGTCATATAATCTTGGGCAAAATGTATCCGAATAAGCGTTTTCCTAGGAAAAAAAATTAATTACAAAACAGTAGTAAGAAAGTACAGGCTGTGTTTGACAACAGACATATTTTTTTCTGCTCTCCTTTAAATTATAAGAAATCTATAAAAAGCCTCCTAATTCTTAAAGTGTATTTTACAAATTATAGTGAGTTCTTAAAAAATCAAAGTATTATATTTTGAGATTAGAAATGAGGTGATATGTGTTCCATGTATCTAATTATTGTAGTACCCAGCTCCAACAGATACCTCTGCACAGGTAGATACACCTTCCATTTTCAGGTAGATTACATTGCAAACTGTGCACAATGGGTTGTGGTATCTAAACTCTCTTACCATCTTAACAGGCAGCAGGGCTACATAAAGGAATGAAGAAATTAGGAAGGAAATTTAGATTTTAGAAACCCCAAATCACCACATAAATTACTTAGAACAAAAATACTTGAGAATCCACAGAACATAGCACAGCAAAATAAGGAAGCATTGTCAAAATCACATCTATTCTCAGTGTAGGTGCACATTAGAGGCTGGGTGTATCTGGATGAAGAGACAGGTACCTGGCTTCGAGGGATGCAATCATAAACCCCAGCTCTGCCTGCCTGCCAGGCCGCCTCAGTAACGTGGACTGGAGCACCCTTACAGTGTGTCCCAGGATCTCACAAGCCTGCAGATAACACCAGAATTTTCAGAATTCTATTCTAAATGTCTGTGTATTAGTATTAAACATTCATTTAGAAAGCTTAAATTTTGCACAGAACATGTTAATTATCTTTCCCCAATATTCCCCAACTGGTTCTTGATAACTGTAAATAAGTCTAGAAAGTCTGAGTTATGATCATACTTAGATATTTTGATGATCAAGGGAATGGTGAGCATACACACAATGAGAGAAGACAGAGCCAGACTCATCTTGGAGGTGCAGAGCAAAAGACAGTTCAGCCCAAATCAAAATAATCCCCCCATACAACACAGACTTCCACACCTTATCAACACAGGGCAGATCATCACAGACACAAGACTGTATTTATGCTGAAACTCATGAAAGTTAAGGGCTGAACAGCAAATGGATATTTTAATGTTACAGGTCAAATGGTAAAAGGTTTTTATAAATATATATGTATGTTATAGTAGTATCTTCCAAAATCCAGAAATAGTATTTGTAAAACTATTTGAAATATTTGAAAAGGAAAAGCATACTAGGAAATAATATTGAAAGGTATAGTTTTTAATAAATATGGAAAATACAGCAGTGTTAACAGAACTGTCTGAATACAAAAGCATTCTAATCAAGAGAATCAGATGTCTGGGATTTAGTCACATATGCTACATTACAACTGCTCTTATTTCAGTTGAAGGGCATAGAGCTTATTATAAGAACATCCTAAATTTCTGTGGGTAAAGACTCATTCCTAGTGGCCTGCATGTGTCTGGAGTCTCTAATGCTTGTTGAACACAGAGAAAAAACAAACATTAACTGCATTTAACACCTAATTTTGCTTTTATTGAAATGTTGTAATATTTCATTGAGAGGGACCATTGCTGAAAAAACCCAAACGACAACTCCCAAACCCAAGAAAGGTTTCCCTTACCATGCTCTGTTTTCCTTCTGCCTCTTCCTCTAGAACTGCTTCCACCAGACTAAGAGTACTGTTGTACCAGAACCACTCATTTCCTCCCAGAAGCTGTGCTTTCTCCAGCAGTGATTTGGCTTGTCTGTGGTTCCTTTCCAGGTTAGCCAACATAGCCAGTAAGTACAAGCACCTTGACACATCAGACAAGGCCCTCAATTCCTACACAGAAAGATATGTGATCTGTATACCAAATATCCACTACTGCTATTCATATTTGTCTGTATCTATTTTAGACTAAACTTACAGAAATAAAAAGGTAGTGGTATTTCCCCAATTAGTTGAATTTCTTAGTTATATCTTATATTACTTCTTTTTTTCAAAAACACAAGGTGTCAACTTCATGTCAAGAACTTCAAATCTACTTTACATGTCTTTATGTTCTCCTATCTTCTACCCTGCAAGTCAAATAAGCTCTTTTTCTGCTATTGTTTAGTATGTATAAATCTGCTAGTGTTTGTCAGCATCTGATGAAGAAATGTGGTGATGAAAGATGCTTTTGTGAAGCAGAATGTAGATATACTAGAGATCCAGTGAACTCACAAGAATTATAAGCTATATAACCCATAGTATAGAAGGGACAAATATAGTACAATGCTTTGTATACTAGCATACAGACATACAGGGTACTAGAAAGAAATTATATCATTAAAATTATTGTCCTCCACAAGGTATTTTGAACTTTTCTCTATATACAGTATTTCATTAATACCTGAAAGAGGCATGTATTATTACTGAATATTATTCATATATTATTATTCAAAGTATTCATGTTTATGCTAAATAGACATAGGCAGTTTTTACTTACATGAGAAAAAGTATTTCACAAAATAACAGGATAACTACATTTTTTTAGAAGTAAAGGAATTGCTGCAATAATTATGTTTCAGTAACTTGTATAAGAAAGCCCAGTGCTACAGTGGAGAGTGGTGGATATAGGGAAAAGATCTGGAATTTAAACCCTTCATTGTACTGAGACAATGCAGGTGTAATTTCAGTTTTACCAAAACACAGTTTGCAGTAAAAGCATAATGAAGTTCAAAATGAAATAAGCAGGCATTTAAACAATCAAGATGCCAAGAAGATGGAGCTAAACACCTTCTCTCCCTTCTGAGCAAACCCTGAATATCTCCCACCTATTTTAACAAAAAAAGGCTGAGCCATACCTGTATCCTTCAAGGCCACTGCAAAACAGAGTTGCTAACAGAACTCCACAAATTTAAATAACCTTCAGGCAACTCCCATAAAGTTGGACAGAAATCCCACATATTTAAATGTACGTACTATATATGCAGAAACTTAAAATGACATTGGTTTTGGATGGGGGTACAACATTTAGTTTTGCAGTTTGATTATTATTATGAGGAATAACTGCATCAAAATGAATATTTTTCGTCCGTATTTTATGGGGGTTTTTTCTATTTAGTTTTCATTGTACCTGAGTTGCAGCATGGGCCTCTGCAAGCAGAAGTCTTGCTGGTTGATACAATCCAAGCTGAATTAGTACATCAGCCTTTTCAATCCACAAGGAAGGAAAAGAAAGTGCACTCAGTCCTTTTCCTGTTGCTGTGTTTAGCTCAAAAACCTGAAAAATAACAAAAGTATTACATCTTCATGAATTTCAAAACTTATCTAGATGGAATGAAATTGTTATTAACTATTATATCCCCCAGTCCAGCTCTACTTTCTAACTTCAAAATTCGACGTTATATTACAGGAAAACCAGATTTATTGTGAGATTTGGATTCTGTAATCCTCAAAAGGCATTCAACTACTAAGCATATATTATTTAAACTAATTTTAGGACAGACTAAGTACTTCAGATATGCTACTGCCACAAAGAAGTTGATTCTTGGTAATAACTAAAACTCAAGGTGAAAAACTATTTAGAAGACCCAAAAGAGAAGACCTGAAAAGGATTAGTAATTAGGAAAAAAAAGGTATTTTACAAGAATGGAAAAAGTATACAAAGAGAGCAAAATGATATTATGAAAGTAAGGACAGAACAACCACAATAAAGAGAAAAGTGGAGGTAAGCTTTAAAAAAATCAGTAAGGCAACTATCTTCCTAATGAAGATACAGCAAAGACAGATAAATATTTGCATGCCTTTAAAACAATATGTATGAGGAAGCAAAGCAGTATGTAGTAATGTAATGGAGAGAGACAGAAGAGAAAAAATTAGACCAAGAGTGAATACAGTGCCTTTTTTGCTTCTCAGTCTTTTCCACTGATTTACATTAGTCCCAAAATCCATTTATACAAAAGCAGTTTTACTTTGTATGAACAGAGATTCCACTCTTGTTCTTCCTCAATACAAATAATGTGCCAGGCAAACCCAGCTCAGCTTCAGATGATGCCTGCCAGCAGAATTTAAGCAGCATGCATTTTTAATGCTTTTTGTATTCATGTATTTCTCAAGTATTACCTATAAACAAACTAGCAAGGGTATTAAAAAAAAGTGAGCAGTAATTTAGTATAGAAACTGAAACAGAAATAAATACCTTTTCACTTGAATTAAGGGTATTTTCATCCCTACTAATATTCAGCTCAGCATTTTCAAAAGATACTGTTCTTTCTTCTGTTTTTGTATGTACCGTTTTTGGTTTTTTCAGTGCAATCTCTTGCCTACACCTAAATCATAAGGAAGAAAAAGTAAATTCAAGTATTAGTGTTAGGAATCTTCACCATATACTCAGTCTATGGATAGACACACAACAATCATGCACAAAATTTTATGGCACAGCTAATACATACAAAAAACGTGTTCAGAGATCACGTTTTTTAATATTTTTCCCCCAGGACATATTAAGTATAGGAAAAAGAAGTCCCAACTAAATACAGCCTCTGTAATGAAAATACATACATTGCTTGTTCCCAATCACTAATATGGGTTTCTCCAGCAGCCCTCTCATGATACACAGATGCCTGATTTAATTTTAAATCTGAACATATCAGGGCAATTCTAAAAATAAAAAGAAACAATGTTTAAGAAACAATCAAAATCCTTCATATCTCACATCATATAAAAATATTACATTTAAGAGCAGACATTCCCTATCTGTTAACCCTACCTTCTCATGTCTTGATTAATACTGGCAATAACAAAGTCTGTAAATAAAAACAGGGGAAAGGCTGTAGCTGAAATTACCAGCTGACAGAGAATGTACATTCACCAAATGGTTTGGGATGGAAGGGAGCCCCAAAGATATCTAAAGCCATGGGCAGGGACACCTTCCACCAGACCAGGTTGTTCCAAGCCCTGTCCAACCTGGCCTTGGACACTTCCAGTGGTGGCACAGTCACCAGTAGCACCAGTCTGCCCATCAAACCTCTAACTCTCCAACATAATGGCAAAAACTAACGGGTAAAATTATGAAAATACTTATAATATGGTCTCACTGTACCATGCAAAACACCCCATCCTCATGTATGTGCTAACCTACCTCTCTGTACTGAGTAAAGCACAACATATTCCCATACACCTATCTAATCATATAGAGACATCAGGTCACAAATATAAATAAAATACCATGAAATAAAAACAAATCTTGAGGAATCAATAAAAAATTTGTCTGGCAAATCTTGGCTGAAAATAATTTGCTATCAGTAAACCTCTCTTAGTGTTGTAAGACAGCATCTCAGTAATAAATTGGCAGCCCCGATAAACATACATATTTGTATACATGAATATTGATCTATTCTGCTCTGTGGGCTCAGTTTCAGGCAATGTAAAGATATATTATATAGCATTTTGCAAACTATCAGAAAATAAGCAAACAATTACTGCTTGCAACTGTTACTTATTAAGCAAACATTATTCAGTAACTTTCAAAAAAGCATAATTAATTGTTTTAACTAAAACAACAAGAATTTTCTATTGCATGCATATTAAATATTTCTAAATCAAAACTTTCAGGGGTGATCATCCATAAAAAATAACATCATTTGGGTCACACAATGTGCCCTTCAGCTAGTGATATTTTTGATGCAAGAAAGGACCCTGCCTTTTGAATACTTAATGGATAATACTTTTACTGAAACTTTTTTGGACTTTACTTTTTTCAGTTAGGTAACAATAAAGTATTTCAAAAATTATTCACATGGAAGTGGCCTGACTTCATATTCTTGTACACTTTCCACATGGAGATGATGTTTAGTAACAAATAAACTTAGTGTCTTTTAGTTCCATAAACCAGTTCATCAAAATTCTATTGACATACATAAAAAAAGAAAAATAAAAAACCATTACAAATATAAAACAGTCACAAAAAGCCTTGTTTCTATTTAGTGAATTTTTAATAGATGGTCCACTTCATTCAGCTTCTCTTCTATTTTAAATAAATAAAGGATACAAACCGGAGGTGATAGAGATGAGACAGACTTCTACACTCCACAACTTCACTAGCAATAACCTCAGCTAGCTGAAAGACGGGAAGAATCAAGTGGGGGCAAAAAATCTTCTGTAGTTCTTTAGATAAAAGATCCATAAAATACAAAGTGCAAGTCTGAAAAGAAATTTTTTTAATCCCATCAGTATAAACATAATTTTGCAGAAAATAAATTAACAATTATAGTTTCAGTTGCAAAATAATCCCCCAAAAAGGTCCAAATAAACTTTCAAGCTGCAAGTGCAGCAAGATACAGAGAAAGCTAGCAAATTTATTTTGTAAATTGACTGTGTTTAATGCAGGGGACAAACTAACACTTTCTGAAATATTAGTGAATCCTACGACATCAAAGTATTTTGGACAGATCTCTGAACATACTCAGACAGAAAAACTAAAATGCAACAAAATTTTCCAGTGCTCATTTTTCCCTAAATAATAAATGATCTAAAATTTTGAGCAGTATACTTACAGGTTTTGGGAAATTATCCCAGTTAATACCATAACTATTTGTGTTCTGTTTAAAAGCATCTCTGACATCATTGGGACAGTCATACTGGGCCCATTCTTCTACACTTGCTGGTAAGGTATCAGTTTTAGGCTTCTCTTTTGCAACAAAAACATCAAGCTACAATAAAAAACAAGAACACTTATGAGAACAAGTTAAGAATCCTATTGGTATTAAATATTCAGCTAAAAAATTAACATACTTGCTTAATATCCTTTGAAGTTTTGTTGGACTTGGTTTGGTTTTTTGTTTTATTTTATCTCTAGACTGGGTTTTACAAAACAGCAGTATTTTGACCAATGCAGCAATCAAAAGAAAAGTATCTGTAAATTCCCGACCTGGCAGGTCTGTGTGATCAAGAGTGAAGCTATGATACACAGACTCACAGAAATTCTTCACATGTTGGGAGAGTCTGTCCAGGAAAGCATCTGAACTATTTACCAAATTAGCCCAGGGACACATCTCTCAGAAAGAGAGGATTATTATAATTTCACAGGAAAGTGGGTCTTACTTGTTTCTCTTTTTTTTTGCCCTTCTCTTTTTTAAGAGTTTTTGACTTCAATTTCTGAGGAGTTGTAGGTTGTGAAGACTTTGATGATCTTTTTATAGTAAGTCCTGATGCTGACAATGATACCTGGACAAACAAAAAATTACAGTTAATTATTTTCAATTTGCAATAATAATGTCATTTTCTAGTAACAGTTATTATCCACTGCAAGTCACTACCTGCAGCTGGTAACTATTGTCACATACCATGTTTGCCTAAGTTTTCTTCAGAAAACAGCTGTTTCAGAGACTCCTGGTTGCTGCATTATTTGTAAAAGTATTTAGGACGATCACACCAATGCAATTAAGCAGCAGGACTGTCAAAGGTGACATCATCCCTGTGATAAACACTACTGCAACTCTTTTTAACCTCTATGACTGCAAATTCAATTTTGTTTTAAACTGCTAGCTTTGTGTTGTACAAAGAACAGATCTCATATAAAAGCAATCTGCAAGACTGCAGAGTTGTTCTGTTCTTCTGGATTAGTCTTCTACAATGTTACTAATGAATGTTATAGAAAAGAAATTTTCTGATCTTATCTCAAATAAAATAATCAAACACAAAAATACATTTATTTCAGGAGATTTATACATTTTGCTGGAGAACAGAATAGAAAATATTAATCAAAAATTGATGCTGGATACTGCACAACACATGAAAATTTCAAATTAAAGGTAACACATCTTTTAAAAAGTTAGAGGCAGCCGTTTTGGCTTAGATTATTCAGATTTTTAGAGAACATTTTAAGATCTACTGAATTATTTAGAGAGTCCTCATACCTTAAAGAGCTTGCTTTAGAAACAGATGTCTGCAGTCAAGTCTGCTTCACTTTGTACTCCCAAAACAAAGTGTCCTGTAGTACTTTAATTTCTTTCACACCACATGGTTATTCTTTTCCTCACAATACTGTTCAGTTATAAATATCATTCTTAGAATTACTGTCACTGTCCTATGACTGGCACTGACAGCAGCACTAACCCTTTCAGTTTTAGTTTTAATAGCTTATTCAAGCAGTACTCTCTTCAGATCATTTTCTTCTAGTAAGACACTCAGTCAAGTGTAGGATGTTTAAAGCTATGCTTGTGCAAATCTGAAAATACCAATATTCAATTTTTATTTTTCAAATTCCTGTTTTCCATCACATTAAACTGATTTCACACTGAAATCTTGATCGTAATTACCACAATGAACTGCTAACAAATTGCAGACTTTTACATCTAATTGGAATAAAATTATGCACAAACTATACCTTACCAATCTAGTTGATATGTCCCAACTGTTTCTATAATGATTTGATGCATTACTGTTATCAAGTACAGATTTAGTCCCTTCAAAGATTTACTTTATTTAATGTATAATTGTTTTCCCATGATTTCTGCTGTGATTCTGATTCTGAACAGCCATTTCAGTTAGGCATATCTATGAGAAATGAAATAGATTTGTTTGATTTGGAATGCAGTAACAACGAGAAAGTAATTGGAGAAATTAATGGGTGAACACAATCCTTTCAGTCAAATAACAGCCTTTTTGATTCAATTTTGTGAAGGCCTATCTGAAATCACTGTTTTTCAGAACTGCCAGCAATGTCTTCAGTACATATTGTGCCACTAGTAAGATTCTTTAGTGAACTAAAAATACATCATTTTAGAACACATTACAGAAAACTTATGACTGTACTCCAGAGAAACACTGGGCCATTGCTTTATCCTTCGTGTTTCTTCTCTCTTTTCCCAAGAGATTACAATTTTCTTGTTTAATCCCCAAAGCTGAGAAAATACATTAACCACACCATAAAACATCAACCCAGTAGTTGATGCCACAGTGACATGAGAAAACGTGAAACAGCCTGGCCACATTATAACCCAATACAATGTCTGATCTCCCACGGTCTCACCTGCCAGATCCGGACGATGCAGGCACACGCCAGCAAACAGTGCTGCTCATGGCAAGGAGAACCAGAACCAGAAATCACAGCCATTAATGTCTGTGCTCTGAACAAAGCTTCCAACTGTTTAATATTACTCAAATCCTCCAAACTGATGTGGGGCATGGCATCATTTGATCCCCTGTCCATCTTAATATTTTCTCTTGGCAAAAATTCTGGTATAGCATTTTCTTCTGTTAAAAAAAAAGCAAACACATGCTCACAGTGACAGTATTGCAAAAATGTATTCAAAAGTTAAATTTCTGAATTGAAAATTAAAATATTAAGGGGGGAAAAAGAAAAATGGAAGGCCATCTACTTAAGATGTTCTTACTGTGATGATACAGTGCTACTTGTACCATGTTTTCAATCAATAATGCAACAGTTATGTTTATTAAGAGTCTTATTACGTAAGACTGACACAGAAATGAAATCCACATAAGGTTGGGCCAGATGATCTTTTGAGGTTCCTTCCAACCTGGGCTGTTTAATATTTGAATCTAATTTTCCTTATTATATTATTTCAGTTTCCATTAAAAGCTCTGTAAAAACTTTCTTGGAACTTAAGCAGTGTAAGAAGGCCAGCAATCCTAAGTAACGAGGCAAAACTAGGTGGGAAGATCACTACAGAAATAATACAAAGTTTGCATCACCACAGGACTGTAAAAAAAGCCCAACAAAACCACTGACAAAAAAGTATGAACAGAATATTGCTACTGTGACTTTAATGAAATGTGTGATACTAGAGACACTGAACATTACTCTTTCTCGATGCAAACACCAGAAGTACTTGTCTGAACTCTTCCATCTACCCACACAAAAATAAGAGCAGTGCAGGTGTTCATCAGTGCCACACAGGACAGTGTTGTTCCAGACATCAGACACTTTTTTCTCCAACTGAATAATGGGGTGTCCTGTCAGAACAGGGCACTGAGGACATACCACTACAAGTGGACACGAAGTAAAAGGCCTGAGGGATTTTGACAGTGACATAAGTAACTGAAAGCAGACATCCTTTTGAAAGTCAATTTTGAAAGACCAATGCTAAGATACTTGACAAGCCAAGGCAAGGGAAATGGACTTGGGTACCCAAATCTTGGCCCAGAAACTATTTCCCGCAGTTCCATCTATCCCTCCATTAAGAGGTATTTGCACAAAACTGGCCAGCTCTGCTTTCTGGGAGCATCTCACAGCTTGGGACCCCCACATGAGATGAGAGCAGTATCGTACTACACCAACAAAGGGGAGGTCTCCATGGCACAGCACAGAATCCACAGATAACTGATTAAAGACAGTGAATATAAAAGAAAATATAGGCAAGCTGGTGCCATTCTTTGTGATAATGAAGTTGTAAATTTAAAATGCCCCTTACATTTGCTGCTGAGACGTTCCTCTGAAGGAGAAACACCTATTACATACCTTCCTCTTGTGAGGATTGCATAGGGAATTTCATACACAGCAGGAGATCTACTGCCCAGTACAGAGGTTTAATAGCATCGCTGAGGGGAAAGTGATTACAATATAACCATTCAGCAAATTCCATCAGGTAATCAACACTCTGCCACTCATTTTCTTGTTTCTATAAATGTAATAAAGGGTAAGTTAATTAATATTTGTTAATGTAAACCACCAAAATGATATTCTAAAGTTAGTGTAGTCTGAACAGAAGCAAAAATAATAATTTGACAGGGAGCAGTTTAACTGGCATCATGTAATCAGAGTTAGGACACAGAGAATATAACAGCAAACTCCACCAATTAATACTTTATTTTATTAAAACTCCTTGCTACTCAGACATTTTTGTCAGGACTCAACTAAAATTTTCTGGATACAAAGATTCAACCATACAGAATTTTCCTACTGACAAGCAATCTCAAAGTTATAAAGAGTAATGGTCAAGTACATGGCCCCCCTACCAGTTCAGTTCTATACCTTACACAACCTGTAATCCCATGAATCACTTGAGAAACATCCTTCCATCAGCATGGAAACAAACAGCAAGAACTGACAAACCTGTGAAGCAATGATGGCATTTTGGAAACAGCTCAACTGTTCAGCAGTACTTCTGGAGACAGTCGCCAAGTGACGCCACATCTGTGACAAATACTCGTCACCTTCACGACCAATTTTCTGAATGACCACCGTAACACTGCAGCCCAATCCTGCCCTCACTGTAGCCATGTGTTTGAAAAGAAGGCTAGAAAAAGATCCAACAAATTATAAATTATTTGCATTCGTACCTGTACAACAACTTTGTGAATAAGACATATACCAATTCTATCAGTACAGTACAAAGATGCAAAGTTTGCAAACTGACACCTGGGTAAGATTATACAAAGAGAACCCTAGATCATTAGTTTCCATTTAAGGTGAATGAGTTCGCAGTTAGGAAAGTTAAGGCTTCTGCTACATAGACACATTTCATGCACCTATTTTCTTGGCAAGTAAGATACTACTTACATACAAGTTTTTTAAAAATTACATTTTCAAATATTCTTAACAGATTAATGACAGGAAGCACTGCCTATGCAGGTCTTTTTCATTGAAAAGACACAACAGTGTTTTCTGTTGTAAGCACAGACAGGCTGATAAAAGGTAGTAATATTTTCACCATGTACAATTAAAAAAATACTCAAGAGTTTTACACTTCTCAAGAATCAAGATGCTTAGTTTAATAAAAATAAGTCAACCAACTTACAGCTTGTGTCTTGTCTGAGGCAAAACATGAATAGCTTCATCCAGGACTTTTAGTGCTGCCTCCCAATCAGCTTTATCAGCATATATGTGGAATAATAACTCATATAATGAGATTCTTAATATCAGATCTTCCTCACCACCTTTGAAGTATATTGAAATGATTTATTAATATACTGCAGAATTAGAAGAATGGTATTACAAAATACTGGGGTTTCTTTTATTACCAGATCAAAAAAGGAAGAACATACCTGGGAGAAAGCATTCAACTGATAACCCAATACTTTGAAAATCCTTTGTAATCCACTGATGCAAAGGCCAAATATCTTTCTTTTCCTAAAGAGACATTTAAAAAAAAAGAAAAAGGCGGGGAAAAAAAGGACTTTATCTTTCAGGTATATCTGTAAGGATTACTGAACTTTTGTTTCATCTGTAAACCAATCCATATGGTTAATAAGAACTAGTAAATAGCTGCTTGAGCACATGAAAGCCACAGGCATTTCTCCAGAGTGAGTCTTATAATACCAACCACATACAACAGTAACCAAACTCAGTAATATTCAATTAGTTACAGTGGTTAAATAACATGAACTCTTGAAGTCATCTCAGAGAAGCAGAGTAGGCTGGCAGAGACCCTCTGGAGCCCTCTAGCCTACACTCCTGCTCCAGGCTTTACCTGTGGAAATTTGTAACAATTCTCACACAAAGATTGGAGATTTGTTAATTGTTTCCCTCTCCTCTACAGCATAGTTTTTCATCTTCAAGATAAATTCATTATCCTGTTTCAGAAACAGATCCATATATGACATGTTGACCATTGAATACATAACAGACGATGCTAATATGTTAACTGAGCTACAGCAACAACCTTTGGGTAAGTATTACATACATAAAATCTGAGTGATTTAGTGGTCTTCTGCAACGGAGTGACTGCATCAGTGAAGAAGGAAAGAACTACGGATGTCATTCACCTGGATTTCTGTGAGACCTTTGCTATGGTGCCCTACAACCTTGCTGCTGCAGAATTGGACAGATAGAGGTTTGCTGGATGGAATGTTAGATGGACAAGGAAGTGGCTGGATGGCTGCACCCAAAGAGTTCCATTCACTGGCTCCATGTCCAAGTGGAAACCAGTAACGAGTGGTATCCCCCACAGGTTCTTACTGGGACCAATCCTGTTTAGTTCATCGCTGACATACTCAAGGGGTTGAGGGCACTCTCAGCAAATCTGCTTGTGACACCAAGGTGAGTGGTGACCTTCACTGACTAGAGGGACCCTGACAGGCCTCAGGAGTGGGCCCAAGGGAACCTGGTGAAGCTCAGCAAGGTCCTGCACCTGTGTCAGGGCAAACCCCACTACCAAGGCAGACTGGAGGAACGAATGGAGAGCAGTCCTGAGGTGAAGGATTTGGGGGTACTGGTGGACAAAAATCTGGACATTTGCTGGTATATACTTCTCCAGATGTGACTGCATTTTAAAATTGCCTAGTTAGCCTAATCAAGGATCACTGGAGAGCAGTTCCTGCCTCTTAGATGGGTTATGACAGTGTATATGTATTTTAAAAATTTGGTAACTCCAGAAATAATCAAATATTGAACATTCTGTTTACAGGAAATATTTTTTCCTATTATCTGAAGTTACTCACGTCTAACTCATAAGAATTACTAAGATTTTCAGACACTGAAGATCTATGCTACCTATAACTGTAAACTTTCATTATCTTCATTAAAGTCTTGCTTTTTAATACAACTTTTTATGAATTCACTCTGAAAATACACTGTCATGGTGAGTTAACTATATACACGCAATGAAGTATTCCTTTTTAATGGTTTTAAATATATCCCTAGAAATAAATTAAAATTTAGGACTGTGCTTATGGGCAGTTACTTTTCTGTATCTAAACACTGTCAAGGTTCCAGTAAGCTTACAATCTTCACTGTGTTTTCAAGTACACATTGTACTCATCAGTTCCTACACACCCAGAATAAGGAGACCAGTCACCATCTCTGATTATTTGATTTATCCATGGCTTGAGGTGAAATCAAAATGAAGTTTTCATTTTTGTATTACACTGCTTAATGATGTGAGATGCACTTTTATTTGTACCACTGAGCTTGGATGCAAAGTCATCAACAATCCCTTCAAGCTCTAACTGAAATAGTGCCCATGGAAATGCACAGGAAAACTCACATGAACTTCACTGACATGAAAATCAAACCTAGAAGGAGAAATGGATCAGCTCCGTGGAGTTATGAAGTAAGAAAAGTTGTAAATGTGTATGGATGTTTCAGTGTGCAGAAGAAAGTCTGCATGGTGAGATGTGTTATACAATGCACATCACCTACATATTGCTTCAGGGGGATGACTTCTTTGGATTACACATGCTGTTCATCACCAACAAGCATTAATTTTATCACAGACTCCACACAGTCCTACTGCCAAAGTGCTACATAGTCTGTTAAAAGCCTCAAGATATGTAAATTGCAGGTAAAAGAAATGTGGGTCTGCACGTAGGGAGAACCTTAATTTAGTAACACTTTTTTCGGAGTTAGTGTTTTAGGATCCATTATCATACTTTCTGGAAGTGACTTTTTTCCTGGATTTTCAGAATTTTCTAAAGATTCCTTTCTGTAAGTTTCATAACGTGAAACACTATGGTGAAAATTGGAGAGCAAAGAACTTTGCAGAAAACTTGCATGAGTTTGACAATTGCCTAAAACCGTAATAATCATCAAATGGACTAAAGAGTATGTGAGTCCTTGTATGTGTAACGTGTGCTATGTGAGCGCAGGTAAGAAATCCTAAGTGTGTTTATGGCAAACAAGTCCCTTTCCCCTCTTTGGAAAGATATCTTGAAGTTTCTTTACCATCAGAACCAATTACTAAAAACAAGCACAGTCAACAATACCTATTATAAATTCTTACCTGTTTATTTTTAGATTCTGCTTTAATGATACTCTTGAGAATTATTTCAGCAGGTTCTTTAAGTTGCTCTCTGTCATGTGGAGAGCACAGCAAAGGTAAACATGCGTTCCAAAAGTGTCTTGCTGCAAACATTACAAGGGAATAATTTCCAGCTTCACCTGCATACCTGAAGAAAGGGAAGTAAAGCTCAATGAGGGAAAACAATCTCACTAGCAAAAAAAAAATAATTTACTTCTGCAATATGTAATTTCAGCAGTGAGGAATTAGCATATGAGCTTCGTACAAAAACTATTTTCCATTTTTATATACCGAACACCTTCACACATTCAGAAGTAGCAATAAAAACGTAGCATATTAATGACTTTAATGTATTTCTGTACAATCTTAGCTCAAGAGTATTCATTAAAAATAGCAGAAATCTACTTAAAATGCTGTCATTGGAATAATCTACTTTTTTGGCTTCCTATTATGTTACTTTCTCATTCTAAAAAACATTAAAAAAAAGAAAACAAAACAATTATTAACATGCTATGGATTTTGTTAGGCACAGTGCTACTGTAACACAGGAACAGGCCCCAAATGCCTCTAGCTGCATTCAAATTGCTCTATTCATATTTCATGCAAATGTTAATTTGAATTAATAAAATTCAGTAATTCTCCAGATTGTGATACAACACAGTAATCATCTGTGTGAGAAAAAGCTTGGAAATTTACTGAAAAATTATGCATTGGTATACTATAATCACCAACTGAATAGTTTTACTATTTTAAAAAAGTAGTTTTTTGAAACTGGCAATCTGATCACTCTCTAGACAGCACACTTTAGATCACATTTAGAATCCTGCAGCCCATTCTAGGCCACCCAACACATGCCAGACATGGACAAATCACAAGGAGCTCAGTGCAGGGCCACCAAGATAATCAGGGACTGGACTGCACTTGCCTTGAGAAGAGGGTCAAGTGAAGAGCTGACTTTGGGGGACCTAATGAGAATTTTCTTAATAACCCAACAAGGTTATTGAGAAGCACTGGTGAGGCTCTTTCCAGTACATGGCAGGACAAGCAAGAACAGGGATAATTTGAAAGAAGAAGGGTTCAGAGTATGTACATGCAGAGATAAACCCATGGGTATGGCCAGGCAGTGGAGCAGGTCAATCACAAACGCCAAGTGTCTTTCCTCATGACCAGAATGGACAAAGCCCTGGGCTGGCCCTGCTTCGAGCAAGAGTCTGGACTAGATCCTTTCTGAGGTCCTGCCAACCATGCTTTCCTATGATCCTATGACACTACAAGATCAGCTACATGGAAAAGACTTGATAAACTCACTGAAGTGTAAAAGTTTCTCAAATCCTTTGTTAAACATTTCAACTTGTAGCTATTTTGACTTTTATCTGCCTTGGGAGAAAATATGCTGATTCCCAAATTGGTAATCAAATTTTAGATATGTTTTATATTACTCTTCTCTCAAAATAAAACATACCTGGCACTCTGAACAAAGGCTTTTGATGCTGCTACACGCAGACGTTTTCTTCCACACAAATCTTCCATCAAGCTCTGTCCTTGTATACAGGCAGCAGTGCTTAACATTTCTTGTCTCACTCTGTCAGCAGGTCTGCATAACAGCAAATACTTCAAGAACTGCTAAGTCATCCAGTCTAAGACCATTCCATTTCCTATTACTGATGTTTTCAAGTTGCTACTATATAGATGTCCCTTGCTTTGGAAGTCACAAATGCTTCTACTGAGTTTTATTTTAAAACCATAAAACATTTCAAAAACTGAACATTTCATGAAAAGATAGAATAAAATATCTTTTTTCACACCTCTAACAAAAATAACTGTGAAATCAGATTTTAAAAAATAGCTATATTTAGCAGGGGAAGAAAACAGATTTGTAGTTTTCTTCACACGTTTCACTTAGGGTACCTCAAACAAAAAATTAATCTGGAATCAAACTTATACAGTAAGCAATTAAAAACAGAAATCAGGAAAATTAGATGATATTTGATACTTCCTTTTGGAATTTGTAATGCTTATGTCTGGTAAATTATGCACAGGGCTCTGGAGACACTGATATGGATCCTACACTACTACATTTAAAAGAAAACATTGTAGGTTTCAATGCCAAAGTTAATCAAATAAAAATTATTAAGCCAATAAATTTGAAACCTTTAGTTAATAGTGACTTTGTAAGAAAAGAAGAAATACAATCTTCAGGATTTTTTAACACCTTAGTTACAAAATGCAGCCACGACCAGACGTGCACACTCCAGCTGCTCTCTTCTACCCTGTGTGAGAACTGGCAGCCACGGTCTGTGTGCACGAGAGGGCACCACTGGCCACAGCACAACTCAGCAACACGGTCAAAATCACCCTCCCTGTGCCCAGGGTGTGCTTTACCACCAAATACTGAGCCCATCTTCCATTTCTGGAAACAGCATTGACAATCCATGACTACATTTCTTTGTCAAAGAATCAAACATATTATCATTCATCACTTTGCAGATTGCTGGATGTGCAACAAATATGCTCTCAATTTCTGTAAAGTTCTGAAACTATGTATTTCATATTAGGATATCCTACTTCACTTCACTTGTGTTTTTTTTTCACCAGTCAGAAAACAATCACGAGTTTCAAAGAGCAGAACACTGGTTTTAAAAGAAAAACTATTTTGGAGAGAAAAAAACAAACAATATATTGTAACCAAACCCTTTTATATGTTTATTTCCAACTACCTCCATTCCAAAAAATTGCTACTAGATGGAATTGATTCTTTCCTCTTCTGATAAAATTAAATCCTGCTTTTGGAGGAAATGAAATAAAAAAAAACAGAGATCAAAGGATAACACTTTTCTATAATAAAGGACTCCACCAACAGATCCATTTATATATGAAATATTTTCGTTATTTTTTTTTGTTTGGTTTGGGTTGTGGTGTTTTGGGGTTTTTTGGTTTTGTTTTTGTTTTGTTGTTGTTGGGGGTTTTTTTTGTTTTTTCCTTTGGAATCAAAGTTTCAAATTATCAGTTAGATAAGAGACTGGGTTTTTAAAGAAATTAGTTACATTCCTACTGCAGCCATATGCATTGTGGCAATATGTCCATAAAAGCTACCTCACAGCAGAGCCTGGAATACAGGAGTTGCTGTTACCTTTCATCACCCCCAGACTCATCCTGTCCCAGGACCTGCATAGACCCTTGGGGTACTAGAGGCAGGTCAGCACTGGAAGCAATTTGCATCACCAAAAGAACTTGAATCAACTATTTTCTGCCTGGAGATTACAAAAGGGTGAAAACACCATGATGGCCAAAGACCATTTCAAAAAGGCAATGCTCCCTGGGATGACCTGCTGACTCACCTGGATAACAAACTTTGTCTGCCTTCCTGAACTGGGTCCAAAGCCACAATCTGGATCTCTCACTACCTTTCACTTTTACCTCTAACTGTACAATTTCTTTGTAAAAAAGGTTCCTTCATTTTTGCTTATGCGGTCAGAGGCATTTACTCCCTACATTATTTCTTCATAGTTCAAGTACACCACCATATCATGCAAAATTCCACATACTTACACATCCAATTTCTTAGTATCTCTGTTGTGGACAGAACTCCTATCTGATTCCAAGATCCTTTTGGAACAAGTTGTCACTGTTTCATAGTCTTGTGACACATATGCAAAATATGTAAGTCGTGTCAGTGTCTGCAGCTCCACTAAGGAATCTGACCAACTGCATTCCAAAGCCCATTTCACTAACTAGCAGGGAAAAAAGAACGATAAAACAGAAAAAAAGGAAAACAGGAAGGAAAAAAAAGTTTAAATTTCAGGGAGTTAATATGCTCTTCCTATAGCACTTACATGCTTACAGATGTATCTTCCTTACAAACCATCTGGGCATGGAACAAATACATGATAAAACCATCCAGAAAACCAGAGAGCTACAAGTACAACCAAAATATAGAAGAGAATCATCATTCACCTTGTAGTAACTATTACCATAGCGTGTGCAAATTCAGGTCTAAGTGTGTGTGCCCTTTGGCCAGAAGTATCCGCTATGACTTATTCTATGTCCTCAGTCCTCTTTCAAAAATCAGTGGAACGTGACTGTCAAAAATCAGAGACCATTTTAGCTAAGCCTAACATAAGAATGGGAGATAGAATTGGTTTTACAACAACCAGCTGTTGCAATATATAATTGCTATATATATGGAAGCTTAGACTCCATAATCTTAGAGGTCCTTTCCAACCTAAACATAGATCTCTATCTATATTGTCTCTTATCTAGCTTCATTGTAGGTTCTAAATGTTTTCACTGCTTTTGTATGTATCAAAGTTCCACCTTTTTAGGATAATGGTGCTTGTTAATGAATTGGTCCAAATGAAGACACTGTTATACAAAACCAAGCCAGTGAAGCAAGAGTTAAAGCTAATTTACAGTATTTGGCATAAATCTGTAGACCAACTAGAATTAGGTATCTACACAATTATAAGGACCCAGATCCCAGTCTTCAGAAAGAACTTCTACAAAAGTGTTAGCCAATGTCACCACCTTTCTACACTACCCCTATTGCTTTTGAACAGCCTGGTAACCAAAAGGATCACAGGAAAACCGTGGCACTATTCAGTGTGAGCAGTTACAGAAGACTGACCAAAAGCAAGTACTTCAAGAAAACACACATCATATAAGATTCATCAAAAAGCCACCTAATTCTTTAAATATTAACCAAGTGTAGTTGTGTTCTCCCTTGTAACTGTCAAAAGTAACTTCACTATAATGTGACATTTTCAGTTGACATTTTGAATACTTTTAATATGAACCCTAAACCTCCCTACAGCTCCCTGGCAGGAGGAGGGAGTCAGTTGGGTGGGGGTCAGGCTCTGCTCTCAGGGAGAAAGGGACAGGACAAGAGGAAATGGCCTGAAGCTGCACCAGGGGACGGCCAGGTTGGATATTGGGGAAATTCCTTCACTGAAAATGTTGTCCAGCACTGGCACAGCTGTCCAGGGCAGGGGTAGAGTCCCCATCCCTGGGGGGATTTAAAAGCCCTGTGGATGTGGCACTTGGGGACAGGGGTTAGTGGTGGCCTTGGCAGTGCTGGGGGAGAGACTGGACTGGATAGTCTCAAGACACTTTTCAATAAATGACTCTGTGATTCTGAAGTTTTCTCCATAAGAAAAAGGAAAGCTTAGAAGTATGGTTCTGTACAGAATTCACCTGAGCCCACAATGCTCATCTACTGGTTATGGAAACAATCTTTTAGAGCAACATGGACATAACTCTAATGCTGGTATTCTAATGCAATCTGTTCTTTGGAGAAATGAAAACATTCTGCCACAAAAATCTTCTTCCTATCACAAATACTCAATCTCTTGGAAATTTTTAAAGAAAAAAATGGTACAATAAAAGTTTCCAAATTAGTTTTGCTTCCATTCAAAACTGAAACTGAGATCACACTTAAAATATGCAATTCCTTAAAACACAAGAGCTAATTAAAAAAAAAATACCTGCGATAAGCTAGGAACAGTGAAATCCATGAGACCCAGGCCATTACACGAATACATTTCCAGACCAACAAGAACTCTTGCCATCGGATTTTGTGCTTCATCGTTATTCTATGCAGAAACAAAAAATTTACATTGAGATTTTTTTTGCAAGTTATTAATATTAACAGCATTAATTAAAATGACAGGTAATAATAATAATGCTTGAAAATCTCAATTTGCTTTAAGGAAGTCCTCATCTCTATTGTGTCCTTGAAAAGGGGGATTTTATGCATTTATGTATTTTTATTTAACATTGTGAACTCTGAACTACTAGTTTCAACACTAAAAACCCACATCAACAATACAATGTAGGCAAACTCCATATTTCATTATGGGATTCCAGTTTTATAGACATTATAAAATAAAAATATAGGAATAAAATATTGCTTTCCAACTTACTAGGTCTATAATCTATATATAAAGAGGCTACAGTAAAAGTTGATATAAATATAGATGATTTTTCTTAACATTTTCAATGTAGGTGTTTTATTATTTCACACATATGAATTCAAGATCAACCTTGCTCAACAGTCATTTTATGACAAACATCACCACGGCAGCAAAAACCAGAGGGTAGAGTTAAGAAATGTAGCCCCATTGCTATGCCCAATGTGAACAATTTGCTGTGTTCCATAAGGATTTATTGGAACAGCAGCCAAAATTTTTTTTTTACATTATATTCAAATATACAAAAGAAAATGCGTACTGCTAAGTTCAGTCATTATTAAATGAATATATGAATTTAACTTTTCTTTATTATGCAGGGAAATCATACCTCATCCTGAGTCCCAGGGGTATTTCTGATCTGCTGCTGATTTAACTGCTTTGCTTTCACCCAGGTAGCAATGACCTGTTGTTGTGCAGCAACAGGGATCGTTTCCTCAGGTTTGGTTCCAGTCATCACATTTAGGGCAAATTCACAAATCTAAACAACAAGAGGAGAAAAAAAAAGGAAACAAACACAGAAGAAATGTGGAAAACTTCTTGTATGGAACATACCATCCATCAGTTATTTTACAATTATTGCACATGCATCTCTAAGCCTGATAACATCTCCTTTAAGTGAACCCACAGACAAATGGAAGTTACAGCCCTCCACCTCAAGCTGGTAAGGAGCTCCAGCGTGCCCTAGGGGAGGATCTGTGTGACAGAACTATAAAAGATGGCAGCTTATATTTTGAAAAAATTTCTACTATTGAATTTACAGGAATTGTAATGTATGACAGCAGTACAAAAGGAACAACAAAAAATAAGGGGTTTGCACCTCTAAAGCAGCTTTGATGTCAGGAAGTCCACTAGGATCTACTGAAAGAGACTGGGTGACATTTGCTTTTTCATGTTTCTTTGGTGCAGCTTTTCTGCCACTGTCTATTGCTGTATCTTCTTTCTCCTCAGTAGGTTTTTGCTCTGGAATCCAAGGAATAATTAGGCCCCGAGCCAAAGCATTACATAACATCAGTAAAATCTCAGTACTTCTGTAGAAGAAAAAAAAAATCAGAAGTGCATACTGCATCAGATCAAAATAAAAGGCAGGAATAAAGATTATTGATTTCAAGTACTAAGTATTACTTGAAAATCTAGTTTTTTCTTAAAAAGCAAAATTATGGATGTTGCAAAAAGGTTTGCCCATTGGAAAAGCAGTTTAAATGGGTAAAACTACAAAACCCACAATCAGTTTTCATAGTTTACAACCATTTTTTTCAGATCTTTCTACAATTGAAGCTTCTCTTTCATCACAGGAAAAAAAGCGCTAAAATTCATATTTATGTCAGACAGACATTAAAACATAACTTTTTATTAGTAGGTTGCCATACATGAAAGTAATAACTGTTTTCTAAAAAATTACCCTAAGCCAAACTCTTCACATCGACCCATTCGTTTATGGTTATCATGCCAATCCACTGCTGAGCTGGAGGAGGGTTTTTTGAGGAAAACATGAACTGAATTACAACTAAGAGATTTCTACTGATATATAAACTAAGTATCAGAATTAATAAACAGGTATTACCAGTCTTCATCTCTGCACAAACTGCAATTTAGGTTTAGCCCAGTACTGCTAAAAGAGACTCATTCACTGCTGGTGCTTTACCCTGTCTAGTGCTGAGGTCACTGTATATGATAAATATGCTAAAATTTCCAGGGTTGTGCCCCACAGTCAGACTTTGACTGGAGCATCTCCTCTGCAGTAGTCAATCATTCTGCTGCTGCTTTTACTGCGGCACAGCATTTCTCCAAACCACTGTGGAATCTGTTCCTCTTTTCATGATCTATTAATGTGCACATTCCCTTTATTTATTTTGTTTTCTATTTTCTCTTACTTCAGAATCATTAGCAACCACCTTGCTCCAATTAGAAGTATTTACAATTAACTATATTTACAATATAGTTCAACTTCCCAGTAACAGAAACCAAAAATCACATTTTGAGTATCACCCAAACTCATAGTCTAAGAAAATTCTCCCAATTTTCTGACTAGCTTAACAAAATGCAACTTTCATATGCATATTCCACAATGAAGAGAAATTAATATTGATTGGTCTAAAGTTAATACGGCTTACAGTGTATAGTAACAAAGAACAGAAAGAAATAAAATGTAATTTTCATACCAGAAAATTGACCTTTTGAGCTACTCTATATATACCAAAGCCCTTCCACTACTAACGAAAGCCAGTAAGAAATGTCTCTCACAGCACAAAGAGACTTACAATGTTTGCAAAAATATTTTTTATGTTTTAGAAAAAAAGAGCACATTCATATCCAAACATCTAAATTTACCCATTGTGCCCAACAGTCTTGATGGCTTCAAGGAGAGTCTGCAGATACTCAGTGATTTCCCTCTGTCTTCCTGAAGTAATCAGATGTCTGTTGTAATTTAAGATATACACCACAGCACTGTGAACAATCCAAGCTTCATTCAGCTGTTCTCCTATTTCAGCTGCACGCAGGAAGTTTTCCATAGCATACTGAGATAAGCAGTCTATCCATGAACTATAAAATTAATATAAAGAAGCTGTTATTCCAAAGCTTCAACACTAGAAGAATTATATGCTAAGATTAATCATGCAGTAGTACATCTAAACCAACTACAAGAACAAAAATTTAACTACTTTTCCGTTGCATTTATTAAGTTCTCACCCACTGACTGTTGTTTTACTTGGATGAGAAGATGACTCAGGAAAGGAAATAGAATTAACATAAAATGAACAGTCTCCAACACTCAAATTTCTACACTCAAATTTCAACACTCAAATTTTCTGAAGCTATTAGCTTCAGAAATAGTGACTATGGTTCATGCTTTCACCCACATGGAGTTTTTTTAAAATGCATGTGTGGCATGCAATGGCACTGCCCTCATCAGTGCCAGAAATCATTACATATCCATGCAGGGCTCTAACTGGTTACAGATACAAGTACATTCCAAGTTCCACTCAGAAGCTAAGGACATTTTGTACTTAAAACTGCGTGTGTTCTTGCACTCAAAAGGCATTTCCAGATGCTCTGAAATGATGTATTCATTTCTAATAGAAATGTTGTACTCCTTTTTAATAAACATCCTTCTCATAGTCCATGCGATAACTTTCTTTCAATAAGTTGGTATTTTTTTAGATAATTATCAAAATGTACAATTACTTAGAAAAAGATTGTGTTTCTTGAATGACCACACAGAACGGTCATGGTTTCAAAGTCACAAAGCCAAAAGCACAAACTGACACTGGGTATTACTGTGTCAGCAATGGTACAGGACACAGTAGAGCAAAGTGCTTTTTTTCCTATGGGTCTTAATCTAATTGCTTAAACTCAAAAAAAAAGGCTGGTAGCAAATTTCGGATGAGAATTCTCATCTTCTTTGCCCCTTGGCTCTGATCAGTTTCTAATTTGTCCTGTTTTACTGAACATCTGCAAGCAGACGGTGTGAGAAACTTTACTTAATGTTCAGACTGAATGAACAGTCCCAGAGACACAACTCTGTCAGCCGGCCCTCTCAGGACATGAGCACTGCCACAAGCCAAGTATCAGTACAAATGTGAGCAGCAGAGAGTGAAAGTATTGTCTCAGAATTCTGCCTCCTCTTCTCCTTTGCAAGAAATAATTGGGCGAGACCAGAAAAAAAACAATGCTTGCTATATTCTACTCTCCCACATTCATTTCAGCTGATTGGATGGAACAGACACGATTCATAAACTGAAATAATTCATTGTATGCATTCAGCACTATGAAATCATTGTAGTTATAGGAGCTATAAAGCAAGACAGTTTTTTGATTTGGGAAAACGTTTTTTTAAATATAGAATGTAATTATCTAAACGTTAATATAGACAGATTCAATAGTTTTTAAGCTTGGAATACTAACTTCTAGTTCCAGAGTAATAAATAGTAAAAGAAAAATAAAATCCACACTTCAAAATGAAAGCAAGCGAAAATTATTTCAAACTATTTTCTTAGATCCTCTTTCCATTACCTTGACTACCTATAAAAATGAAGAATCTGGTGACCATGAATTTTACTAAGGAGAAATAGCTTCTGTAATTATCTGTCTGATAATAACAGTCTGTTGGAGTTCCTAGGTCTTAACCTATATTAAGGAAAAGCACCTGTATGTTTTCCATTCTTGTTCACTTTCAGTAAGATATGAAACATCTCCTGGACGATACTGGTTTGTATCTTCTGGAGGTACAGCATGATCATTCAGTTCAATTCCCTGCAATCTTAATAAATGAACAGTTGCCTGGAAATACACAGAGAAATAAATTATCTACCCAGGTTAGCACTGTGAAAACAAACTATGACTTATTACAGAAGTTACCTCTTCAAAAATTAGAAAACACAAAATGCTTTTTCAGATGTTGTACAGGCATGCTCATGAAATACAATGCAAAATACTTCATCACCTTAAAGCTGTCCACAACCAATCTTACTAAATAATTACATTGAGAAAAACCTCCATATTTTAAGTATATAAATTTTTTTAATCATGCTGGAACTTTAAGGATCCAGAAATATAATGTCACATGCCACACATTTACAGTAGAATCTCTTGTAAAAAAGTGGTATCACCACCTGTGGTGAAACTATTGCTATAGATTCTTTCACACAGTATTTCAATAAAGATGCTTCATAAAACTACTTCATCCTCTAGCTCCTAGGGAGACAGACAATAACTAAACTCATAATTTCAGTGCTTCAAGATTTATACATAAAATTATACATAAAACTAAATGAAACAAATATGAATGACAGCTGTGTAGTTTCTTTACCTCTGCATTAATGAATCTTATTTCTGCTAGTATTCTGAGTAAATCTGTTTCAAAAGAGAAGGAATTAGCAGGTAGGAATGACTCCCCTGAGAAGGTGTCACCTTGACCACCAACTGTCACCACTGCACCAGCTTTGATTGTCTGTGCTAAAAATAAACAAACACCCCTATTATTTTCATGCAAATCATCACCTGCAATTTAAAATTCACAAATCCCTACACATTCTTAAATCCTCCAGGAAGAGTTAGTAAGAAGAGATTTAAAATTGTTTCACATAATTTATTTTTCTCATTAGTACCATTTATTGCACTCACAGCCTGTTCTTAGGCAGTGCTGAGATATTGGTTATCTGTGATTTTTGATACATTTGTGCATAAACGTCAATATTTGCAGCGAGTAACTTGCTCCAGTCATAACATGCAAGCTGAAATTACACTAATATGAAAAGACCCCATGGCCTCTAGTTACATTATTGCATTCATGGAAGTGGAGCACTGAACATTCTGTAGTGGCTGAAGTCTTTGTGTGTAAAGAGAAAAATAAATAATAAATCAGTTATTTGAATATAAACACAAAGTTTGTAAGAACACACCAGTTTCTGTTCATGATGCTGTTGGGAGCATGACTGCCTTCAGTTTCTGGTAAGAACTTACTTTTTCTTTCAGTTTGGAAAAAGACTTGAAAGATTAAACATGGTTAGTCTGGAAATGCAACACTTGCAAAAGAAAACAGGCAAATTCAGGCCCTATTGTAAGAGAACCTTGGAAACCATCTAAAGCCAAAAAGAGGAATAGGTTCAATCAACATTGACTACTGAAAAAAAGCTCCATTTCATCTGTTCTTACAGGTGAGTTTTAAAAGTTGGCAAAACCAACTTTATCGGACACATGTAAAAGCCAACAAGTAGCTGGTTGTTTGAAAGTGCTCTTTTGCCAAGCCAAGAACTCCTTTAATATGTGTGGTAGGTTTCCAGCAGAGCCTCAAGGAATAAGGTACAATATTGGATACCCCTGGGGAACAACAAATAAGGGAAAAAAGGGGTAAAAAGTTTACCACGTGAGCCTCACACAAAGTGACTGATAAGCCATTTTTCTTCAGGTTCCTCAGGCATGGATAATACGGACCTAGATGACCCCTGCAGAATGTATGGGGTTTCTTAAGACAGGGAGATGCATTTCATACAAGTGCTTTCCTACAGCACTGGTGAAATACTTCTGAAGGCAGAGTATGGCTTCAACAAAGTATGTGTTGACTGGTTTCCAGATTTGGAGGTAGAAAGACTATTCCATGTATGTGAACACACAGTGACAGACAAGATGCTCAGGGAACTCCGGGAATGGGAAGTGAGAAAACCAGTAACTCTAATAACTGAGGAAAAAGTTCCTCTTACAACATTCAAATTAAATTGTTCACTTACTTTTTTTAGCCTTTGATACCTTCTTAAACAAGTTATCTTCATACAAGAGGCAGAATCTACATGCTGCACGGCAGACATCCCAGACTTCCTGTTTACGTGCAACTTTTGCCAAATCTGCCCAAAGTATAATTCTACCAAAGAAAAAACATAAATAAAATTTGTTTATAAGCAAGATTATCTTCAGCAGTTCAGGATCGACAAAAAACCCAAGTCAGTAATGATAGCTATCGGGGAAAAACGAATCTATTCAAAATTAATAAATGAAAGACTTCTTGTCAGTAGCAAAGATAACACTATTAATTCATTAATTAAAAAGAATCTCCTCAGCATATCAAGAATGGGACAAAATTCTTGCTTTGGATGGTAACTATACTGAAATTTCAAAATGTGTGTGATGACCCTAACATTCTGTCTTATAAAGTAAACTAAATACCTCAAAAGAGATGTTGAGAATTTAAAAATCAGGATTAAAAACAAATTTGGATTCAGTATATTTCAGAAAACAAACAACTTTAAATTTCATCACAGGAATTTTTACTGCAGCAAAAATAGAAAACACCACCTTTTAAGTAAAGAATGACAGACAAAACTATATATAGTCAAAATGAAACTTGACATTTTTCTCCAGATTAATCTTTCTGACTCTCAGAACGTATAACTTGACTTTTTGCCAAAAAAGTTGCAGCATGTATTTGTGGTACAAGGACCTAAAAGGACACTTTCAAGTTTCAACTGTACATCAAGTACAAGTCTTAATTCACTTATCCTTCTGTGTGTTGAGCTTATATCAGCAGAGCAGGTGAGTTAGATGTGCATGGGAGAGCAGATTAGGAACACAGAAAGAACACTGTTCTGCACAACATGGGAACATAACAGAGCTTGTCAGGAATTAAACACAGACTCAATGCTTTGCCAGGGCTGACTCAAGTATTCAGCCTCTTCCAAGGTACCATTCAGCTGAACATCTACAAGTGAAACTCTCCCCCTCAGAGACTTCTACACAAGACGAAAGAGACACTTCTGGCTTACAGTAATTACCTCTCTCTGCCATTTTCGTTTCTTAAGTGTTTCAAATACCCATCAACTTTCTGCACGCTCTTAGTGTGATGCTGGGCTTTTGCACAGAGGAAGCTTATTTGCCTCATACTTCTACCTGAGGAAACTTTGCAAAGAAATAAGAATTTAAGGTAGTTATTAAATAATAGAGATTAAAAAATCCACATGAAGGGCAAGCAGTTTGATTCATAATTACTTGCTGAAAGTAAATCCTTTTCTCATTCCTTCAAGCTTTCCCCAAACCAACCAACCAACATGAAAAAATCCAAACCCCTTCAGCATCTACTCTTTCTTCCATGTCTTCAGATATAGCTGTCCCATGGAAAAACTGATCTATGCTTGTTTGGCCCCAAATATCTCAGGTACACCTGTTTTCTGACAGGACATGTAGTGCTCTAGTACATAAAAAATACTTCTGATTTTAAAATACATATATGAACAGGTTCACTTCCAGCAACAAGAGCAAGGCACAGTGTCTTACCGTTCTTTCTAAGTATCTTTTGCAATGCACTGCCCAGCATGTGATACCAGTATTATCCAACTAAGCACAGAGCACTGGCACAACCTGTCCAGTACAATGCACAGTGACAGGATTATCAGGTAAGGTTGGAAAGAATTGTGGATTGAAGGACATTTCTCTCTGGATCTGTGGCTACTGCTCTCACTAAATTAGCCAACCACGTAAGTCAAAATAGAATAAAAGGTTTCTATGTAAGTTAAAAAGAAAAAAATAACACTACAAATCTGATGTCCTGTCCTACGTACACTTTTATAATACAAGTGCATATGCATTTTCTTACTCCTTCAATAAACATGCATAAGCTTGTTGCAACTTAAGTGACATGGAAAAAGCAAAAATGTCTCTGCTTAGATGACAGTCTCATGAACAAACAAAATTTTTCACAACAAAATTTTATTAAGTGTTATGTCAAACGAAGTCCTGTAATACTTGTGATGTTGTAATAGTCTCACTCGCTTTAATGACTCATCTTGGAAGGCTAATGTGTAAAGATTTATTCTGAGGAACTTCAGAAGTAATTTTACAGTTGCCAACTGAAAATGTAAAAGCAAGGAGATGTGCATGCTTTTAATTCTCTTAATTTCACAAATACAATGCATTTTAACTCATTAAATCATGTATGAAAATGACAGTTTTCACATACTAAAAAGGACTGCACAGAGTGGAATAGCTGATCCGTAAATAAGACTCTGGCTTGTAAGTGATCAGTTGATCAACTTTGAAATGGGGATGTGCAAGGTCAGTGTTGTGACCTGGCTGAACAGATGGCATGAGAGAACTGCAAGGTCTTTCACAGCACAAACAGGCTGCTTTGGGAGCTACAGGATTCGTCCTGTAGCACTCCCCTTCTCCAGCACATTACCTGCTGTGGGAATACACCAGCTACACTCAAAGTGAGTTACACTAGTCACACACTTGCTTTATCACCAAGATAAGACAAAACAATTCAAGCAATCTGGAAAGTCTGTTCCCTGTCCATTTTTCTTCAACCCAAGGCTATATAGTCACAAACCAAATGTGTGGGGTATAAGGAAGATGCTTATTTGTGTTCCATGTTTTAGAAGGTAAATAATGCCTCAATCTCTGTACAGAACTCAAACTCTCATAGGCAAGATTTTAGAATAGAAAGACAATTACAATATAGAACAAATATGCAATGTAATTAACACAGAGTATTGTGGGGTTAAACTCCTGAAAACACCACTTAAAAATTACCTTAAATAAGAACATTCGGGAGTTGCTTATAGCGAAAATAAATCAGAGCTACTTCCAGCCCACTACAGTGTAACAGGAAGGTTCAGACAAATCTGGAGGGGAAAACAACACATTTTCCAGTATCACAATACAATTTTTAGATCCCTACTGACATTGATAGGAACTATGCCACAGAATTCAGCAGAACTGTCACTTCACCTGTACTACAACCCTCTCTATGTTGCACCAGATGCTCTGTCCAGCCTTTAAGAGTGTGCAAAGCAAACAAAGTGTAGTGATTTTAGTCACACAAGCAAACTTTACCTTTCGTTTCATTTTCACTGTCAAGGACTATTCGAAATGTATCAGGAGCCAATGCAAGACCTGCGTTTACCAGAAGGGATCTCTTTTTCCTCACATCATCCTTTTGTTTTCCCCTTTTAGCCTATGTAAAGAAAAAACCTCATTGTTATAAGGCTCATTTTATATTCCAACTACACCTTGTTTACTAAATGTAACAGAATGCAGATCATATAACTCGCTACTAACAAAAACAATACCTATAGAAATTGTGTATCTTCATGTGCCTAACACACTGCTCTGCAGTATTATTGTTGTTGAAAGTGACTGCAAAACTTCTGCTGATATTCACAGGAATACACCAAGGATACGTTATTATGAAGTACTGGTTCATGCTTCTCATGAATCCTTACAGTACCTTCCTCAGTATATAACCTGTCATTATGTGATACTTTCATAAACAAAGAACAGTATTTATTTACAAATCAACAGTAACACATCCATTGTGCAATAAGAAGGAGTCGCTACAAAATATTAAAAAATTCCTGGTCCTCTAAGGATGAGTCCAAGTCAGAGGAGGTGCAAGTGCTTTTTTTAAAGTAACATTTAAACAGAGTCAGCTTGCATAGAAAAGCATTTAAACCAGACAAAAAAATCAGTTGCCAGCATGATTTTTGTTCAGGTGCTGAGGCAGCGCAAGAAAATTAGATGCAACTCTTGACAATGACTACATTGTGACTTTAGATATATTTAGCAGCATTTGTAAGTGTCACATGATACTGATTTATCTCAAAGCCAGCCAGGATATTTAGCTATTTGGACACGGCCTCTGTCATCAAATAAAACAGTTTCATGCAATGAAATCCTAATTGTTGACAATTGTTATTAAGCTTTTTTGCTGCTTTTTTTGCTAATTAACAACTCGCTCCCTCCCCACAAGAAATAAGCTCTGAACGTAACTGCGGAAAAATCCTCTATCACAACCTTCAAGCTGTGAAGCAGCACGACGACTTCAATGACAGTTTGCTGAAAGCAAGCCAATGCTGGTTCTACTAATAACTCAGTGCTCCTGAACAGCTGGCTCTACTCTGCTGGAATTTAATAAACAGAACTGTTCCAGCTACCGCCCCTGCTCTTCCAGAGTACCTGCTCAATCATCACTCCTGCCCGGTCCTCCTGACGCTCGGGTGTCTGGTACAGCACTGTGCACCACCAAAGGCGGTTAAAAGCCAGGCTCAGATGTTCTCGGTACTGCCCACTGCTGTCCAGCTGTATAGCTTTTTGCAAATGTCCCACAGCAGCCTCTAGTCTATCCTCATCTTCTTCAATACGAGCTATTTCCATGTGAACTTGGCAACGCAACAAAGTCAACAAGCTGAGGAACAGGAATTTAAGTGCAAACTGTTAAAATGAGACACACTAAAATTCTTAGACCTAGAACTCACAAAAAGGTTAAACTCAATAATTAAAAGTGATTCTAATATGAAAATTGATACTCTCTTTTTTTCTTTCATTTTCACTATCAAGCCTTTTTACTGGAAATTACTAAGAAAATATAACTGCATATTACTTCCATTAACCCTGCAGGAGAAAGCAACACATCCTGTGCACTAAGTGATCTCTGTATATTAGTAGAACCCTTCTTCAGTACTGCTTAGGTGTGCAAACCAAGTGAGTCGTTTCTCAAAAGTAGTTAACTGCCAGAGAAAAGACAATGTACTGGATAATAGCAACTTCTGATAAAAGTTCACTGTCTGTTCCTAACATTCAAGCGGAAGGCAATACTCCTAGAAGTCCACCTCTGGTTGTACCAGCTGGCTCACCTCAGACACACACATTCACTGTCACTAGTGTCTCTGCCCAGGTGTTATCCACACCACTCTATGAAACCAGCATGTGTTCCCCCAAACCTGCACGTTCTCCAGCCTCAGGGTACACGGTGTTCCCTATCCATCACCTGCTCCAGGAAGCTGTTCATGACAGCTCAGAGCTCTACATGCTACTTTAGATTATTTTCAGGAACAAAAAAAAAACCAAAAAACCAGACAAATGAAGGCAATGTTATGAGGAAGAGAAGAGAAAAAAAGTTTTCAAGCCTATCAAATATCTGCCACAGAACTCTTGTATGGTGGCCATGTTGGAAGCAACCTGAATTGAGCAAACATCACCCTTCTCCTGTGGGCCAAAGTAGCCACAATTAATGCTGCAATTCAACCAAAAATTGGGACAGACAAATTAACAGGGGCAAGTGACTTCATTCAATCTCTAGTGACAGTACCACGTCAGAGCTGAGGTTGAGTCAACTGAATTGGTAAGAATATACAGGTTAATAAAAGCCAAAACCCTGACCCCCAAAAAACCTCACCTGCATGCTTTTAGAGAAAAATGATCATTACTGATATTTAGTATAAATATCAAAGTTCCCTACACTGATCTGGCCTTTTTTATATAGGAAACCTATGAAATGCTTGAATAACAATACAGTAACACAATAGAGTGCTTTTATACATGTACGTTTCCACTTCTTCAGGCTTCTGTTTCCTCTTTATGCAACTGAATAAATGACATTTTAGAAACACTGAAAATAGATTCCTCACCTTCCTCTGCACTACTTCCATCAGAAACCACCTAACTTCCTGCTCAAGTGGCAGGCTGTGCCAATTGTAACTCACTCCGCTACAGAAGTTCCAATCTCTGCTCTTAGCAGTCAGCCTATGAAAAGGTCCAAACTCAACTAAATACCACATAGCAAGGTTTACTTGTTTGACTCAACAGAAAAGGTGAAAATATTTAGGTGTTTAAGGTTAAGTACAGCATAATAGCAAACAGAAGAAAATATCCGAAAAAAATAATTTTTCTTTATACAGCAGCTTTTCCAATTAAAAAGTATCAGAAAAGATGCAAATGTAGTATCTTCAAGAAGTGTCTTATTTGATATGTAATACAAAAGCCATAATGCCTTTCTAAAACAAATTTTTTAATTTTATGTTTTTAACCAACAAAAGTTATGTTAATACAAGAATCTAAACCACAGTCCAACACATACACTCATACTGCAGCTTTAGAATTTTCTCACATAATTTCGATTAACTAGAGTATTATTCAATTCCTAAAATATTTCAATATTTGCTATGGGTCACTAAACAGTGTGAGATTTTGCCTGAAAGGAACCTATATTTAAATAATAAATGGGGAATTGTATGCAACATGCAGACATCCATTTATTACAAGCTTGTGGAAAATTTTCAAAGACATATTATCAGACAACTTGAGCTTTTAAATGAGTTTGATGCTGAGATCTTCCAAAGTAACAAAGAAAAAAGCACAGAAACAGAAAGTTACCTGTCAATCTCTTCAAGGGCCTCAGCAACTGAGATCAGGGGCTTTCGCGTGTGTTGGTGCAAGTTGTGCTGTAGCAGTGGCAAGCACAGATTCCACTGGGTTGCACAAACAACCTGAATCACATCAGGATCTCCCAACTGAACTGCACGTTTTAAGGTTAACTCAAGATTTTTTATCAATTTCAGCTGAGTCTACATAAAAAAAATTAATTAGCATATATTGCATTTAATGAATGCAACTTCTTACATGTTCCTCCAAATTTTAACCTTTGAACAGTTTTCAGCAGAAAGCAGTCCCTCAGCCAGCAGACCTTGGAAACTTCCATTTTAATAATTCTTTTAATAAAAGCTTCTTTTGGTGTTTCTTTTAGGCACTCCAAGCTGCCACTACATATTTCAGGCAGAAGTCTGTCAGCTATTCCCCCTTCTTATGATAATCAGAAATTGATAATTGTGAATATTTTGGGAATTCAGATGGTTTAGCTTTTTTTTTTTTCATATTAAGCAACAGATGCTGTATAGAGGAGAGGGGAAAAAAGAATTATTATGAATGACATTTGTCATACTGTCAATTAAACTTGGTTCCTATTAAATCTAAAAGCAAATCCTTACCTATAGTAACAGACACTTGCCATTATTATGTTCTTTTTAAAGGTTATGTAATTTTTAAAAAATCAATCAAAAAACCTCTACAACTGCAGACTCTGCAGTCTGAAAGTTTAGAAATACCTAAATATCCTATTTTACGTTTTAGCATTAGTAGTGTTTCATATTACAAGGCATTAGTGAACTCTTTTTTCCAATGGTGAATGGAATTTCTGAACTCCAAAACGAGAACAGCCATAGACAGAAGTGAGTTTATGCACTACCAGTTTCCATTACACATATTACTACTTCCCATTTTAGGAACTTTAGGTGACTCTAAGAGCTGTTCTAAGCTGCTCATTGTAGGCACCTCTCTAATCCCACTGATAACATTGATACTTAGCCTTCTGCTTTTGATGGTCTAAATTATAACTGAGGCAACTGACCACAGAAGTCTAAGAAAATCCTCCCCAGTGTGACAAGTGATTGGGAACACTCTGCATTTCTTTGACAAAGGAATTTGTGTGAGACTCCCATAACATGCAATCACAGCTGAAATGGACTCCATCCTTAGCAGTCCCTTTCAACTCAAGACATTCTATGAAAACATCTCCTATAAAGGCAAAATATGAAAACATGAGAGTGTTGCCTTTCTATGCCTTAATGCTGCCATCTTTGCTCTTGGAAAGTAATGTATTATGAACCTCTACAGCCAGACAGAAGACTTAAGAGAGGAACAGCCAACTGTGATTTATTTTTCCCTGTTTCTATCTTGGCAGCCCAATTTAAAAGAATACAAAGTTTAAAAGAATTTCTGATCAGTAAAATGTAAATAAGACACACAGATGCAATTTTCCACATTTAACAAATTAAAACTTTTACTTTTCTCTCGAAGTTACTGTTAATGAACATACCTCAACAATTCCTTTGGTATAAGTCACAATTTTACTGCTGGTTTTTTTCATTTCATATTCACATTCCAAGCATTCTATTTCAATAAGTTTCCCTTGCTCCTATGAAGTATTAATACACAAAATGCCAATTTTAATAATTAGCAGGAAACATGCTAAAGATTAAACCCATGCAATTACACTAACACAGCACTGTACTTTCCTACTAAAAATCCCATTATATAAGATAATTAACTGAAACAATGCAAAGGAAGTAGAATTTGTTTGAACAGCAGTTACTTTTTACTAAGATGAGGCTGCAAAATAACTTTTAAGTAGTTCATTGCGAGACTTTTCAATAAGAAAACCAGTGTACACCTGATTTTTCCTATACTTCAATTTGATTTGAATTCTAGTAAAATCATAGAATCCCAGAGCAGTTTGGGTTGGAAGGACCTTAAAGACCATCTCACTCCAACCCCTGCCATGGGCAGGGACACCTCCCACTGGGCCACATTGCTCCAAGCCCTGTCCAACCTGGCCTTGGACACCTCCAGGGATGAGGCAGCCACAGCTTCTCTGGGCACCCTGTGCCTGGGCCTGCCCACCCCCACAGGGAAGAATTTCTTCCCAGTATCTGATTTAAATCCACCCTCTTCCATTTGCTCATAAATACTATTCAAAAGGTACATGCTTGGAATAAAAAAGCACTAGTCAAGACAGAAAGGATTCAGTTTGATGGGTAGTGAAACATTTAAGTGAAAAAGAGGTTGGACTTTCAACTCCTCAAGAGAGATCTCACTAATAAATCGTATGAACTGTATGTATGCATCACAGAACATCTAAGGTATGTTGTATTTGGTTTCAATGGGTGCGGTAGGGAAATTCAGACAGCATCTCCATTCCTGAAGCATTACAAGCTGTTAAAAAAATCCCTCAGCATGGCCTGTGTTAATTTAACATTCCCATGACTGCAAAACAGACGAGATCACGGAAAACTGAGGTGGATGCAGAACTGTCCCAAACATGATGTGACAAGTACACAGAGATGGAACTCATGTTATGGCTCAAAAAATTTGTGAGTACTTGGCGAAAGTCAAGGAACTGGAACTTAGGTACAAATTTCTCTCACTCTGCTGTGAAAGGTTCATTGTCCAACAATGCTGGGGCAATCTGAAGGTGGTCACTTAAAAACACACCAACTCCAAGAGGGAAGGTTAAAATAGAAGCCAGGTTTCTCTACTGCTGCCACACACCAGATAGTTGCTACAACTGTCTACACAAACACTCTAATTAAATCTTTGTCAATCTTTGATCTAGGGGATTGAGACCCATCTTCCAGTGGAATGCTATGGATCCGTGTATGATTTTAGACTTGCAGGAAATGTTCACAATTACGGGTCTGAATCAGACAGCTGGATTAAAAAAAATTCAGTTTAAATAAACTAAGTTTACAAGTAGCTCAAAGTAGAATCATTACATTTGAATTTAACTTCCAATCAAACTCTTTTACAGGTAACATTTTAAAAACATAAGCAAAAATTTACAGTTAGCATTTTTTTTCTGAAATGAACTGGATTGTTAATCACCTTGGTCTACCTACACCCTACCTTTTGATCTTGCATCTTCCTTCTAGTTTAGAGATAGATCACTTAGCCAAATAATTGTTTATATTAATATATAAACAGTATACTCATTGGACAGATGGAAAGAAGACCCCAGAACTATCAGTACTATTTTTTCAATATAAACACAAAAGCAGTGTGAGTATGTAATCAAAAATCTCCAAACCAGTTTAATTAATACTTACAGTAATCCCAGCACTTTTCAAATCGAGGATACAACGAGACGCCAACTCAGTGCAGTTTACTTTCATAGAAAAATGAGCTAATTCCAGAATCAAAGGAATCCTTTGAAAATAAAATAAACATCACTTTAGAGAGTTTGATACTGCTCCTCCACGGAATTATAAAAACACTGCTTGAAAGTAACTGCAATGTATCTGAAAACCTTGAAGTCATCTGAGTATTACAGAACATGGTGACTATACTAGTAATGCTCACAGCTAACAAGGAAAAAGGAAAAAGTTTAAAGCTGGCTACATGAAAAATACAAAAGTTCATCTGTTTATGGAAAATAATTAGCATACTCCTATGTAATCTTGAATAAGCAGTTTCTGAAGACAAAAAATATAGAATTAAATGCATGCAGCACAAAGATGGTGAAATTATAAACCAAGATTGCAGGCAATCTTGGAAATACAATGTAGTGAACTGGCACACAAAGCAGTCAAATCCATCTGTCTGCTATCTAGGAACAAAGAACACAGACGGGACACTGTGTTCTGTCTGGGATAGGAGAAGTAATAAGATACGTGAATATTGTCAAAGAGATTTACCATAGTGAGTAAAAATATAGTATTACTTCCATATTTAACAGCTGCCTTATAACTACTGGAATAGAGGTCAGTTTAGTCTTTATATCAAACATTCTGAAGAACTGGGAAGGTGTGGCAGAGGACTTGCAGTATCAGAAATGGGAAAAATCATGCCAGAAATGGGTCTGTGAAGAAAATGAAGAAGCTAGCCAAAATGCCTTAAAAACTGAAGTTTTTATTGTGTTGTAAAATGGATTCCTTGTCTTTTTTTACTTAGTCATCCTTCTTCTTCCCAAGACCCCCGGAGACACCCATTATCTATGTAGCTAAGCTCTAAGGAATTCGTCCTTGAAGGCCTCTGTTTCAGTTTCCCTATTGGCCCTTAGTCAACCCTTTCCCATTGGTTGTTACCTCTTGATTTTTATTGGTAGTAATTTGGATTCCCCTAAAACCTACACAGACCCCCAGCCATGTTAATAAACTCTCTCTCTCCTTCCCTTCCTGTGGTGTCCGTGTGTCCGTGTGTCCCTCTGGGGCATCTCGGGGACCGTGAGCAGGAGGGGCAAAAGGGGGAGCATCTCCCACCAGCTCTTGCAGGAAGGGCCTCAAGAAAAGCTAAAAAATAACTACAGTCTGAAAAGAACTTGCCAATTTTAAGGTCAATTTCAGGACTTTTGAAAAATACAATTTTATCAACAAAAAGTGGTTATGAAAAGATCTAATCATATTACACAAAGAGCTGTATGGAAGAAGATATTTAATTTTGGGTTCTTTAATACAGTCCAATGGGGTTTTATCTATTTCTAAGATGACCTGCATGTTAAAGAAAAACAAACTATTGTAACCAAATTCCATGGGGTCATGGAAAGTAAAACTCACTTCACACTGAGAACAGATGCTGGGGGTACATCGTATTGTTTCAAAAGCACATATAAAGAATTCAGATTTGCTGTGGCATCACTTGGAAATTCATCTGTGTCCCACTGCCTGCAAAATATTAGGAATTGGGTCATAATTTTTCATGAGAAATATTATTGCATTAAAAATTTGAGATAAGTAACTTCAAAATGGATGGCTTAGTCCAAGGAATCAATAGGATACCTGAATTTTGAACTATGGGGAAAAAAAAGTCAGCAAAACCTACTTCAGTATGGCAAGTAAGTCACTCAGAGACAGCCAGATACAAAGCACTAAGAACATACAAGCACAAAAATTACTGGTTTAGATGGCAAATTTTATTCCAGAACAAAGGGTGTGCAAAACTCATTTCTTCTAATGTCAGTATAAATTAATGCACTGTTACTTAGAAAAGACTTCTAAAACGAGGAAATTTGAGACATTTAAAAAAAATTACATTAGATTTTGTTATGAAGTCTAATTTTCAAAATTGTTTTATGCTCAAGACTTTAAAAAGCATTATGTTCCCTATTCTGTGATTTATGCATTATATTTCAGGTGTGATTTCTCCACCTCACTTTCTTGTGCAAGATTTGTGTATGAAACCACAGTCTGTTGGATATTAATTTCAGACTCTGAAATTCTTTCTCCTGAGAATATCTGTCCAACACATTACTCCCTACATCCCCAAAGAACTAGCTCACTTTTTAGCTGAGGCTGTTCTCTAGACAGGTCAGACAGTTACTACCCAAATTGTCATGGTAATTTTCCTTTTAAGAAACTAATCTTTGCAGCCGATTTTTCTACTGGCATGTGGGATACCAGAACCTGAACATGACTCTATAATATGCAGCATTAAAGTAAAACTGGAAGGATACAGTTTCATACTTACAATTTTAACATCTGCATTTTATAAATAACTGAAAGATGAATGGAATTTTGTATTTCCTTCTCTACCTGGGAAATATCCATCAGTTTGTAAGACACCTATAAAATAACAATTTAATGACTGACTAAACAAGCAACAATAATTGAATAATAATTGACTAACAGGCTAATAAGTGACAGACAACAGGGCTAAAACAAAGCTGGTATATTGACTGTAGGTTTTTTCATGGACTTTAAAGGCAGTGTGGCTACTGTGATAACCTTTGTTGTTCTGCATAGATAATACAAAGATCACCACATACCGCTATACTAACATTCCAATAGTCAGGATCAGAACTATTAGCAGAAGTCTAAATGTGCAACTAACATCTGACTTAGAATTCCAACTAATGCATTTTTAATAGCAGCTTTTGACAGCACTCACTCTGAAATCATCACATCCAGCTGTGAGAAACAAGCCCTACTCAAGTTTATCTGTAACTAAACAGATAAGGAAAAATATTACAAAGAGATTACGATAAACTGAAGTAACTTCAATGTAACTGTTCCATGTTAATAGCTTGCAGACCATTCCTCTGGACTCTCACATGGCTGCCCACAGCTATCCATACTGATTACTTAAGCTGTACTGGAACAGGAAGTTTTGCAAGACTTCAGTGTGCTGCTACTACACCACTCAATAGTGTGGATCCTAGTTCTGTAGCCCATGTATAATTTTAGAACTGTTTCATTCTTCTCTTCAGGGACACTGTCAAATAGCCTTGCTCAACAATGCCTCTAAAATACAGAAGTCATTTCAAGCTTGCACCAATGTTATTGCTTCATTATTATCACACCTCTGGAATGTCATATATTGGTTCTCCTAATTCAAATGTTAGAAAACTTTCTATTATAAACATACACTTTTGAAATGCAGTGATTGGGTGTAGACAGAAGACAATAGGCAGTGTAACACAATTAAAGCAAATATGACTGCATGCAACTTCCAAGTTTTATTTGCCTATTTCTGCTCTTGCCACATTCATCTTTACCCTCTTATTTCCCAAATTAAGGGCATGCAAGAAATGTGAACTATCATCATATCCTCCAGTTCCCAGAATTATTTATAGGATTCAAGCCAGGTCATTTAAGTATTTATCAGCATGAAAAAGGTCAACAGATATGCCCTCAGTGATACAAATCAGGTCAAACTGCACTCACTACACCTTCTATGTTAACAGTAATTATTCACAAACAGAATTTTTAGGGTTAGAAACAGTTACCCTGGTTATATTATGTTGTATTAAAATAATATGGAGCAGTAGGGAGCTCTCTAGCTTATAGTATCAAAAATTAAAAATCCGTGAAAAACTCTGCATATCCACTGAATTGTGTGGTAGCTCAAAAAATCTAAATGAAGACCATATTTAACAATTATTACTGATCTTATGAAATGTAGACAACACTCCTGTCTTACTGGGAGTTTGGAATATTTTCTACCATTACCATTAGAGAAAATATATGAGGGTATTTCTCTGGAACATTTTCCTTAATAAAGACTGCTGCAGTAGATGAGAACTCCTTTGCTTCTTCCAGTTTTGAAGCATCGAGGAAACACTCAAGTAAATTTCTGCAGATCAAATAAACACTTGTGTTAAATATTTATTAACATTTTCCAAAATAATTTTTATTTATATTATTTCAACACTTTCTATTCAAGGCATTTCTAAATGCAGCACAAGCACTGACTCAGCACAAAAGAGAGCCTCTAACTTATACATCTTTGCTTCTCCTAGAGATATCCAGGTGTTAACACATAGTTAGTGCAGATCGCAAAAAGAGTTTTGGAAAAGGAGATTTTTTTTGTGAAAACTTTTCTCCACAAGATATCTGGAATTAAAAATTGTTTAAAACTGTATGAGAAGATTATTTCACTGAGATGCATTCTAAGATTCTCCCTTGACTACTGGAAAGGCCAGTATTTCAAAGCCATCTAGCAATAGAAAATTATTCATATTGGAAACTGCAACTGGATTTTCAATAATTTATCTGATTTAACCAAAAAAGAGTTTGTGATCCCATAAAATAACAAAATTAAAATAAATACAAATGTAAGAGAAATAAATGTAACTGTTAGTTTCATAACACAAACGCATATTGTACACTTGCTTGTTCTCATCAACACCTCAGCAAGAGTATGTTTGGTACCAAAAATCTGCACGCATGGTATTCTACATGGTCCTTAGCATATCCCTTGGAATGTTTTTGTTACTTAATTTTTTAGTTCCCTCCAGTTTCAGATTATTATAAAAATGCTGCATAGCAATAAGCCATCAGTCACAGACCAAAAAACAGGAAAAGATCACAAAGAGAAAGGGAAAAACTATGGTAGAAGTGTAATAAGAACTGGAAACAGTCTGTGGAATAGCAGACCAAAACATCTCTGTGAAAAGGTTATGGGACCTCGAAGAATTATAATACTCCTCATTTTGCACATAAAACTACCTCAGGAGAGTTATCTCAAGGTCTATGCTCCAGCTTAGCTCAGGAAATGCGAGCATGGTAATATATTGACAGTAATACACCATTTATTTCCAGTTATTATGAATGACTCAAATATTACATCCAAAATGATTGTGCTACTTCAAATAAGATCTAGGGCCCAGCTGTCTCTGCCACTAAAATTCTAACCTCAAATTAAATAATAAAATGAAGCAACTTTTATGTTATTTATGTCTCTTTAAAAAGTTATGAATTAAGCTTTCCATAGTAAATGTGTCTACAACATTACCAATGAAACACACCTTAGTAAAGACTACCTTAGGTGGCAACCACATGTCCAAGAGGACAACAAAATGCCTGTATGAGAAAATACAATTAAACTTACATCATCAGTTTTGCTCTCCATTCATTGTCTTTCTCTTCAATTTGGTTTAACGCTGTAACAATCTGAGAAAGACTGGGAATAAGGCAATAGCGGAACCCAGGCTTAAGAAATGGCCTCACAAGTTGCCAATAAAGAACTGAGGCATTATATACCAGAAAATAATATCTGAAAAGTAAGAATCAAAAATTTAGTATTTCATGGACTTGATTAAACATAAAATTACAGCTTAAGTATTTTAAGACACTTCTAAGAAGTAAAAATTGGAACTTCTCCTTTTTCTTAGAGCCAATCCTGACTAATAACTGAGAAGACAAGTACAGCACAAGAACATGGCAAGTGTTGCAACTAAGCTCTACTCTATACTTAACCACTTAAAAGTCAGCTCACATGGTGCTCTCACTTCATCAAGCATAAGTACCAAGGGGTAAGAAATGCTGAGATATCTACCAGCCTTACACAGGATTATTTCTGTCCATTTGAGAGTTCAGTATTCTTGTGTTGTCACAGCAGTTACAGAAGCTACAAAATGGAAGGAAAAATCCAAAGAAAAAATCCAAACAACACAACTCCAGGACACCTAGGGAAAACCTGAGACAAACAACCAAAAATCTAAATCAGTAACAGAGTTGACACATCATTTGGGCCTACCTTCTATCATGGCTGGCAAAATCTACTGCCTTCATAAAAAACAGCACAAACTTTTCAAACTCTTCCTAGAACAGAAGAAAAGCTAATGAAATTTGAATATGGATTTTATAAATCAGTATATTATTTTCCTATTTCACTATGTTCACATCTCATAGATTTTATTTTCAGACTAACTGCAACTAAAACATACTGCCAGAGGAAGTTGCTGCCATAGAAACAGAATAATTAAAAACTGGTTGCATTATCTGTTACTATGTTTTTCTGATTTCCAATTTTAAAACTGTATTTCCAGTTTATTTTATTTCTGTCCAACTTTAATTATCAGGACTGAAATTTTCCAGAACTGCAAAGCTGCATACTTTTTAAGCTTTCAGCAAATAAAGCTCAGAAACATGCAAGAGCAGATTTGGGGTGGGGCAAAATATATTGGTTTGTCCCATTAAAAAACTTGAGGTATTATTTTCTTCAAAACAGCTCCAACAAGTCACCTGAAACAGTTTGTCAGGGGTGCTCTCCTATGGGGAAAGACTGAGAGAGCTAGGACTGCTGAGCCTGAAGAAGGCAGCTCCAGGGAGACCTCATCAGTTTGTAGAAATTCCTGAATGAGGGTGTAAAGAAGATGGGTGAGAGAGTCAAAAGGGATTTTTGAAAGTCTATGAGAAAGATGCAGTGGAAATGGCAAAGCAAAGGTGGAACTGGGCAAGCAGGAAGGGGGTGACACCAGAGGGGCCTCTACAGTGTACTAGAAAAGAGAACTAAACGCTCCAAGAGAGTTGTGACTGACTTACTAGGCTCTGGAATGTCATAATAAGGGTACTGAGCAATAAATGGGAACTGCTTAAATAAGGAGAAAACCAGGAAAAAGGAGCCTGGGATGAAATATTTACTGAAGTAGAGAAGTTGCCCTTGGTCCCTAAGAACACAAGCATCTTAAAATTTAAGAATATAACCACCTCAATCAACTAAGAAAGACTGATTAGGATGAAAACCAAAATAAGGACAAATTTATCTTTTCTAAGTGAATGATGATTACTAGTCATACAGTATGAGATGTTGCACCACTTCCATTTTTATAAATTATCTAGAACACAGCAGTGAAAAAACTTTACAACTGATGCAAAGTGTATCACTTTTCAAATGCTCATGAAATTTTAAAGGGACCATTGATCAGTTGCTCTGCAAACATGCTCAGAGAAGAAAGAAGGTGTAAATAATGACATAGAAAAGATTCTAGCTGGAAAGTTAATTCAAACACATTATTCAAAGCAACTACTGCAACATCTGTCAGGGAAATTTGTGAACACAAGTAACACAAACTACAAGCTACAAAGACGGTGAGGGGCCTGGAGGGGAAGCCATACAACAAGTGGCTAAGGGCACTTGGTCTGCTCAGCCTGGAGGAGACTGAGCTCAGACCTCATCGGCGTCTGCAGCTTCCTCACGAGGGGCAACAGAGGGACAGCTCTGCTCTCTGCTCTGTGTGACCAGTGACAGCACCTGAGGGGATGGCTGCAGCTGTGCCAAGGGAGGGTTAGGCTGGAGAGCAGGAAAAGCTTCTTCCCCCAGAGAGTGGTCAGACACAGCATGAAGGCTCCCCAGGGAATTGTCACAGCCCCAAGCAGAGCTCCAGGAGTGTTCAGGGGGACAGGGTGGGACTGTTAGGGTATCCTGGGCAGAGCCAGGAGCTGGACTAGATAAATCCCCTCCAGCTCAGGATATTCCAGGCATCTAAACATCTGTCAAGAGCTTTTTTGGGGGGCAGATACCATTAACAGATTATTAAAGCTGACTGACCACAGCACAAAGACAAGTGAAATACCAAAGACAGAAAACAGATCCTATTCGGTTTTAAAATCAGCAGGAGGTAAGAAATGCTCATCACGTATGGATGGACACAGGATCACCTAAAAGCAACACACAAAGCATCTGCTGTGTTGCTACCATCTCTCACTACAAAAGTCACATCCAAAGCACTATGTGGCAATGTTACCGATGAGTGCTAGAAGCACACTGCCACACAAATTAACTGCCCAATCTCTCTGAGGGCCCCTTTAGTCCTCCAATTCCCACAAGCCTGTGAAATGCTTCCCAAATAAAACTAGCAATCACTTTAAGAGTTATAGCTATAGTTGGTCTGAAAATACCACATTTAAGTAAAAAGTGAAAACGTTGAGTTTAAAAGAATCGACCACTTGAAAACTTTCGCAAGCATAACTTTTTACTGTCCTCCCCAAAATATCTGAAATATTAGTCTAATTCAGCTCGTTTTGTTTACTCGCAAACTACTCGTTAATATATTTTCCTTTGATTTTTCTCACCTGCATATTTTAAATGGCTAAAAGAAATACATATTAACCTATGGATATATACTTCTAAAAACTGGCTCAATATAAAGAAACCTTCATAATTTCTCACCAAATTATCAGTAGAGTGTGGAGCGTGCAACTGGCCTTGGCACAAATATGCTCTGCCAAGAAACTGATTCACAGGAAATCTTCCTTTAAAATACATCTGTAGACAGTCACTGCTCATTTCCAGATATCCCATCTAAGATACAAAAAAAACCCATTTTAGTATTTAAAAAATGCAATGAACAATTAAGAACTGCTAGCTTTTAAAAATGCACGCCTACTCAAACAGTAACATCCAGCTACATAGCAGTATGCAAGCAATATTACACAAAGATGCACACTCGTACCAGGTGTGGTACAAGTCCACGAAAATTTACTAAAATTTAAAGGCATACTTCTGCCATTCCAAATGTATGTAAAAAGATAGTTTCTTTATTTAACAAAACTCCTCAGTCACCTAGTCACAGAACTGCTTACAGTATCCAAAAAATGTTTAGTTTTTTAACACAATTGTTAACATAAAGACAAAATTCTTAACAGAATTTTGTTTAAGTATGGATATTAGCTGGCAGGACTTTGTATGGATGTCAGTGCTACACCTCAATTTTCAGACCACAGGCAGAATTTGAGTGGATTGCAGCCTGGGGAAAAAAACTTTCTTAATTAGAATGTATTAGAATCTTCCTTCTTTTGGCTGGTAGGGTATGTTCACAGACATGTTTTCTTCAGTCATAACCAAACTGCTAACTTCAAGTTTTCTGTAACAAGAAAAAACAGGCATGGCAAACAACTTTATATATACACTGTAGTATACCTTGCATGTTTTGGCCTAATTGTAAACTTCACAGTTTGCTCACTGACTATAAAAAAGTGATTCTTTAGAGGCTGAGTTTTAAGGAAAAATGCACGTTTAGAAAACTGCCTTCCAAAACCAGAAGAGCATAACACTTCCCTCGGGTACTTCAGGGATTGTTTTTGATGTAGTAACTTCAACAACTGTAAATAAACTGCGCCACAGACACGCTCTTATTCAATACAGATACACCGCCTAAATTACAAACCTGAAGTGCTTGTTCAGCACATAAAACATACAAGTCGGTGCTGAAGTTAGCTGAAGAGTCGAGTGCAGATTTTCCTTCCCTGGCTGATTTGATCAACTCGTAAGCATTCTTCAAAGCCTGAACATCTGCAATAAAAAGGGAATAAAAAATGTATGCCTCAAGGTGGACTGACTGACATAACTGCATTCAAATGAGCTATGTGATATCATGTCTTCACAGAAATAAATCAAGACTGTTTAAGGAAAATAATGTCAAACACATGTTGTTCAAAGTCAGACATGATTCTAGGATGAAGCATTAATAAGTCTCTGGCCATTTAAAATCAGTAACATTAGCACATTAAAAATACTCTGAATCCCTGGTTGACAATTCTGTGCACTCAGTTTTCTTTCTGTTGAAACAGAAATTCGAAATTAAATCCTTAAAGTTGTTCTATGAAGTGAACTTGACTGGAGGAACGCTGGATATCCCAGAACAGCACCAACACTACGCAGTTACTTCTCTGCACAGCCAAGAAGCACGCTTAAAGCGTTCAGAGAAAGAACGCTTCCTCCATAGACCCGGTTTAGTCACAAACCAAGTTACGATCAAGCCGTTTTCGCATGGCAAGTGTGATGTTCACTGTATCTAGAGGCGGGCGCCAGGCGGCAGCCGCGGGCCGCGCTCACCTGGGCCGCGCTCTGCGGCGCCGAGCAGCTCCCGCACGGCCCGCTCCGCCATCGCCGGGCGGACCGGCCTGAGGGGGCTGCGGGGGGTGTGGGGGGCCCGGCTCCGTCCCACGGCACACACGGGGGCCCGGCTCCGTCCCACGGCGCACACGGGGGACCGGCTCCGTCCCACGGCGCACACGGGGGCCCGGCTCCGTCCCACGGCGCACACGGGGGCCCGGCTCCGTCCCACGG